>JAWWNI010001344.1:212500-309327 GCA_034642065.1 Darevskia nairensis
TAGCTTTAAAAAGTCCATCGAGGGCAGAGGACAATGCTTAGCGCAGTAGAACAGAAACGCCGGTTTTGAGAGCTAAGTTTATTTCTCTATCTTCCCGAAGGAGCCCAGGGCAGCAAACAGCAATGGTAAAAGCCTCTCTGCCCCTCTTTTTCAATGTATCTCTGGCTCGTGCCTCTGATGTGCCTTGCGACGTTAATTTAATGCGCCTGCTTTTTGTGATGTGTTCTGCTTTTTGTGATGTTTCCCCAAACCCTCCTTCCGCTTCCTTCCGCTTCATGAGATTTAAGCCCCTCGCTTTCCGCACTTGCTCTGAACCCGTTGCTGTTCCTGCCTGAAAGCAGAGAGGCTCAAATTCTTGAGACTTCCTTGTTAGGCTCATCGCAGAGTGAGCCGGTGTGGTGTAGTGGTTAAGAGCAGTAGACTCGTAATCTGGTGAACTGGGTTCGCGTCTCCTCTCCTCCCCATGCAGCTGCTGGGTGACCTTGGGCTAGTCCCACTTCTCTGAAGTCTCTCAGCCCCACTCACCTCACAGAGTGTTTGTTGTGGGGGAGGAAGGGAAAGGAGAATGTGAGCCGCTTTGAGACTCCTTCGGTTAGTGATAAAGCGGGATATCAAATCCAAACTCTTCTTCTTCTTCTGTTTACGAGACAGTATTCGCTCGAGGGTAGGGGAAACCATCTTGGGCGGCCCATCACAGCCGAGATTTCCCACCCTGCCAGGTAAACAGATGTTGGGTCTTGATTTCTCACCTACCTCCTTCCTTTTTGTCTTCAGGTTTTCGATAACAACTCTGACGCCATTCCCATCCACGCTATCGGGGTGCTCACGTCTATCATGAGCAACTCTCCTTCGGCCAAGGTAAGGGACACACATTCCTTGCCTCTTGGGAACATTTTTGGGGGGTAAAATAGGGAGCACAGGATGAGCAGTAAGAGAGTCAGTGTGGCGTAGTGGTTAGAGCAGGGGTCGGCAGCCTCCGGCCCATGGGCCAGATTCAGCCCATGGAGACCGTTTTACCGGCCTACAATCCGCCCCTGAACCGAGCCACCTGCTCAGTGAGTCCCCTGCATGCTGTACTAAACCGGCACGGCGCGGGGACTCGCTGAGAGGGGCCAGAAATCTGCGCACGTGCAGATACTGGAAATTGCGTCTGCGCATGTCCAGACGCCGAAAATCGCTTCTGCCCAGGAGCGATTTTCGGCGTCTGGGCATGCGCAGAAGCAATTTCCAGCGCTGTGGACATGCGCAGATGTGACTTCCGGCATCGCGCTGCGCCAGTTCGGCCCATGGACGATCTCCGTGGGCGTGATCCGGTCCATAGCCTTGCCGATGCCTGGGTTAGAGCGTCAGACTAGGACCTGGGAAATCAGGGTTCGAATCCCCTCTTGGCCAAGCAGCTGACTGGGTGATCTTGGGCCCGTCTCTGCCTCTCAGCCTCACCTACCTCTCAGGGTTGTTGTCGGGATTAAACGCGGAAACTATGTGTGCCAGCCTGAGCTCCTTGGAGGAAAAGAAAGTGGGATAAGGATGCAATAAATAATAATACAGTGGGACCTCGACTTACGAGTGACCCGACTTACGAGTTTTTCGACTTCCGAATGACTTCCGGAAGAAAAAAAATGGCCGCCGCATCCGAATTTTTCAACTTCCGAAAGGAAGTCGCGGCCGCTTTTGATAGGATTTTTTTCGACTTACGAAGATTTGATGCGGGTTTCTTCGACTTACGGATGTTTTCCTCCCAATGCATTCCTATGGGGACTTGACTTACGAGTGTTTTCGACTTCCGAAGATCGCGTTGGAATGCATTATCGTCGTAAGTCGACGTCCCACTGTATATACAGCGAAAGCTGGAGACTTAGGAAGACAGGTAGCAGCCTCAGCAACCCTGTTGTCAGAGGGAAAGTATCTAAAAGATTTACTAAAAATGCATTTGTAGTCCAAGGAAGAAAAAAAGGTGTGAGTTCTCACAGCTCTCTGCATGTGGTTTGAAAGACCCTTCAGTATATTGTTGTCAAGACGTGGCTTTATTTGATACCCACAGAAGGCAAGATCTATTTTCTTGAATCATGAGAGCTAGAAACTTGAAAATGTTGTGTGCAGTACCAAATTCCGCACCAGATGCCTGCTTGTGTATTTCCTTGGGGGGAGCACAGATGGTCAAGATAACAGTGCTGGCAGCGTCGAGGAATTACCCTCTTAACCTTTAACAAGATTAATTAAACGAAGATGCGATTAGTGAAGGCTCAAGTTTTGTGAGGAGCCTCACACCCTCCAACGTCCCGCAGAGGAAAATCGGGACGCCACGCTTTCACGAGAACCAAAACGGGACATCCCGGGATCCAATCCGAAGCTGGGGTGGCTTCTGTAATTCTGGGGTGTCCCGCCCGAATCGGGTCTGGAGTCTCAGATACATTCTCAAGATTCTGATCTGGGGTTTGTAGAATAGAGTCAGCGTCTAGGAACCTAAAAAGATAGGGTTGTGTTCAACTAGATCAGGCATAGGCAACCTCGCCCCACCAGATGTTTTGGGACTACAATTCCCATCATCCCTAGCTAACAGGACCAGTGGTCAGGGATGATGGGAATTGTAGTCTCAAAACATCTGGAGGGCCGAGTTTGCCTATGTACGCCTGAACTAGATTATACTCAGAATAGACCCATTCAAATGAAGGGACCCAAGTTTGTATAGCATCTAGATCAAGGGAAGTAATAGTACCACTGTATTCCGCTCTGGTCAGACCTCACCTGGAATACTGTGTCCAGTTCTGGGCACCACAGTTCAAGAAGGATACTGACAAGCTGGAACATGTCCAGAGGAGGGCAACCAAAATGGTCAAAGGCCTGGAAACGATGCCTTATGAGGAACGGCTTAGGGAGCTGGGTATGTTTAGCCTGGAGAAGAGAAGGTTAAGGGGTGATATGATAGCCATGTTCAAATATATAAAAGGATGTCATATAGAGGAGGGAGAAAGGTTGTTTTCTGCTGCTCCTGAGAAGAGGACACGGAGCAATGGATTCAAACGACAAGAAAGAAGATTCCACCTAAACATTAGGAAGAACTTCCTGACAGTAAGAGCTGTTTGACAGTGGAATTTGCTGCCCAGGAGTGTGGTGGAGTCTCCTTCTTTGGAGGTCTTTAAGCAGAGGCTTGGCAGCCACCTGTCAGGAATGCTTTGATGGTGTTTCCTGCTTGGCAGGGGGTTGGACTGGATGGCCCTTGGGGTCTCTTCCAACTCTAGGATTCTATGATTCTAAGTTAATTTATGTGGGTCTACTCCAAGCGTTGGTTATTTTGAAAGTGGAAATGTGAACTTCTGTATAGTTGTTCTGAAGTCTTAAACTCTAGGCTGGCTGGAGATGGGTGATCTATTCCTCTTAATACCCCACCATATTTCCTACCTAGATTTGAATGCTCACTTTATTATTAATACGTGCCACAAACAAAAACAAAACACGAGAAGCAACTAAGATCTCTATTTCGATTTGGGAGCCTCTTGATGAACGGTGAAGCGCTTTCTGACTTCACACTGATTTTATCCCACAGACTTCTTTAGCTTTAACTGAATTTGACACTTTCTGTGTTTTGTTTAATCTTTGAACAGTCTTCATGCTGAAAGCTTGTGGGATTGCCTTACCCCTTAACTTTCTCTTCTCCAGGCTAAACATCCAACCAATTTGATCTGTAGACTTAGCTCTGCTACAGCTGCCACATAAAACCCAAACGCGCATCTACGTTTAAATCGTTTGCTGTTGATCTGAACGATCGTTTAAATGTTTAGAAGTATTTGTTTCCATTGGCAATTTTAACACTTCCCGTAAACCGCTTAGAGGGTTTTGGTTACAATCAAGCCAGGATATAATTTTTGCTACCTAACAAAGAGCTCAAACACGAAACAAATCACTTTTCACCCACTTTTGCCTTGGCCAACTGAATTTTGTGCTGTTTTCATGTTGTTTCTTAATCACATAAGCTCCCTGCAAATCCATACGTGGAAGTCAGGGTAACGGAACGAGAAATCCCAAATCGAAGCAGAATAGAAAAGTTTGAGCCCCCCCTCTCTTCTCCCCCCCTCCCCAGTTTGCTTTGGGTGGAAATTCAGGAACTAATGGCATGATCTGCTCTCGCTAATCCTTAACGGCTGCCTGCGTTTTCAGGAGGTGTTCAAAGAAAGGATTGGCTATTCCCACTTATATGAAGTTCTGAAGAGCCAGAGTCAGCCGACCAAGAAACTGCTGCAGGAACTCCTCAACATGGTGAGATCTTTTTGACCAAAGAGAATTAAAACCTGCCAGCACGTTGGCAGAGCTAAGCAGGATCCGTCCTCAGTTCACTTGCATGAAAGGCATAATATAAAATTCTGGCTAAAATAAGTATATATTATTGGTTTTGGGAGGAAAGTCGAAAGCCGGGCAAATTAGAGTCGATTAGGAAGTTAAACGGCGTTTCCGTGTGCTGCTCTGGTTCGCCAGAAGCGGCTTAGTCATGCTGGCCACATGACCCGGAAGCTGTACGCCGGCTCCCTTGGCCAATAAAGCAAGATGAGCGGCACAACCCCAGAGTTGCCACGACTGGACCAAATGGTCAGGGGTTCCTTTACCCTTTACCCTACCTAGGAAGTTATGGGGACAATTTAGGTAAAAGGGCAAAGGGACCCCTGACCATTAGGTCCAGTCGCGGACGACTCTGGGGTTGCGGCGCTCATCTCGCTTTATTGGCCGAGGGAGCCGGCGTACAGCTTCCGGGTCATGTGGCCAGCATGACAAAGCCGTTTCTGGCGAACCAGAGCAGCGCACGGAAACGCCGTTTACCTTCCCGCTGCAGTGGTACCTATTTATCTACTTGCACTTTGACGTGCTTTCGAACTGCTAGGTTGGCAGGAGCAGGGACCGAGCAACGGGAGCTCACCCCGTCGCGGGGATTCGAACCGCCGACCTTCTGATCGGCAAGCCCTAGGCTCTGTGGTTTAACCCACAGCGCCACCCGTGTCCTAATTGGGGACAATTAAGAGTCATCAAATTAAGCGTGACATGCTAATAACCTCTTTTGATTTAAGTACACAATGGTCCCTTTTATTGAGAGGGAATTTCCGGAACAGGAATGCCTGTCCGCTGAAAACTGGACCCCTGGCGTCTCCCATGAAAAGATCTCAGAAAGCAAGCTGAGAAAGTCAATATTAGGGACTCTTTATCCCAAGGCAACAACCCCGCCCAACATCAGTAAAGAACTCCAGGATGTTTTGGTCAATATCCTTTTTCTCAGACGGCACCATTGCGTGTCTTCCAGTGACTTTGGGGCTCTGCTCATCAAATTTCCCCAAACATAGACCTGCTGATATTTGCTTGAACAGTTAATCCTCTGGTACTAAAAAAAGAAAGGTGACTGCTCAAACCCTCTTCTGGTTTTCGATCAGGCCTTTGCAGGCAATTAAAAACACATCTTTCCACAATTGGTTGATTGATTATATTTCTTCTTCTTTCCCCCCTATATCAGAAGGCAATCAGAAGCCGCGATTTGGTTTTAGAACGTTTTGGAAGTCAAATAATAATAATAATAATAATAATAATAATAATAATAATAATAATTTATTATTTGTACCCCGCCCATCTGGCTGGGTCTCCCCAGCCACTCTGGGCGGCTTCCAGCAAACATTAAAATACATTAACACATCACAGATTAAAAATTTCCGGAATTAAAAATTAAAAATCCGGAACAGATTCTGTTTGACTTCCAAGGTACGACTGTATTTTACATTGTTAAAACAGAACATTTAAGAAAATTATTATTTTTTAAAAAATGATTACAACTTGACTCTCTCTCCCCCCCCCCCACTTCAGGCCGTCGAAGGTGACCACAGCTCTTGCCCCGCACGCCTGATCCGCAACGAGCAGCCCCTTTTGATCCTGATCATGTGGATCCCGGAACTGAAGTCCCGGGAGCTCCAGGTCTTCCTCTCCGAGTGGCTGAAGAAGATCTGCGACGCCTCCCTGCAGAGCCGCACCACCTGCGTGAAGGCCGGGATGGTTAGCTGCCTGCTGGATGCCCTGTGTGCCACGGGGCAGGATCTGGACCCCAAATGCTCCGAGAACCTCCTCTACCTGCTGCAGGTCCTGGGCGGCCTCTCCATCCGGCCGGGGGAACTGAGGCAGCTCCTGAAGCTCCTCCGGACCGAGCAGGGCAAGGGGCCTCACCCATACACCATCCAGGTCATCCGGGCCCTCTCGGGGATGGCCAGGAAAGACAGCGCCGAGCGGGCGCTGCAGTATTTCGACCTCACCCCCAGCATGGCGGGGATTATGGTGCCTTCCATCCAAAAGTGGCCCGGCAGCGGGTTCGCCTTCCACGCCTGGGTGTGCCTCGTCGAAGAGGCCAAGGACTTTCCGGAGGAAGCGGCCAGGCTGAAGCGGAAACAGCTGTACAGGTCGGTTGGAAGGGGAAGGGGGCAGCGGAAATCTGGCTAGGTTTGGGTGGGGACGGAATGAATGGATGGATGGATGGATGGATGGATGGACGAATGAATATTTATTTGTGTCATTGTTGTTGTTCAGTCGTTTAGTCGTGTCCGACTCTTCGTGACCCCATGGACCAGAGCACGCCAGGCACTCCTGTCTTCCACTGCCTCCCGCAGTTTGGTCAGACTCATGTTAGCAGCTTTGAGAACACTGTCCAACCATCTCGCCCTCTGTCGTCCCCTTCTCCTTGTGCCCTCCATCTTTCCCAACATCAGGGTCTTCTCTTCTCATGAGGTGGCCAAAGTATTGGAGCCTCAGCTTCAGGATCTGTCCTTCCAGTGAGCACTCAGGGCTGATTTCCTTCAGAATGGATAGGCTTGATCTTCTTGCAGTCCATGGGACTCTCAAGAGTCTCCTCCAGCACCAGAATTCAAAAGCATCCATTCTTCGGCGATCAGCCTTCTTTATGGTCCAGCTCTCACTTCCGTACATTACTACAGTACTGGGAAAACCATAGCTTTAACTATACGGACCTTTGTCGGCAAGGTGATGTCTCTGCTTTTTAAGATGCTGTCTAGATTTGTCATTGCTTTTCTCCCAAGAAGCAGGTGTCTTCTAACTTTGTGACTGCTGTCACCATCTGAAGTGATCATGGAACCCAAGAAAGTGAAATCTCTCACTGCCTCCATTTCATCCCCTTCTATTTGCCAGGAGGTGAATGGAAATTTGTGTCATTACAGAAGGCTATTTACAAAAGCCAGACTTAACGTCTTTCCTTCTGCAGTGTTGGATGGCAGATTGAGAGGCTGTTCCATACCAGGACAGACTATGCTCATGTGCCCAAGACACTGACTCTATAAAACATATTTTGCTGCACTTTGTGAAATTCGAGCAAGCCAGGGAAGAACTGATATTACCCTTGCTAGTACCTTTCCCGGGAAAATCAGAGGCTTACTATGTCCGGTTCCTACTGGAAGACCGGACAAATGACAGAACATTAGCAGTGGCAAAGTTTCTATCGGTGGTTGCAAGAACCAATGATCCCTATTCCTAAGCCTGAACAAAATGCTTGTGTAACCTGAATTGTTGGGTCTCTGGACCGTAATAAAGATTTGATTGATGGATTATTTGTGTCAGCCATTGGCCATAGCGATAAAACAACAATACGATAGACAAAGAATAGAAATGAAAAGTCAATTCCATAAAATACATCTTAGGAGTTTTGAATCAATAGTCAAATAGTGGATCTTCTTCAGATTGCCCCGGCTAAAAACCTTGCAGCCTTTGCTGTCACCTGCTCATCTTGATCTGCCAAGAGAAAGGGCACTGTGGCAGTGGTTGGGTGACCCGGAATGGACAATAAAAGAGGGGTGATAACCTCATTCCTCAAGTCTTTATAAAGAGGGCAAGCCAGAAGGGCGTGAGCCACCGATTCGGTCCTGCCATCTCCACAGGGACACCAGCGTTTTTCGTATGGAATCGTGTTGGAATCGGCCCTCAAGTACATCCAAGGGCAATACATTCAATCCTGTGAAAGTCAAAAGGCGTCTATATTTTAGAATTGCTAGGTTATGCAGATAGGGTGCCAGAGAATTGAAATGGGCATGTGGATAATAGGTGGGGGGTGGAATTCTGTTTTATTATTATAATGATGGTTATTATCAGTGCTTTTTCTGGGGAAAGGGTGGGGGGAACATGTCGCTGTTTTTTGTGTTGAATATATGCTATATGGTCATTTATGGACCTAATATGTGCCATTTGCACATAACAAAATATGTACTTTATCAAAGTAATTGTTGAACTGAAATACAATTAAGAAGTATAATAATAATAATAATTCATTATTTGTACCCCGCCCATCTGGCCGGGTCTCCCCAGCCACTCTGGGCGGCTTCCAACAAATATCAAAATACATTAAAATATCACAGATTAAAAACTTCCCTAAACAGGGCTGCCTTCAGGTATTTTCTAAAGGTCATGTAGTTGTTTATCGCTTTGACCTCTGCTGGGAGGGCGTTCCACAGGGCGGGCGCCACTACCGAGAAGGCCCTCTGCCTGGTTCCCTGTAGCTTTGCTTCTCGCAGTGAGGGAACCGCCAGAAGGCCCTCGGAGCTGGACCTCAGTGTCCGGGATGAACGGTGTATTAATAGTGAAATACAATTAAGAAGAAGTATATTAATAGTGAAATACAATTAAGAAGTGAAATACAATATGGTCTGAAGCTCAACATCAAAAAAACTAAGATCATGGCCACTGGTCCCATCACCTCCTGGCAAATAGGGGAAGAAATGGAGGCAGTGAGAGATTTCACCTTCTTGGGTTCCATGATCACTGCAGATGGTGACAGCAGTCACGAAATTAGAAGACGCCTGCTTCTTGGGAGAAAAGCAATGACAAACCTAGAGCAAAGACATCACCTTGTCAACAAAGGTCCGTATAGTTAAAGCTATGGTTTTCCCAGTAGTAATGTACGGAAGTGAGAGCTGGACCATAAAGAAGGCTGATCGCCGAAGAATTGATGCTTTTGAATTATGGTGCTACTCTTGAGAGTCCCATGGACTGCAAGAAGATCAAACCGATCCATTCTTAAAGAAATCAGCCCTGAATGCTCACTAGAAGGGCAGATCCTGAGGTTAAGGCTCCAGTACTTTGGCCACCTCAAGAGAAGACTCCCTAGAAAAGACCCTGATGTTGGGAAAGATTGAGGGCACAAGGAGAAGGGGACGACAGAGGATGAGATGGTTGGACAGGGTTCTCAAAGCTACTAACATGAGTTTGGCCAAACTGCGAGAGGCAGTGAAGGAAAGGCGTGCCTGGCGTGCTCTGGTCCATGGGGTCACGAAGAGTCGGACACGACTGAACGACTGAACAACAACAACAACAATTAAGAAGAAGTATATTTATAGTGAAATAATTATTAAGCTCTAACTTAAAATGATGTAGGTTTTATTTTATTTTATTTTTTATCTTATATTTTGGAAATGTACATCCAGTTGTTGTTTTTCTCTTTAAATTTTTTTGGGGGGCCCCAAGAGAGCTATAACTTGTTTAGCTTATACACAAATCCGGCACTGGGTCTCAGTAAGGGATAATGCCATCCTGCCAGCTTGTAACCTACCCTCTCCTTCGACCCCACCAGCTTCTTCACCACCAACGGGACGGGCTTTGAGGCCTTCTTCACAGCTGATGGGATGCTGGTGGTGGCTGTCTGCACCAAAAAGGAGTACATGACGGTGGCCCTGCAAGAGTTTCCGTTCAACGACGCAGCCTGGGTGAGTAAGAGGCTGGAGCAGACCAAGCCTTGGCTCCTGCCTCTGTGACTCTTATGGGTTTATCGGTGTGAATGTGAGATACCGTAATTTTTGCTCCATAAGACGCACCTTTTTCCTCCTAAAAAGTAAGGGGAAATGTCTGTGCGTCTTATGGAGCGAATGAATGGTCCCTGGAGCCAAATTGCCTAGGGGCCAAAAGCAGATTGTGCTCTTTTTTTACAAAGAGAGAAGAGGGTGTTGAAAGGAAGCCGCTGAACAGCTGTTAGCAAGCGATCAGGGAGAGAGATAAGGCTCCCTTTCCAGCCCCGCCCCCTTGCCCAAGCCTCCGTTGTTGAATGCAGAGGGAGGCTGTTTGTTTCCCCAGCGACATGTGACTGGCTGATTAGATTATCTGTCTGGAAACTGTAGAAATGGCTCCCTTTCCTGTAGGACTAGAAGCTGCAAACTGTGAGTTGAACCCCATAAAAACGGGGCTTTTCCTCTTTGAAAAAGAAGCTGCACCACTTTGAGCTGATCCTCAAAAAAGCAGGGCTTTTCCCTTTGCAAAAAAAGCTGCACCACTTTGAGCTGATCCTCAAAAAAAACAGGGCTTTTCCCTTTGCAAAAAAAGCTGCACCACTTTGAGCACCCCCATCGTCCAGCCCAGACACTGAGGTCCAGCTCCGAGGCCCTTCTGGCAGTTCCCTCATTGCAAGAAGTGAGGTTACAGGGAACCAGAGAGAGGGCCTTCTTGGTAGTGGCGCCCGCCCTGTGGAACGCCCTTCCAGCAGAGGTCAAGGAAATAAGCAGCTATTCTATTTTTAAAAGAAATCTGAAGGCAGCCCTATTCAGGGAAGTTTTTAATATTGAATGCTGTATTGTTTTTAACACTTGATTGGGAGCCGCCTAGAGTGGCTGGGGAAACTCAGCCAGATGGGCGGGGTACAAATAATAAATTA
The DNA here is from genome assembly GCA_034642065.1 of Darevskia nairensis. Classification (NCBI taxonomy): domain Eukaryota; kingdom Metazoa; phylum Chordata; class Lepidosauria; order Squamata; family Lacertidae; genus Darevskia; species Darevskia nairensis. The sequence goes on from JAWWNI010001344.1 coordinate 223,161, forward strand.
TTATTATTATTATTATTATTACTACTACTACTACTACTACTACTACTGTAGTTGGCCAAGGGTGCTGAGGACCCAAAAAGGTACCACCGTACTGAACTGCGCAGATGCTGTTTGAGCAGAATATGTTACTCGATGGACCCATAAACGCCTTCTTCCACTCTCCCCCACCCCCAGCATTGTGTCGATGTCGTCCACATCACGGGCCGACGTCCCTTCGGCCAGAACCTCGTGAACATCTACGTGGACGGGGAACTCCGGAAGACGGCTCAGCTGCGATTCCCTTCCCTTGGCGAGGTAGCGGCTCTTCCCACAACCTCTTCTGCTTTGGGGGAACCATAATTATGTCGGCCGGGTGGGGGGCAACAACATATTAAGGCTGCCCTTGGAGAGAGCAGGGGAATCAAACCCCAGAAGTGAGAGAGGAAAGGGCAAAACAGGCATTGACTCCTGGCAGGGTGAATAAAAATCAATGGTTTTTTATTTATTTAAAAAATACCAGATTTTTTAATATTTAAATCATCAGATTTTTTTTATTTAAATCGGATTTTTAAAATAAAATGCGTTTGGAGGAAAAATCTTTCTAAAGATAGTTTTCTATTGAAGTTACATTATAGTCCAAAGGCTATTCAGGAAATAAGGATTTGTTTTAAGTTTTTCATGTGTGCTAAAACTCAGTCTAAGTTTTGTTTTTAAACACATTTAACCACATCAGTTAACAAACATGGATACATATGCTACGATATTACTGTTTTAGTTAAATAAATTGTTTAAATTGTTATTTAAGGAAATGATTACCGGTATTTTTCTCCTTCCAATAAAGTACAGCAGAAAAGTTGTCCGAATATAAACAGTTAACTTATTAAACCTCATGGGACGCAGGTGGCACTGTGGCTTAAAACACAGAACCTAGGGCTTGCCGATCAGAAGGTTGGCGGTTTGAATCCCCCGACGGGGTGAGCTCCCGTTGTTCCCAGCTCCTGCCTGAAAGCACGTCAAAGTGCAAGTAGATAAATAGGTACCACTCCGGCGGGAAGGTAGATTAGCAGATTAGCGCCACAACCCCAGAGTCGGTCACGACTGGACCTAATGGTCAGGGGTCCCTTTACCTTTACCTTACTTTATTTGCATATAAACACACACGGAGCACTTCAACAAGGCTCCCTCTCTCTCTCTGTCATCAGGCAGCAAAGAGAAAGAACAAAGGACAATAGTCCCACTTCAGGGAACACAGTAAGACAAACATCCTGTCTTCCGTCACTTCCCACTTCTGTGGAATCAAAACACACACCATCATGTGATAGACAACAAACCCATGAATGCACACGGGGAATGTATCTCTAACATAGAGACCCTGGCCCGGCTCAAACAGAACGGCCTTGCCCGGCCGTAGAGTGCGCAAAGGCAAAAAGTCCAGGTGGCTGGCCGCCGCATTTGCAACGAGGCAGGAGAAAAAGCGATGCTTCTCATGCAAATATACCTATTTATTTATTTATTTACTTCCAAATCTTCTCTCCTAGTCCTTCACCTCCTGCTGCATCGGCTCAGCCGGCCACCGGACCACCACCACCTCCGCCATCCACCCCTCCCCGTCTCACTCGCCGGACCTGGGCTTCCCATCCCACCCCTCACTGAACCGCTCCCAGTCATTCCCGGCCTCCCTGGCCCCCCACACCTGGACGCCCATCCCCCCGCAGCCGCCCCGGGAAGGCGTGGTTTCGGTCACAGTGGCCGGCAGCCAGGACACGGAGTGGGGGATGCCCACGTCCCTGGAGGGTCACCTGGGCTCTGTCTCCATCTTCTACGAAGTCCTCCAGCCTGCTCAAGTGAAGGCGCTCTACTCCTCGGGACCAAATGTTACGTCACCCTTTAAGCCGGAAGGGGATTTCCTGGAGCTCGGCAGCAAATTGCTGCTGTATTACACACCACAGGTGAGCATCAAGGCAGGGCCATCTCTCAGCCCTCTCTAAGAAGCGACAGGGGCTGATGTACAAGCCCTAAGGTACACAGGCTGGGAGTCATTTTGGACTCACAACTGTCCATGGAGGCGCAGGTCAGTTCTGTGTCCAGGACAGCTGTCTACCAGCTCCATCTGGTACGCAGGCTGTGACCCTCCCTGCCCACAGATCATCTCACCAGAGTGGTGCATGCTCTAGTTATCTCTTGCTTGGACTACTGCAATGCGCTCTATGTGGGGCTACATTTGAAGGTGACCCGGAAACTACAACTAATCCAGAATGCGGCAGCTAGACTGGTGACTAGGAGCGGCCGCCGAGACATATAACCCTGGTCCTGAAATAATAATAATAATAATTTATTATTTATTATTTGTAACCCACCCATTTGGCTGGGTCTCCCCAGGCACTCTGGTCAGCTTCCAACAAAAATAAAAAATACATTAAAATATCACATATTAAAGGCTTCCTTAAACAGGGCTGCCTTCAGATGTCTTCTCAAGGCCTACATTGGCTCCCAGTACATTTCTGAGCACAATTCAAAGTGTTGGTGCTGACCTTGAAAGCCGTAAATGGCCTCGGTCCAGTATACCTGAAGGAGCGTCTCCACCCCCACCGTTCAGCCCGGACACTGAGATCCAGTTCCGAGGGCCTCCTGGCGGTTCCCTCCCTGCGAGAAATGAGGTTACAGGGAACCAGGCGGAGGGCCTTCTCGGTGGTGGCACCCGCCCTGTGGAATGCCCTCCCACCAGATGTCAAGGGAATAAACAACTATCTGACTTTTAGAAGACATCTGAAGGCAGCCCTGTTTAGGGAAGCTTTTAATATTTGATGAATTATTGTATTTTAATATTTTTCTGGAAGCCGCACAGATGGGCAGAGTATAAATATTATTATTATTATTATTATTATTATTATTATTATTATTATTATTATTAATTACTAAGACGATGCCACATGCTTGGAAGTGTTCTCTTTCACCAAATCTGTGAGTTCCTCCACCAAGAGCTTTATACTTGAGTTTCCCCTTTTCCTTCCTCTCGTTTGACTTTCTAGGCCTGCAAGAACAACATCTGCCTGGACCTTTCCCCGAACCACTTTTTTGATGGGAGGCTGACTGGCCACAAAGTGGTGAACTGGGATGTCAAGGTACGGGCGTCATAACGCAGCAGCCGTTTGGCGGGTCACCTCTTGACTCGGTTCTAGGTCTACGGGTGTGGGGAGAAAGGTGGGCCCTGGAGGGCAAAATTTTCAAGGAGCTTGCAGAGAAGACTGGAGTGCAATTGCTTGTTTCCCTCAGAGTAGTCCCATTGCAGGGACCCAGGTGGCGCTGTGGGTTAAACCACAGAGCCTAGGGCTTGTCGATCAGAAGGTTGGCGGTTCGAATCCCTGCGACGGGGTGAGCTCCCGTTGCTCGGTCCCAGCTCCTGCCCACCTAGCAGTTCGAAAGCACGTCAAAGTGCAAGTAGATAAATAGGAACCGCTCTGGTGGGAAGGTAAATGGCGTTTCCGTGCGCTGCTCTGGTTCGCCAGAAGTGGCTTTGTCATGCTGGCCACATGACCCGGAAGCTGTACGCCGGCTCTCGGCCAATAAAGCGAGATGAGCGCTGCAACCCCAGAGTCGGACACGACTGGACCTAATGGTCAGGGGTCCCTTTACCTTTTTAGTCCCATTGCAATCGTTGCATATGCATTCATTGTGCGCTGCTTCCCATCACCGCAGAGCCCATCGCTTTCTTCTGAAATCCTGCCACTTTTTATATTGGAGACGTTCTGGGTTGTGTGGGGGTATTTTTTGTCCTGCTTTTGTTGTGCCACAGTGCGAGAGGGCCTCTGCGGATGTCAGCAAAGCCCCTGGGGAAGCATCGCAGAACTGCTCATAAAGCAGAACGATGTGCGGAGGGCCCAGTATAAACCCAGCACCAACACCCAATATAAACCCAGCATCATTGCATCAGTGAGGTGTTGCAGAATACTATTGCTGGCATCTGTGTCTCAGGAGACAGCAGAGGAATGTGTCATTTAAATTCTACTCCATATTGATCCAGAGTAGATTCCAATGTACAGTTAGCAGAGTAAAAACTTAAACACGTTGCAGGATTCCCAAAAGATAGACCAGAGTCAATTAATACTCCATCCAGCAGAGCTTTACTGCTACTGAAGGCCATTGAGCATAATGGTTGCAAATGCAACACATTCAGGATTGGCCCTGTCCATAAGAAATTCAGTTGCAGCAGACTTAACTTAAACTTACAATAACTTATAATAAGTCTAAACCTTAACACTAAGCATAATATGTACAGAGCACCACAACGGAAGGGAAAGAGACTGAAAGAGAAAGTGAAACCCAGGCTCCTTCTGGCCTTATTATTATAGTCAGCATGACCTTGACAGAAGAGATAACATAACCAGTTTAAGGCAGCTGTACTCAGCTTCTCTGAAGGAATAACCCAAACATCAGGAACCTCCTGCCTGTTTCTTTCACACAGAGAAGCTTCCAGAACCCTCTGGAATTAAGTAGAATAGGAAAGATCTCTACACATCATATCAATACTTTCTCTACTAAGAAATGCAAAGTGACAGAATGCTCCTTTGGGATGAGGTCAAACTGTTGGATGGTTGTGGCGCCTGCTGTGGCTGCAGAAACCGAAGCGGGAGAGACATGTTTTGTTGCAGCCAGGGCAGATTAAGGTGTCCAGTTGTGCTGCTGCAGATGCACCACGGCGTTTCTCCTCTCTGTGTTCCTCCCAGCCATCATTCCTCCTCTGGTCACTGCTATGGATGCACCAGCTTTCTTGTCTCCAGGCTCTGGGGTCAGGATTCCCACAGGGTGGGGTTGGTGTTGCCACCCTTCCTGTCACATGTGCCGACATCTTTGCAAAGCAGAGTTGGCCCACCCAGAGGCCTGGTGCCGGAAGCCAGCTCCCCGTAGATCACGTCCTTGCGGATCCCACCAGTCTGGGGGAGTGCCCTCCGATGGGTTAAGAGCGGTAGACTCATAATCTGGTGAACCGGGTTCACTTCCCCGCTCCTCCACATGCAGCTGCTGGGTGACCTTGGGCTAGTCACACTTCTCTGAAGTCTCTCAGCCCCACTCACCTCACAAAGGGTTTGTTGTGGGGGAGGAAGGGAAAGGAGAATGTGAGCCGCTTTGAGACTCCTTCGGGTAGTGATAAAGCGGGATATCAAATCCAAACTCTTCTTCTTCTCATGGGGCTTTGTGGTTCTTGCAGGACGTGGTGAATTGTGTCGGTGGGATGGGGGTGCTGCTCCCCCTCCTGGACCAGGTGGCATCACAGAGGAAAGAGTCGGAAGACCACCAGGAAACCCACGACTTGGTGGGCCCAGAGCTGACCTCTTCCCGCAACGCCCAGGGCATGGTCATCCCGCTGGGGACATCCACCGGTTATCGAGGTATCCAGGCTGAATTTTGTATAAACTCTCCCAGTAGCACCTTAGAGACCAACTAAGTTTGTTCTTGGGATGAGCTTTCGTGTGCATGCACACGTCTTCAGATACACATGCACACGAAAGCTCATACCAATAACAAACTTAGTTGGTCTCTAAGGTGCTACTGGAAGGAATTTTTTTATTCTGTTGACGACTGTTAACGACTGCAATTGGTCTTACAGGAAAAAGCAAGGGGTGAGAAGGTTAAAAATAGCTTTGTCATGTATGAGATAAGAATCCAATGTCTTTGTTCAGACCAGGTCTCTCCATGGTTTTAAGGTTGGTAATGAGTACCGGTATACAAGATCTCAAAGTAGCTGTCTTATTGCAAAGGAATTTCAGAAATAGAATGGAAAGAGAAGTTGCTGAATTGCAACTCATTACCAAGCTTAAAACCATGGAGAGACCTGGTCTGAACAAAGACATTGGATCAAACTATGGATCCCATGGATCAAAGATCCTTTCCTTCAAAACAGTTTTCTCCCCCCCCCCCCAGAAGGTAGACTGGAAAGGAACGGGGTAGCTGCCTTCCTGCTGCTGATTAAGAACTTCATCCATTGTCACCCAGTCAACCAGGAGAGCCTGGTCCAATGCCAGGGCCCAGCCATCATCGGAGCGCTTCTGCAGAAGGTAAGAGCTTCCATGCTGGGCCAGATTGCTCAGGGTATCTGACTTTTCCAGGTGAAATGTGTCGGCATTTGGCATTTTGGTTAAAGGGGAAGATACGAGCTGTAATAAAAGGATAATTCCCTAGATGCCAAAGTCCAGGTTTGGGGCAAGTACTCTTCGGTGAGAGAACCCCAGCAGAGATTTAATATCACAAAACGTTCAGCAAAGCGTAGCGTTGAAATATAGGCTGTTAGACCTTCAAATATCCCCTTCTCGGCTGCTTCCAAAGTTCCCCACTTCCTTTTGCATGGAAAGAGACCACAAGTTTGGTGAGTTGAAAGTGGTTTACTTACAAACTCTTTGAAGGTCAGGTTCATGTGCTTTTCCGTACAGCAGCGAGAAAACACAGGCTGTGTAATTTAGGTTCCCAAGTGGTCAGTGTATCTAAATTATTTGTATAGAAACACAAAGATGGCTTGCTTATAAGCCACACAGTCTTAGCTTGGAGCATCCAGCTTAGACTTCTATATTGTTGGATTCACAGGGTGGAATGGAAGAACAAGGGGGGCAGGGCTAAGTGAAGACCCAGGTGGGTCCTGCCTGCACCTTTCTTTGACCAGGGAGAAATTTTATCCATGCAGATGATCTGTCCTCTCTGTATCGCAGGTCTCCAGCCAGACGATGGACATGAATGTTCTGATGGCTTCTCAAATCCTCATGGAGCAGGTTGCCACAGAAGGACACAACTTTCTGCTGCATCTCCTGTACCAGTTCCTGCTCTTCGACTTCCGGATCTGGAGCAACAGCGACTTTGCTGTCCGATTGGGTGAGCTTCCCCCCCCCCCACTAAATTTTTATTGGTTTTAATAAAGTAATACAATAAAAAACAAACAAACAAAAAAACACACACACACCATACAATAATACAATAAAATACACCATACAATAATACAAATAAAAACATACATGAATCCTTTTAACCTATCATTCTTTCTTATCATTGTGGGTTGACTTCCTCCCGCCCTCTCTTCCTGCGTACTTTGCCAATCATCTTTAGTAATTTCTTTACATCATTGAAAACATTTTTTAATAATTAACCTTAGCATCTCTTCTTTTCTATTCTCCATATCATTTGTTCAAACAATTATAAACCTTAAATCTGTTTTCTAAATCTACGGCCTCACTCATCTTTCAGCTTACTTCTACTTCATTGTGTTTTTAATATTATTCCAGGCTGGCACATAGTTACCGTATCTTGATATAAATTGATGTTTTTCGGGCTAATCCAAACACCTAGATATTTGGCTTTTTGACAGATCTTCAACCCCGTGTTTCTTTCCAATATCGCAATGTCTTTCCCCGTCATATTCTTAACTATCAGTTTGGTTTTAGCTCTATTTAATTTAAATCCCGCCAGGTTCCCATATTCTTCTACTATCTCCAAGCTTCGCAGGATGCTGTCATTTGGATTCTCAGTCGTTATGATTGGTCATCTGCGAACGCCTTAATTTTGTAACTTCGCCTTCCTATTCTAATTCCCTTGATATTTGGGTCCGCTCTTAGCTGGTTGTTTAATATCTCCATTACTGTTATAAAAATCAGGGGGGAGAGAGGGGAGTACTTTTTTAGATATAATTTGAATTTCTTCCAATCTTCTTCCACCGCTTAGACCAGCCCGAGCCCACAGACCTTGCAGCTCCAGGGACGGGCAGGTGGCATGGTTGAAGCTGTGCAACTGCACTCGAGTGCTCCTGCTGGTTCGTGGCGTTGTCGCCCCAACCCAGGAGCAGCTTGCTTGTGTGGCTGTGTTACGACAGGCTGCAGTTCAGTGGTAGAGCGCTTGATTCTCGTTCAGAAGGTGCCTGGAAACGCCTGGGGGAGCCCATTGACTTGAAATTCTGGTGAGCCACTACCAGCCTGTGTAGAAAATACTGAGCTCGATGCACCAATAATCTGACTTGGTATACAGCAGCTTCCTATAGGGCACTGGTTCTCTTCATTGTAGCATAGGATAGCATCAAGATAAATTATAATAATAATTTATTATTTATACCCCACCCATCTGGCTGGGTTTCCCCAGCCACTCTGGGCGGCTTCCAAACGAATATTAAAATAATAATAATAATAATAATAATAATAATAATAATAATAATAATAATAATCTTTTATTTATACCCTGCCCTTCCCGATCAAAGCCAGGCTCAGGGCGGCTAACAACAAACATAAAAACATTGATTAAAAATGATTTTAAAAACAGCTTAAAAAACAGCATAACTACAACATAAATGTGCCATCACCAGGGCTAACTGGCCAGATTAGTCCTGCTAGGGCCAGCAAGGAGACCAGGGAAGAAAATTAATTAATAGTCTGTTAAACATTAAAAGCTTCCCTAAACAGGGCTGCCTTGTCTTCTAAAAGTCTGGTAGTTGTTTTTCTCTTTGACATCTGACGGGAGGGCGTTCCACAGGGCATGTGCCACTACCGAGAAGGCCCTCTGCCTGGTTCCCTGTAACTTGGCTTCTCGCAGGGAGGGAACCGCCAGAAGGCCCTCGGCGCTGGACCTCAGTGTCCGGGCAGAACGATGGGGATGGAGATGCTCCTTCAGGTATACTGGACCGAGGCCGTTTAGGGCTTTCAAGGTCAGCACCAATGCTTTGAATTGTGCTCAGAAACATACTGGGAGCCAATATAGTTCTTTCAAGACCAGTGTTACGTGGTCTCGGCGGCCGCTCCCAGTCACCAGTCTAGCTGCCGCATTCTGGATTAGTTGCAGTTTCCGGGTCACCTTCAAAGGTAGCCCCATGTAGAGCGCATTGCAGTAGTCCAAGCAGGAGATAACTAGAGCATGCACCACTCTGGCAAGACAGTCTGCGGGCAGGGAGGGTCTCAGCCTGCGTACTAGATGGAGCTAATAAACAGCTGGCCTGGACGCAGAATTAACCTGCGCCTCCATGGACAGCTGCGAGTCCAAAATGACTCCCAGGCTGCACATCTGGTCCTTCAGGGGCACAGTTACCCCATTCAGGACCAGGGAGTCCTCCACACCTGCCCGCCTCCTGTCCCCCAAAAACAGTACTTCTGTCTTGTCAGGATTCAACCTCAATCTGTTAGCTGCCATCCATCCTCCTACCACCTCCAGACACTCACACAGGACCTTCACCGCCTTCACTGGTTCTGATTTGAAAGAGAGGTAGAGAGGTTGGGTATACAACCATAGACAGTATCCACACTTCTCCTCAAGAGCATTGGCTATTCTTCTATGGTTCTGCGTAACATTTTGTTGTGATGAGGGATTTTAAACCCTGAAAAACATGATCAGAAAAGATAAAGGTTTCTTCGTGTTGATAAGGACATGAAAGTTTGTCTCAAATTAGACCTAATATAAATAAGATTATCCGGCAAAAACAAACTCACACCTCTCATTGAGTTTGTATATATAGTAAAGTAAAGTAATGTTTATTATGGCCATTGGCCCATAGATATACATTGTATTACATCCAGAGAAACGAGACAATGCAAATAAAACTTTCTAAGTAAAACAAACAAACCAAAAATTTATACAATAGAAATAAAATTTAAATATTTAAATAAAAACTATATAAAACTATGTACACAGTAAAACAGTAAAATCCATTCGTATAAAACCAAAATCAAAATTTAGGTCCAGCGGAGACAGTTGAAACAGTTTTATTTGTAACCCTTTAGGTTTAGCTGCGCTGATTTTTAAAATTTTGGGCTTAAATAAGCTAGCAGAGATCTTGCAGTGATCCATTTCTCTTCTTTTGAGATAGTACATTTATCAGAAATCTAGCAACTGTAAGGGATCTACTAGCATCTTCATCGTTCAGAAGGAATATTACTTTTGCTTCCGGGATTTCATCAGTAATATTCACAAGGTAGGGGGTTAGAAATTTGGCCCGTGCAGCCGAATGCAATGGGCAACTGAGGATTATGTGATGTAACGATTCTGTAGCTCCGTTATTGCAGTCGCAGAGAAGTGAGATCTTACCATTTGAGAGTCTATTGCCCATAACATTTGATGGGAAAGCATTGAATCTAGCCTTTATAAAAGCATACCTGTGTGACACCACAGATAGAGAAGTTAAATAAGATAGTTTGTATATATAGTGGTACCAAGTCCGTTCCAATACCAAAGCATTCCAAAACCAAAACGCACTTTCCCATAGAAAGTAATGCAAAAGGGATTAATCCGTTCCAGACTTTTAAAAACATACACCCTAAAACAGCAATTTAACATGAATTTTACTATCTAACGAGACCACTGATCCATAAAATGAAAGCAATAATCAATGTACTGTACTATAAAATAAATTAGACAGTATTGTAGATGGTAAAAATTAAAATATTTTTTTTTCTTTCCTGCACTGATGATAGTCCTTGTTTGGATGGGGGGGATTTTATCCATTTCCGCAGTCACACAATCAGTAGCTGAACTGGGTTCCACACAGTCACAAAAGCAAATTAACCGAAAAAAACCTCACAAACAAAAACGCAAAATAAATAGCAAAAACAAAACTGCCAAACTTAATCCATTCTGGAAGTCTGTTTGCCAGGCTCTCCTCCCCCATTTTCCAGGGATGTAGATGGCGCTGTGGTCTAAACCACTTGGGCTTGCCTATCAGAAGGTCGGCGGTTCGAATCCCTGCGATGGAGTGAGCTCCTGTTGCTCTGTCGCAGCTCCTGCCTACCTGGCAGTTTGAAAGCACACCAGTGCAAGTAGATAAATAGGTACCGCTGTGGCAGGAAGGTAAACGGCGTTTCCGTGCGCTCTGGTTTCCTTCACGGTATCCCGTTGCGCCAGAAATGGTTTAGTCCTGCTGGCCACATGACCTGGAAAGCTGTCTGTGGACCAACGCCGGCTCCCTCGGCCTGAAAGCGAGATGAGCGCCGCAACCCCATAGTCGCCTTTGACTGGACTTAACCATCCAGGGGTCCTTTACCTTTACCTTTCTTTTTACCATCACTTTCCACCTCTGTGCTTCGTAGGTCACATCCAGTACCTGTCGAACGTAATCAAGGACCACAAGCAGAGAATCCGTCGGAGATACGGCGTGCAGTACATCCTAGACTCCATCAGGACGTATTACGGGTGAGTTCAGAGCTTCTTCTTATATTGTGAGGACAGAGGAAGGAAATACTGTTTGGGACGCATCCTTGCTGCTGTCATTGCGTACATAAACAGTATGTACGCAAGAGTTAACTTCACTTACTTGGTGTGATTTATTGTTGACCTGCTCTTGTCACCCCCTTGTATTGCAGAAAACGTTGTGGAATGCAATAAAATGCAAGCCTACTGTATTTTTCGCTCCATAAGATGCACTTTTTTCCAGGTGCTCTCCAGTGAGAGAGGGAGACTGTGTGGTGTAGTGGTTAGAGTGCCAGACTAGGAGCTGGGAGACCAGGGTTCAAATCCCCACTCAGCCATAGAATCATAGATTTGTTGGGTCACGAGGGACCCTGAGGATAATAATAGGAATAATTTATTGGCCAAGTACATTTTGCAACATACCGTATTTTTCGCTCCATAAGACGCACGTTTTTCCTCCTAAAAAGTAAGGGGAAATGTCTGTGCGTCTTATGGAACGAATGTGTGGTCCCTGGAGCTGAACTGCCCAGGGGCAAAAGCAGATCGTGCTTTTTTAAAAAAAAAAGAGAGAAGGGGGTATTGAAAGGAAGCCCGCTGAGCAGCTGCTCAGCAAACGATTGGGGAGAGAGATAAGGGAGAGATTCCAGCCCTGCCCCCTTGCAGAGGGAGGCTGTTTCCCCAGTGACATGTGACTGGCTGATTAGATTATCTGTCTGGAAACTGTAGAAATGGCTTCCTGAAGCTGCAGAACTGTGAGTTAAACCCCATAAAACGGGGTTTTTTCCCTTTGCAAAGTAAGCTCAACAACTTTGAGCTGATCCTCAAAAAATGGGGCTTTTATCCTCTGCGAAAGAAGCTGCAGAAATTTGAGCTGATCCTCAAAAAAATGGGGTTTCCCCCCTCTAAAAACTAGGTGCGTCCTATGCTCAGGTGCGCCTTATAGAGCAAATGATGCAGTATGTTGGAGAAAGTTGGCCATGTTGGGTAACTCAGTGGAAATAGCTACACAACCTTTAAGTGTCCGCAGAGTCCTTGTTTTCCTGATCTCCCCTTGCTCTTCTCCAAGATTTTTCTGCATTGATGCTGATTGTTTTGAAATTTGCTGGACCAGGTGGACCTCCTGGCTTGACCCAGCAAAGCAAGCCCCTCTAGGTGACCCTCCCTTGCTCTGTCTCCCCCAGGACTTACAAGGAGAAGCCCATCGCAACTGATGACAGCAAGACGGTGCAGACATCCCTCTTCAGCCTGATCAAGGAGTTTTTCTGCAGGAACTTCTCCACCGAGGAGATGCAGAGCACCTTGAACTACCTTGCTGCTGTGAACGACGAGCACCAGGTATTTGGGGGGGGGCAGGGAAAGCCATCAATGACCTGTTAAGGAAAGGGAATCTCCCCAGGCTAGAGTTTTGGAATAGGATAGGGTTTCTCACGCTGTGATCTAGGTAAAGCTGACCATTAGGTCCAGTCGCAGACGACTCTGGGGTTGCGGCGCTCATCATCATCATCATCATCATCGCTTTTAATTTGTATACCGCCTTTCTATCTTACAATACTCAAGGCGGTTTACAAGCTGAAGAAACAAAGACACCTTATAACAACCTAATGCAATACAAAAATGTGATAATAAAACATAGCTTTAAAATACGAACATAAAAACACACAGTTATGAAAATTTATGGTTGTTTTATCTCACCCGCGGAGACATCCAGTGGAGTGAAGGGGGGAAAAAAATAACAAGGACGGATAACAACAAGAAAGGAAACGGATGATAACAGCATTATATAAAGCAATGGACATAACAGAAAGAGTGAAATCCTACCTGTCTTGAAGCAAGGGAAGTCAAAAAAGAAAAAGATAAGGGGAAAAATTTGGCAAGATATTTGGAAACTAATTGGACTATATGGATGGTTTAATATTGATGTTAAAATATTTGGGTTTTTTTTTTTTTAAGATTGGAAACCTTAATAAAAATGATTTGGCAAAAAAAAAGATAATAAAACATATCTTTAAAATAAGCAATATACATCAAATAAAGTAACATTCAACAATCCTTGGAATAGTATATAATAATAATATCAGCATATAAAAATTAAACAGAAACCCAATAAATACAATAAATAATTTTGAAACTACAATCAATAAAACAATGGCAAGCCACAGTGCATAAAATAATACAATGCAAATTGAGAAGCAGAGAGTGGAGGGTGGGGCAAGGCAGGTAGAGTCTCTCCCCTCCATCCTTAAGACAAGATTTTGGAGTCTGCGACCCTCCGGGTGATGCTGGGTTGCAATTCCCACCACCCCATAACATATCGGGGGGGGGGTGCCCACCTGGGAACGGCTGACTTGGTGAACTGCTGTATTAACATGATGGACATGGGTGTATCACTGGTCTAAACCACTGGGCCTCTTGGGCTTGCTGATCGGAAGGTCGGCGGTTCGAATCCCCGCGACAGGGTGGCTCCCGTTGCTCTGTCCCAGCTCCTGCCAACCTAGCAGTTCGAAAGCACGCCAGTGCAAGTAGATAAATAGGTACCGCTGCGGCGGGAAGGCAAACGGCATTTCCGTGCGCTGCTCTGGTTTCCGTCACGGTGTCCTGTTGCACCAGAACCGGCTTAGTCATACTGGCCACATGACCCGGAAAGCTGTCTGCGGACAAACGCTGGTTCCCTCGGCCTGAAAGCGAGATGAGCGCCACAACCCCATAGTCGCCTTTGACTGGACTTAACCGTCCAGGGGTCCTTTACTTTTTAGCTACACAGATATATCTGAAGACTCAGACAACAGAGGGCAGCTGTAACACCCACATTGCTTTCCTCGAGTTCTTGCGATTTTGTGCAGCAATCCTGCCTTCTGGCTGTTTCCCTCAACGCCTTTCTGTATGTTGGGGGCCTCCACCATTCTTCTGCTGTGTCCTGCAGGTCTGCGGAGTGCTGGAGGTGATCCACAGCCTTCTGAAAAGCTCCCCATCCCAGGAGCAGATTTACACGTTCCTCTTTGAGCCGGGGAACGTGGAGATCTTCTTCTCGCTGCTTGTCCAGCGGAAGTTCTCGGACGAAGTGCGCGACAGGATCTTCAAGGTGAGAGAGCTGGGGGGGGGGCTGTCCTGGGGCTCGCGTGCTCTGGGTCTCTCGCCGGACTCTGATGGGTTGGGGCTTCAGGTCCAGATGGGCCCAAGCACATGGACTCTCGTGGGCAGAAATTCCAAGACCCTAGTTTGCAGCGGGAGGCTGTCTGGTGGGGTTTGTGCGTGAGATGCCCAAACCCTGAGGGCAAGGGGAGCAGCCATTTCTGCAGACCTGAATCTCTTCCTTGTGCAATTTCACTACGACATAATAATAATAATAATAATAATAATAATAAACTTTTATTTATATCCCGCCCTTCCCAGCCAAAACCGGGCTTAGGGCGGCTAACAATCATCAAACCACATACCCATATAAAAATAGAGTTTCCCTATTGCCTTCATTATATACAGTGGTACCTCTGGTTGCGAACGGGATCCATTCCGGAGGCCCATTCGCAACATGAAAAGAGCGCAACCTGAAGCGCCCAATCTGCGCATGCGCAAAGCGCCGAACCTGGAAGTAACCCGTTCTGGTACTTCCGGGTTCGGCACATTCGTATCCCGTGACAAACATAACCCGCAGCGAACGCAACCAGAGGTATGACTGTACCAGGCAAAAACAGTCAGGTGGGCAGCTAATTATTATTACTATTATTATTATTATTACTATTATTTATTTATTTAAGCCAGGCCTTGGGCTGATTGGTAACCTATACCCTTTTAAATGTGTTTGTAAGGGGTGGTGTTATTGTGGGAACGTTGAGGATAGTAGGAGAGGATATATGGATTAAATATTATCCCTCCTCACTCACACTAGGGAGCAAGTAGCAGAGCACATTCCCTTGCGCATTGCTAGAAGCAAGTTGATGGATTCGTTAGAATCGTATAAGTTGAGCAATCCAGTCCGGCTTGTCCAGAATGGATTGTTCCTGGTAAATTCCCCTTCAGTTCCCTCTTAAAAACAATAATGACATGGCAGTCTTCTTTTGAAAGTAATGATAAAGTTTACAGTAGAACCTCTACTTACGACCGCCTCTACTTGGGCCCGATCCAAGTTGCGTCCGTGGCAAACCTGGAAGTAAATACCGGGTTTGCCGCAATTCACGCTCGCGCAGAATCGGCTTCTGCCATTTGCGCATGCGCAGAAGCGCGCTGCCGCCAAATGCGCCTGCGCTCAACGGCACTTCTACCAGCGACCCGGATCGACTTACGGACAGACGGACCTTCGGAACTGATTATGTCCATAAGTAGAGGTTCCACTGTGCTTGCATTCAGTTCGCAGTAGTGTTGCGAAGGCAGGCTTTATCTTGTAGTTACAGTTGTAATAATAATAATAATAATTATTATTATTATTATTATTATTATTATTTATTTGTATCCCGCCCATCTGGCTGGGTCCCCCCAGCCACTCTGGGTGGCCTCCAACAGATATTAAAATACATTAAAATATCACAGGTTAAAAACTTCCCCAACAGGGCTGCCTTCAGGTATCTTCTGAATGTCATATAGTTGTTTATTTCCTTGATCTCTGATGGGAGGGCGTTCCACAGGGCGGGTGCCACTACCGAGAAGGCCCTCTGCCTGGTTCCCTGTAACTTTGCTTCTCATAGCGAGGGAACCGCCAGAAGGCCCTCAGCGCTGGACCTCAGTGTCTGGGCTGAACGATAGGGGTAGAGACCATAGCTGTCAACCCTCCCATTTTTTTGCGGGAAACTCCCTTATTCCAATGCCGTTTCCCGCTGCTATCCCGGATTGTTGATATCCCTTAAATTTCCCGGATTTCAAAGGAAGCAGCTCCTCTCCCTCCCTGCCGGCCAGGGAGGCTCCTCAGCTGCGTTGCTCGGCTGCCAATAAGGAGTCTGAGACCGACTGGGGGCGGAGCTTGCATGCCTTGTGCAGCCAGACCCTCACGCCCAACCAGACAGACAGCCTGCCTGCCGTCTACGCGCTCGCTCTTTCGCTCACCCGTTCGCGCGCAGCCTCTGGAGCGCAGGGTGGCGAGGCTACTTGGTGCCATTGCACCGCCCTCGCAGCATCCCTTATTTTCAAATCCGAAAGTTTGGAAAAATCCCTTATTTTCAAATCCGAAAGTTGATAGCTATGGTGGAGACGCTCCTTCAGGTATACAGGACCGAGGCTGTTTAGGGAGAAAAGGTAGGTCGTTGTAGAGAAAAAGAAGTCTGAGCTATGTCTTCTACCTTGCGGCTTCCATCCTCTGTAAGGATGAGCCGTGAGCCAGCAGAAGAGTCCGAAAGGATAAATGGGAGAAGGCGAAAAGAGGAAGGTGGCTGCGTGATTTGCCCTTTTATAGGGTCAGCTAGGGTCACGCCCATCTACCTGGTCACACACAGGGGGAGGATGCCCCAAACCAGGTGTGACAGGAAGCCCTCTCTGTCTGGAGCAACATGTGTGTCCGCTCTAGGAAAACAGGAAACGTTGTATTTGACTGCTTCCATGATGATACATCCCATATATTGGGGGGGGGGGGTCCATTCTCACGGGATGCTAGCTCCCTCGTCCTTGCTCCACACAGATCCTGTACAAAATGCTGAAGTACGAGAAGGTGAACGAACGGAGCAAGCAGCGTTTGAAGCTGAAGGACGTCGGCTTCCTGGGCTTCATCTCGTACCTGAACGACATCCCGGTTTCCATGCTGATCCGGTACCTTTGGGAGCAAGTGATTGGGCCAGGTAAGGCCCGAGAAAGACGGTTCAGAAACTTCACCTGGTGCAAAATTCGGCCGCCAGGTTGCTCGCCATTTAAGGATATTGCACCAATCCTGGGCCGGCTTCACTGGCTGCCAATTAGTTTCCAAGCCATGCTGGTTTTGACCTATACTGTAAAGCCTTAAACAGCTCAGGACCTCACACCTAAAGATATGCAATGAAGGCGCCAGGAGGGCCTCCCTGGGGAGAGCAGCCCGCAATCAGGGAGCCACCACAGAAAAGGCCCTGTTCTCATGTTGCCGCCCTCTGGGCCTCTCGTGGAAGAAACACACCCTTTGAGAACCACTGCCCTAGATAATCACAGTGTCAGCCCCCCTAAGGGGGCAGTCCTTCACACTTTGGGAATCGTTGAGACAGTATCAGACTAGGACCCGGGAGAGACAAGGGTTCGAATCCCCACTCGGCCATGGAGCTCCCTGCGTAATCTAGAGCCAGTTGCCCACTTTCAGTCTCACCTACCTCGCAGGGCTGTTGTGAGGGTAAAATGAGGGGGGAGAAACGGTTGAGCACCCTGCTGTTTCCTTTTGCTCCAACCAAGACTGTGTTCTGCTGCCTTGCTTTCTCCCCAGACACCCCGAACTACAAGGATTTGTTGGCCGTGATCTACCTCTCGCACCGGGCAGAGCTGACCGTCAGGCTGGACATCTGCAGAGAGGTGAGGGGTGGAGCCAGGATCTTACCAGCTCCCGAGATGCTTCGTCTGGGCAGGGCGAAGCAGCCCAATGCACACCAAAAAGCATGCCAAAGGAGCCTTGCGCAGAGTCAGGCCATTGGAGCAAGTGGAGTCTGCTCTTACTGGCAGCCGCTGTGCAAGGTCTTAGGCAAAGAACTGTCAATGAGAGATGCCAGGGATTGAGGCAGGAATTGTAGAGTTGGCAGGGGACACCTAGCTCTCTCCCGCCATTTCTAGGTTTGAATTGAATTGTTTGTTTATTTCCCGGCTCCGCGCATTAGTGCATAAGTGCGCGCTGGGGGGGAGGGCGAACACCTGCGTTCAGAGAAGCATTGCTGCTTCCAACTCGGCAGAGCACAGCTGTCATGGATAATAGAAATCGATAGCCCTTTCCTCCGCTCTTTAAAGCAGGATTGCGAAAAGCACAGCGCCCGCCCTGTGGAACACCTTCCCACCAGATGACAAAGAGAACAACAACTACCAGACTTTTAGAAGACATCTGAAGGCAGCCCTGTTTAGGGAAGCTTTTAATGTTTAATTGATGATTGTATTTTAGTACAGTGGTCCCTCGACTTACGAGTGACCCGACTTCCGTATTTTTCGAGTTACAAGGGATCAAAGCGGCTGCGCACCTACGATTTTTTCGACTTCCGGCCGTTTTAGATAGGGTTTCCTCGACTTACGAAGTTTAGATGCGGTTTTTTTTGACGTACGAATTTTTTTCTCCCAATGCATTCCTATGGGGACTCGACTTACAATTTTCGGAACGCATTAACTTCGTAAGTCAAGGGACCACTGTATTTTGTTGGAAGCCGCCCAGAGTGGGCAGGGTATAAATAATAAATTATTATTATTATTATTATTATTATTATCCCAAAGGCTTCCCTTTTGTCTTGCAGCTCTTCCGCCTGATCTACAAGCCGCAAGACCCGGCCAAGCAGACGGTCAGGCAGCTGTCCAAACTGGCCGGCTGGCAGGACACCCTCACCAAGCTCTACGTCAAGGAGTCCTATGAGTCGCGCCAGCACAGCCTGTCCGGCTCGGCCAGTGGCGGAGGCAGCCTGGACCTCCCAAAGGCCTCGGACCAGCCGGGCGCAGAGGCCGGGAAGGAGCCCGCCGGCTCCGCGCCCCCTTCGGCCTCCGACCTCCATGATCTGGACGTCTTCCTCCCACTGGGCTACGAGGCCTCGGACCCGGAGCTGTCGGAAGGCTTCTCGGACCACTCGGTCTCGCCCACCAGCAGCCAGAGGGGCAAGGCCTTCGCGCCGTACGGCTTCAAGTCGTTTGACTCCTCCGACCTGGCCAGCCGCTCCTCCTCTTCCAACACCGTCGACGCTCCCGGGGCCGCGGAGACCCCCCAAGCGGGGGACGCGCTCCCGCCCGACAGGGTCTACCACCCGCTGTCTCCCTTCTCCATGTCTCCCTTCGACCTCGGCCTGGACATGGGCAGCACCAGCTCGGCCGCCACCGCCGAGAGCGGAGACCAGACGCCCGTCAGCCTGCCGGGGACCCCGTCGCCACTTGAGAACTTCAAGCCCTTCCCGGGGACGCGGGTACGGAAGAGCTCCAGCCTCTCTAACGTGCTGGACGACACCAGCTACCAGGACACCTTGCCCAGCGACAGCATCTCCAACACCAGCAACCCTCAGGTGAGCCTCTCCCTCTTCGTCCTGATTCCTATGTGAGGTGTTCAGACAGGTGCGCAAACTCCGAGATCTCTAGGCCTAAGCATGCTCTCTTTCTAGGACATCTTAGCCAACCGGGGGCTCTCCAGTGAGAGAGAGAGACTGTGTGGTGTAGTGGTTAGAATACCAGACTAGGAGCTAGGAGACCAGGGTTCAAATCCCCACTCAGCCATAGAATCATATATTTGTTGGGTCACGAGGGACCCTGAGGATAATAATAATTGGAATAATTTATTGGCCAAGTACATTTTGCAACATACCGTATTTTTCCCAAGCCTGCACGCTGCCTTTTTGGGGTGAGCTCATCCCTTTTGGGGACCCAGGTGGCGCTGTGGGTTAAACCACAGAGCCTAGGGCTTGCCAATCAGAAGGTCAGCGGTTCGAATCCCTGCGATGGGGTGAGCTCCCGTTGCTCGGTCCCAGCTCCTGCCAACCTAGCAGTTCGAAAGCACGTCAAAGTACAAGTAGATAAATAGGAACCGCTCTGGCGGGAAGGTAAACGGCGTTTTCGTGCTCTGCTCTGGTTCGCCAGAAGGGGCTTTGTCATGCTGGTCACATGACGTGGAAGCTGTACGCCAGCTCCCTTGGCCAGTAACGCGAGATGAGCGCCGCAACCCCAGAGTTGTCCGCAACTGGACCTAATGGTCAGGAGTCCCTTTACCTTTACCTTTACCACCTCTTGCTTCCTCCCTCCGCAGCAGACGCCCGAGGAAGAGCTGTGCAACCTGCTCACCAACATCGTCTTCTCGGTCACCTGGCGAGGGGTGGAGGGCTGGGACGACGCAGCCTGGAAAGAGCGCGGGCAGGTCTTCTCGGTCCTCACCAAGCTGGGCTCGGCCTGCGAGTTGGTGCGCCAGCCGGACGAGATCAAGCGCAGGTAAGGCCATTTGAGGTGGGCAGAGTATAGCCAGTGGAGCCGAGCCAGGATTAAGCTCAGGGGTAGGCAACCTAAGGCCCATGGGCCGGATGCGGCCCAATCGCCTTCTCAATCCGGCCCGTGGACGGTCCGGGAATCAGCGTGTTTTTACATGAGTAGAATGTGTCCTTTATTTAAAATGCATCTCAGGGTTATTTGTGGGGCATAGGAAGTCATTCATTCCCCCCCCCCCCAAAAAAAATAGTCCGGCCCAACACATGGTCTGAGGGACGGTAGACCGGCCCATGGCTGAAAAAGGTTGCTGACCCCTGGTTAAGCTGGTTAGACTCCCTGCCCCGGACTCTTGTCAACTGCCCTGCACTGAACCCAGAAATTCTCCCTTTTTGGGGTGCATTTGGAAGAAAGTATGCATTCTGTTTTCTAAAAGTCAGATAGTTATTTATTTCCTTGACATCTGATGGGAGGGTGCCACCACCGAGAAGGCCCTCGGCCTGGTTCCCTGTAACCTCACTTCTCGCAGGGAGGGAACCGCCAGAAGGCCCTCGGCACTGGATCTCAGTGTCCGGGCAGAACGATGCGGGTGGAGACGCTCCTTCAGGTATACTGGACCGAAGCCATTTAGGGCTTGAAAGGTCAGCACCAACACTTTGAATTGTGCTCGGAAATGTACTGGGAGCCAATGTAGGTCTTTCAGGGCTGGTGTTATGTGGTCCCGGCGGCTGCTCCCAGTCACCAGTCTAGCTGCCGCATTTTGGATTAATTGCAGTTTCCGGATCACCTTCAAAGGTAGCCCCACGTAGAGCGCATTGCAGTAGTACAAGCGGGAGATAACTAGAGCATGCACCACTCTGGCGAGATGGACCTTCCTTGCAAGAGGTCCTTTGTACAATCTCTCAGCATCCACCTGCATCTCCTGGTTGGCTGCATCCTCGGGGCCTCCATCTCCTTCCCCCAAGACGGAGCCTCTGGGAGCTGAGTCTTCCTGTAGGGCTGCAGCCCCACACAGCACCAAGCCCACCAGCAGCCTCTGCCTGGTTCCCTGTAACCTCACTTCTCGCAGGGAGGGAACCTCCAGAAGGCCCTTGGCGCTGGACCCAGGGACGTCTTAGCCATTAAGGCTAGTGGTGCACGGCGCCACGGTGGAAAGTTCTGGGGTGCACCTCAGCCATGCCGCGCCGGGAGCCGCCTTCCTGCCAGAGGAGCTGCCCTCCAGCCCCGCCAGCAGCACCCCCCTCGCCCACCTCTTCTCGGGCTGCGGGCACCGTTGCGGGGAAGCCGGCGGCGAGCCTCCCATCGGCGCGGCAGCCAGGGCTCCCTAAACGGCAGCGCGCGCAGCCGCTTCAGCCCAGCAGGCGGAGGGGCCCCTCCAGCTGCCTGCCAAGCCTGGCCAGCCCTGCCAGCAGCGCTCCCCTCGCCCGCCTCTTCTCGGGATCCCCCGGCGGCACAACAGAAGCAAAGATTGGCGGCCCGGCAGGAGGCCAGCCCGCTGCCGGGGGGAGGCGATCCCGTATTTGGAAGCCCTTCTCTTCCACCCGGAGGGGGAGTGGGGTGGGGGGCGCCGGACGGATCCATGCACCAGGGCGCCAGATAAGCTTAAGACAGCCCTGGCTGGACCTCAGTGTCCGGGCTGAACGACGGGGGTGGAGACGCTCCTTCAGGTATAGTGGGCCGAGGCCGTTTGGGGCTTTCAAGGTAAGCACTGCCTCGCCTCTCTTTCTCTCCCAGCCTCCTGGAGATGATGATGGAGTCAGCGCTGACGGACATTAAAGAGGCCACCCCCGCCATGCTGCCCAGCCTCACGCAGAACGCTCTCAAGCTGCTTCGCCTTCTCCAGGACTTCCTGTTCTCCGAGGGACACAACAACCAGGCCTTGTGGAGCGAGAAGGTTGGTGGAATAGAAATAAAAAGTCAATTATATAAAATACCGTATTTTACGCTCCATAAGACACACTTTTTTCTTCCCAAAAAGGAAGGGAAAATCTCTGTGCGTGTTATGGAGCGAATGCATGGTCCCTGGAGCCAAATTGCCCAGGGGCGAAAAGCAGATCGTGCTATTTTTTTTTAGAAAGAGGAAGGGGGTGTTGAAAGGAAGCCGCAGAGCAGCTGATTTGGCAAGTGATCGGGAGGGAGATAAGACTGGGGCGCTGAGCGGGGAAAGCCCACACGCGCCCCTCTTCCCCCCACCTCGGCAGGCTTGCCTGCCTCTTCATTTGCTCACTCGCTGGCTCTGGCTGGAGCCGAGCGCAGAGGAGGCGTTTGCACCAGGGTCGGGGCCGAGAGGGCTGCCTCGCCTGCGAGGGGGTTAAAGACGCACGCTTCCCTCGCTCTCTCTCTCTCTTTGCTGGGCAAGAGGCACTGGGAGGGAAGGACTTGCTTCCCTTCACAGCATGACAATTTCAGGGTCCTGTGACGGTCGAGGGGGCAGAGAGACAAGATAGCAGCACCTGTGCAAATCCTCGGAATCCTAGCCCAGAAGGCGGGAGGGCAAAGCGAGAGAGAGAAGCCGTGTGCTTCTTTGCATAGGCAGCCTCTCTCTCTCTCCCTCTGCACTTTGCAGAAATGTCCCTCTCCCTCAGCCAGCCCCGCGCGCGCACACCGCCCGATAGGCAGCCTCTCTCTCCGCTCGGGCGGCTCTGGTGCCTTATTGCACAGCAGCAGCAGCAGCAGCAGCAGCAGCGAGGAAGGCACGGAGGGTGGAAAGGACAAGCGGGAGCCACGCTCGCTCCTCTTCACAGCTCCCCTCCCCCGCTGCTTCTTCTGCTGCTGCTTCTCCACCTCCACCTCTTTGTTTCCATGGCCAGCTCCACCGGTTTGCTGTTCCTCCGCTCTTTTGGAAAAAGGGCAGGCAGAGTCAGAAGAGGAGCACGTGGGGGAGAGAGAAGAGTGTTTGCAAAGCGGCCGCCGGGAGGGGGAATGCACCTGGCTCGGCGTCCTCCCTACTTCTCCCCTCCCCACCCTGCACTCTTGCCTTTTCTTTCCTCCGCTCTCCCCCAGCCACCCACCCCACCTCTCCTTTTGCATATGCACCCCCGGCCAAGCTGGCTACAGTTGCACGACTTCTAACCCAGGTCGCGCTCACCTAGAATTAGGCAAACCCCTCAAGAGCCAGCTTGCTCTTGCTCGATCGCTTTCCCCCTCTCTCTAGCTTTCTCTCTCTTTTCCCCAAGGCAGCGGTGGCAGCAACAACCTCAGAGACACCCACCCTCCTTCTGGGGCTGCAACTCGAATGCCAGTTTGGAAATGGCATTTCTATAAGAAATGGCATTTTTAAAATAAGAATAGTAAGACAGCCAAGGGGTTTGTCTGTCCCTCCCATCTCCCCAGTAGCCTCTGAATAGTGAGTGGCTCCTGCCCCCCTGCCCAACCTTTCTCTGCCAACCCTGAGCCCCACTCCTCTCCCCCACTTTGAAAATTGCTTGTGAGGCTCATTTCAAAGACAGCCACAAATTAGCCCGTGGATGAATAAATAGGTGAGATGACCATGGGTTCCACCCAGTTCAGCATTGTCTACACTGACTGGCAGCAGTAATGCACATGGTGGTACAGTAATTTAATTTCCTTCATCAATGGGAGGCTGTCAATTTGCCGGGATGCACGCCTGTCAGTTCATCTGTGAAGCCGAGGGGGGAGGGGGGCTCTCTCTAGGAGAGGTGAGGGGGTTTAAGCTTGCTTTGCTGGTGGTGCTGGAGTTTGGGGTTAGGAATCGCCCCCAGCCCGTCATTGGAGACAGCCCCTTGCTTGAGTCTCCCTCATTGCTGGGGGTTGGGCTAGATGACCACTTGGGGTTCCTTCCAAGTTCTTCTATGCCATGGGTAGGCAAACTAAGGCCCAATCACCTTCTCAATCCGGCCTGTGGACAGTCTGGGAATCAGTGTGTTTATACATGAGTAGAATGTGTCCTTTTATTTAAAATGCATCTCTGGGTTATTTGTGGGGTTAGGGTTGGCCCAACCTCACATACCATATCAGCCTTTCCCAACCTATGGGTCCCCAGATGTTGTTGAAC
The DNA here is from genome assembly GCA_034642065.1 of Darevskia nairensis. NCBI lineage: Eukaryota > Metazoa > Chordata > Lepidosauria > Squamata > Lacertidae > Darevskia > Darevskia nairensis. The sequence goes on from JAWWNI010001344.1 coordinate 247,312, forward strand.
TAAAACACTGTTGACTGTTGTTCACTTTACATGGTTGAAATATTATGCTGATATACCGGTTGTTTATTAAATAGTTTGGTACAACATTTGATTCAGAATATTTTTTTCTGGTTTTCCTCCTCTAAAAACGTGGTGCGCATTATGGTCCGGTGCGCATTATGGAGCGAAAAATACGGTAAATTTTAGGGTTTTGAATCAATAGTCAAATAGTGGATCTTCTTCTGATTGCCCCGGCTAAAAACCTTGCAGCCTTTGCTGTCCCCTGCTCATCTTGATCTGCCAAGAGAAAGGGCACTGTGGCAGTGGTTGGGTGACCCGGAATGGACAATAAAAGAGGGGTGATAATCTCATTCCTCAAGTCTTTATAAAGAGGGCAAGCCAGAAGGGCGTGCGCCACCGATTCGGGACTGCCATCTCCACAGGGACATGAGCGTTTTCCATGTGGGATCTGTTAGAATTGTCCCTCAAGTACAGCCAAGGGCAATACATTCAATCTGGCGAGAGTAAAAGCGAGGAAAAGACTGGGAGGAGGTGTCAGAAGCTGAGGAGGCAACAGATCTTAGTGAGCAGGGAGAGGCTGCGGCAGAGAGCAGTCCGGAGGCAGGAGCTGAAGCAGCAGAGGCCGAAATGTGTCCAGCTGGTGAAGAATCACAGAGGTCTCCCTCTCCTGCTGCGACAAGCTCCTCTCCCCCTTTGTCTCCCAGAACCAGAAGAGGCATGAAGAGGGCGGAGGAGGGTTTGGTGACATGCAGACTCGAGTCTCTCATTGCTTGGGGAAAACCCTGGAGAGGAGGGGACTTGGGCAGCCGTGCGGAGGCAGGGGGCACCGTCAGTCTCTGCAATGGTTTCAAAGGGGCAAGACTGACCAGAGATGGGTTTGCTGTGCTCATTTAGGCCTGACAGATCGTGCTTTGTCCAATAAAGAGTTAACTCCGGCTTGCTCGGTGTGATTTCCTGCTGGCTCACGCCTGGCGCCAGGTGGCCGTCCTTGTATCTTCACCTTCTGCTTCTCTCCTCCTTGGCTCCAGGTTTATGAGGGGATCAACAGCCTGCTGGACAAGCTGGGGGTCTGGCACCACTTGGCCAACGGCACATCTGACTTGAAGGAGATGGCCCAGATTGGCTTACGGGTGCTCATCGGCTATATCTCACTGGAGGACTTGCAAGTAAGTTGGCTTCAGTGGGGCTTCGTTAGAAGTGAGACTGTATAGAAGAAGAAGAGGAGTTTGGATTTGATATCCCACTTTATCACTACCCGAAGGAGTCTGCAAGCGGCTCACATTCTCCTTTCCCTTCCTCCCCCACAACAAACACTCTGTGAGGTGAGTGGGGCTGAGAGAATTCAGAGAAGTGTGACTAGCCCAAGGTCACCCAGCAGCTGCATGGGGAGGAGCAGAGACGCTAACCGGTTCACCAGATTACAAGTCTACCACTCTTAACCACTACACCACACTGGCTCTCTATAGGACTGTAGCCTGAACTCCAGGATTTGATTATTTGATTAATTTTATTTATATTCCGCCCTTTCCCCAAACTGGGACTCAAGGCAGCTTACAAAAATTCAAACAAAAATACAAAAAGCTAAAAAAAATATAAACGACGGCGGTTAAGAAGTAGCTATTATAGAATTAGGTAAAGGTAAAGGGACCCCTGACCATTAGGTCCAGTCGTGTCCGACTCTGAGGTTGCGGCACTCATCTCGCTTTACTGGCTGAGGGAGCCGGCGTACAGCTTCCAGGTCATGTGGCCAGCATGACTAAGCCGCTTCTGGCAAACCAGAGCAGCGCACGGAAATGCCGTTTACCTTCCCACCAGAGCGGTACCTATTTATCTACTTGCACTTTGACGTGCTTTAGAACTGCTAGGTTGGCAGGAGCTGGGACCGAGCAACGGGAGCTCACCCCGTCGCGGGGATTCGAACCGCCATCACTTCTCTGAAGTCTCTCAGCCCCACTCACCTCACAGAGTGTTTGTTGTGGGGGAGGAAGGGAAAGGAGAATGTTGGCCGCTTTGATACTCCGTCAGGTAGTGACAAAGCGGGATATCAAATCCAAACTCTTCTTCTCTGTGGTTTAGACCACAGCACCATCTACTTTAATAGAATTATAGCTACTGTGTTTCTCCTAAAATAAGACACTGTCTTATATTTCCCCCCCCCTAAAAAAACCACAGTATGGCTTATTTTGGGGGGATGTCTTATTTTAACCGCTCCGCGTTGGTACGCTGCATAGCCACGCCTATCTAGGCTGTCTTAAGGGAGAGGCGCCGCGTCACTATGTCTTATTTTTGGGGTATGGCCTATTTTTTGGGTATGGCTTATTTTCGGGGTATGGCTTATATTTCACAAATGCGTAGAAATCCTTCTACGGCTTATTTTATGGCTACATCTTATTTTACAGGGTATATAAAAAGGTATATAAAAGAACATAGAGATAGTAAAAACAGCACAGCCCATTTAAAATGTGTGTGTTTTTTTGGGGGGGGTTATTGGGTTGTTGTTTTTATTTTGATGATGTATTTTGTGGTTTTATATTTTGGTTTTATTCTATGAACCGCCCTGAGACCTCCGGGTATAGGGTGGTATATAAATTCCATGAATGAATGGCCGGTGCTTCTGTTCCTTCCCCCCGTTGAACCGCCCCTCTCCTCCCTCTCCAGTTGCAATCGATGGCCTACGTAAAACTCCACAGCCTCCTCCAAACGGCCTCGACCCCCAAGAAGGAGGAGGCCTGCTACGTACTGGGCAAGCTGGAGACCCCCCTGCGCCACTCACTGCACACCAAATCAGAGACCTTCTCCTGGCTGGTGCCCATCATCCGCACTTTGATGGACAAGTGCTACGACACCTTGCAGCTGCAGCACTTCCTCCCCTCCCTGCCCCCCACCAACGGCAGCCCCACCTTCTACGAAGACTTCCAGGAGTTTTGCACCACCACGGAGTGGATCGCCTTCATTGAGAAGCACGTAAGTGAAAGCCACCATTAAAAAAAAAAAAAAGATTAAAAACCCCTGGGCATCTTGTCGAGATCTAAGCAAGCAGAAGAGAGCAGGTTCTGGCTGTCACTTTGCATTTCTTGGTGCAGAAAGTGTCCAGGCTGAATGGCGGGGGTGCAATTCAAGGTACTGTAGTAGTAATAATAATAATAATAATAATAATAATAATTTATTATTTGTACCCCGCCCATCTGGCCGGGTCTCCCCAGCCACCCTGGTGGCGTAGGAACGATGGGTCAATGATTCTGTGATATCCTCTCTGATGCCCCCCTTTGTCATGAGCAACCAAGCACATCCCATGTACTTAAAGCACATTAAAGATCGCCAAAGAATTGATGCTTTTGAATTATGGTGCTGGAGGAGACTCTTGAGAGTCCCATGGACTGCAAGAAGATCCAACCTATCCGTTCTGAAGGAAAACAGCCCTGGGTGCTCACTGGAAGGACAGATCCTGAAGCTGAGGCTCCAATACTTTGGCCACCTCAGGAGAAGAGAAGACTCCCTGGAAAAGATCCTGATGTTGGGAAAGATGGAGGGCACAAGGAGAAGGGGACGACAGAGGATGAGATGGTTGGACAGGGTTCTCGAAGCTACCAACATGAGTCTGACAGGCAGTGGAAGACAGGAGTGCCTGGTGTGCTCTTGTCCATGGGGTCACAAAGAGGCGGACACCACTGAACGACTAAACAACAACAACAAACTGACTCTAGCTCAGGGCTACATCGCTCTGTGATGTATAGGACTGTGGACTTTGCCTCAGGGTGTTTCCCCTTAAATGGCTTTGGAAAGATACTTGGAATTTTTGAGGGCCATCGCTGCCTCCAGTGGGAGGGAGTTCCATAGGTTAACGATGATGATGATAATAATAATACAGTGGTACCTCGCCTAACGACGATAATTCGTTCCGACGCGATCGTCGCTAGACGAAAAAATGCGTTCCGCGAAGCCCCATAGGAACGCATTGGAAAAAAATTCGTAAGTCGAAAAAATCCTATTTAAAGCGGCCGCGACGTCTTTTCGCTGGGCGAAGAAATTCGTTTCCGGCGGCCATTTTGTTTTACCGGAAGTCCTTCGTTAGGCGAAAACGACGTTGGGCGAGTTATTCGTTAGGAGAGGTACCACTGTATATTATTTGTACCCCGCCCATGTGGCCGGGTCTCCCCAGCCACTCTGGATGGCTTCCAACAAATATCAAAATACATTAAAATATCACAGATTAAAAACTTCCCTAAACAGGGCTGCCTTCAAGTATTTTCTAAATGCCATGTAGTTGTTTATCGCTTTATCGCAGCGGGAAACGGCATTGGAATAAGGGAGTTTCCCACAAAAAAAGGGAGGGTTGACAGCTATGCCTCTGTCCCATTGGATGCAAAGTTTTTTTAAAAACTGCTCTTGACGGATCTTCCCCGGTGGGGTCTCCTCCTCTGCAGGTGCAGCCCACCATGGCCCAGTTTGAAGTGGACACGTTTGCCAAGAGTCACGACCACATGTCAAACTTCTGGAACTCCTGCTACGACGCCTTGATGAGCAGCTCCCAGACGAGGGAGAAGGAGAAAGCAGAGAGCAGGAGGAGGTTCCAGGTAGGCAGCAATGGGCATGGAGCAGCCTTCTCCAAGCCGGTGCCCTCCAGATACCCTGCGCTACAACTCCCACAGCTGGCTTGGCTGGGGCTGATGGGAGTTGTCGGCCCAAGAATCTGGGGGGCGTCAGGTTGGGGAAGGCCGAGGACTCGGAATCCCATCCTCTCTACAGCAGGCAAAGAATCCTGAGAATCCATTTACATTTTTAAAAAGCAAGTTTTTAGCCTGCCTGGTTGCATGAGGTGCTTCGAGACAACCTGTTTGTTGAGCATCCGTCCCGATTCGTTTGCAGGGAGGTTAGACAACGGTGGCTATTTATTTAGCATTAATGCTGGCCCCAACCCTTTCCCTGCCACCTCCCTTGTCATGGAAAATCTGGCCTTTTGGGGAAGTGTGTTTGTTGCTGCATGGGACCTCCCGGTCAGCTTATCGAGGCAGGAATTCTGCAAAACCCATTAAGGCCGGTGTCGCATACGCAAGGTTGCATCCTGACCACAAGACTGGTGAGAACCAGTTTCAGGATGAGCAACTCCAGTAGATAAGTAGATAAATAGGTACCACTCTGGTGGGAAGGTAAACGGCGTTTCCGTGCGCTGCTCGGGTTCGCCATCTCGCTTTACTAGCCGAGGGAGCCGGCGTACAGCTTCCGGATCATGTGGCCAGCATGACTAAGCCGCTTCTGGTGAACCAGAGCAGCGCACGGAAACGCCGTTTACCTTTCCACCAGAAAGCCGTTTACCTTTCCGCCACCTATTTATCTGCTTGCACTTAACGTGCTTTCGAACTGCTAGGTTGGCAGGAGCAGGGACCGAGCAACGGGAGCTCACCCCATCACGGGGATTCGAACCGCCGACCTTCTGATCGGCAAGCCCTAGGCTCTGTGGTTTAACCCACAGCGCCACCTGCGTCCCTTGAGTATGATAAAGCTATCCAAATATTAGAAGCCTGGCGGTTTGTAAATCTGGTTCAAGGCTCCTTAACCGAACCCCCAGAAAGGGGATTTTCTCCCACCTGGAACCTCCTAACGTGATTGAACCCCACTCAAAAACTAGTCGTCTAGGTGAGTTTGGAAATATCCCAGCATCAGTTGATAGTCTCTCTCTCCCTTTCTGCTTCCATGGATGAACCACACCTTTCTCTTGCTCCACCTGCAGCAGGGACCCCCTTTCAGCCGAGGGGAACCCTGCCCATTCCCCTTCCCTTCATCACCCTCTTGCCCTTTTCTCCCCCTTTCCCCATCCCCACCCTCGGTTTCCCCCTTTTGCCAGGAGTTTATCTTGGAGCCGGTGATGAAGAAGGCCAAGCACGAGAACATACGTCACACCAATATGCTCAAGCAGCTCAACAACCACCAGAACACCGTCCTGAAGCAATGGAAGGCCTTGAGGAGACTGCTCACCTCCCAGCGCTCTGCCTGGGCCGACCGGTAGGGCTCTTCTCCTCCTCCCTCCGCTGGTCTTGAGCCGCCTTGACCAGCTGCTGGGCAGGGCAGGTGACCTTAGATAAACTGGGCTTTTGAGATGTTCCCGCTTCTACATCAGCTATTCCTGGTGACCCTCAGGCGTGGAGGTATTTCACGACATCCACACAATGATGCCCTCAATAACATCATCCCGTTATCCCCACCACTTATTTGCAAAAGCATTTATACACTGCTGTCTCCTAATATATACAGTATTTTTCGCTCTATAAGGCGCACCTGACCATAGGATGCACCTAGTTTTTAGAGGGGGAAAACCCCAATTTTTTGAGGATCAGCTCAAAATTCTGCAGCTTCTTTTGCAAAGGAGAAAAGCCCCATTTTTTGAGGATCAGCTCAAATTTCTGCAGCTTCTTTTGCAAAGGAGAAAAGCCCCATTTTTTGAGGATCAGCTCAACGTTGTTGAGCTTACTTTGCAAAGGGAAAAAAACCCTATTTTATGGGGTTTAACTCACAGTTCTGCAGCTTCAGGAAGCCATTTCTACAGTTTCCAGACAGATAATCTAATCAGCCAGTCACGTGTCACTGGGGAAACAGCCTCCCTCTGCAAGGGGGTGGGGCTGGAATCTCTCTCCCTTATCTCTCTCCCCGATCCTTTGCTGAGCAGCTGCTCAGGGGCTTCCTTTCAACACCCCCTTCTCTCTCTCTTTTTAAAAAAAAGCACGATCTGCTTTTGCCCCTGGGCAGTTCAGCTCCAGGGACCACACATTCGCTCCATAAGACGCACAGACATTTCCCCTTACTTTTTAGGAGGAAAAAAGTGCGTCTTATGGAGCAAAAAATACGGTGTGTGTGTGTGTGTGTGTGTGTGTGTGTGTGTGCGCGCACACACACACACACACACACACACACACACACACACTTCAATCTCCCAGGACCTATACAAAATCTCAAAGTAGCTTTCTTATTACAAAAGAATTTCAGAAATAGACTGGAAAGAGAAGTTGCTGAATTGCAACTCATTACCAAACTTAAAACCATGGAGAGACCTGGTCTGAACAAAGACATTGGATTCTTATCTCATTATACATGATAAAGCTATTTTTGGCCATCTCACCCCTTGCTTTTTCCTGTAAGACCAATTGCAGTCGTTAACAGTCAACAGAATAAAAAAATTCCTTCCAGTACCACCTTAGAGACCAACTAAGTTTGTTCTTGGTATGAGCTTTCGTGTGCATGCACACTTCTTCAGATACATTGAAACAGAAGTCACCAGACCCTTATATAGAGAGAGAGGGTGGGGAGGGGTATTACTCAGAAGGGTGGTGGGAATGGGTGATAGGCTGATAGCTGTGGTAAACCTGTTGACGACAGTTAACAACTGCAATTAGTCTTACAGGAAAAAGCAAGGGGTGAGAAGGTTAAAAATAGCTTTGTCATCCTATATAATAAAGAGCCTGTGTCCGTACGTACTTTCCGTGTGTCACAGGAATTCGCAACTGCGCGTGCGTTCCTGTGACACAGGGATTGGACGATGGGAGAGGGGGGCGTGTCCGAGAGGGCGGCCGTGCGCAGGCGCGTCGTCAGTTGGCTCAGTGCCGCCGCCTCGCACGGTCGCCCTCCCGGGCCGCTGAGGGGGCAACCGACCGCCGCTGGGCTCGCCCTCCACTCCCGGCGACACTCCGCCCCGAATTGCGCTGCAGCCGCCTCTCAGGCTGAGGTGGCAGGTGCTGCTGCGCGCAGACACGCGTGCACTCCCAAGCCCTGCTGCCGCCTCCGAGGCTGCCGAGGCCCACTGCGGGGGGAAGCTCCGGAACTCGCTGCCTCCTTCCCCGCCGCTTCCGTACTCAGGCCCCGGCGGAGCCCGCCTCACAGGCAGCCCAACGCCGCCCCGCAACCTCCTCGGCACCCTGCAACATCCTCGGCGGCCGCAGGCTGCCATGGCGGCCAGCGTGCCGCTGGCGGGGCCCGAACCGCTCGGCCGCGGCTCCCGCCGCCTCCTCAGGCCGGGAAGGGCACCACGGCCCGCTCCATGGCGGCCAGCGCGCCGCTGCGCCCACTCCTCCGTTGCCAGGCAGTACTCAGCCACTTTGACTGCCCCGCCCCACAAGGGACGATGGGAAAAGCCGGGGCGAGAGGCGAGGCGGGCCTGAGCAGGGCACTGGTGAGCGTATGAGGATATGGGGCAGGAGGGGTGGGGGCATTATGAGGCAGGAGGGGCTGGTGAGTGTGGGAGTATGGGGCAGGATGAGTGGGGTGTTGGGGGTATGGGGCAGGAGGGGGTCGGATGTGGGGAGTATGGGGCAGGAGTGGCTCCTGAATGTAGTGGGATATGGGGCAGGAGGGGTTAGTGAGTGTGCCGGATATGGGGCTGGAGTGCATGGGATGTTGAGGGGCCATGGGGCAGGAGAGGCTGGTTAGCCTGGGAGGATATGGTGCAGGAGGGGTGGGGTGGGATAGGGGTATGGGGTAGGAGCGCGTGGTGAGTGACAGTATGGGGCAGGAGAGGCTGGTTAGTCTGGGAGGATATAGGGCTGGAGGGGTGGGGTTGGGGCAGGAGGGGCTGATGAGTGAGAAAGTAAACGACAGGAGGCACTGGTGAGACAGGAGGCACTGGTGAGCGTGTGAGGATATGGGGCAGGAGGGGTGGGGGCGTTATGAGGCAGGAGGGGCTGGTGAGTGTGGGAGTATGGGGCAGCATGAGTGGGGTGTTGGGGGTATGGGGCAGGAGGGGCTGGTGAATGTAGTGGGATATGGGGCAAGAGGGGTTGGTGAGTGTAGCAGGGGTATAGGGCTAGAGGAGTGAGGGGCTATTTACCAAGATAAATAAAAATGGAAGTATGGCACAGGAGAGAGTGTGGGGATGTGAATTAGGAGGGGATGAGAGGAAAGGTGGCAGGGTGTGAGAGAGAAGTGGGTGTAGAGAGAGAGAGGCAAACTATGTGTGCAAATGTGGGAAGTAGGGGGGGACATAGGGGCATGCAGCGTTTTTGCACGTGGGAATACGAGGTGTGTGGGGGGGGGGAAAGAATAAGTCTGCCACATCACATATAATCTAGAGCCCGTTATCTCAACGGGCTTAATTTACTAGTGTATAATAAGAATCCAATGTCTTTGTTCAGACCAGGTCTCTCCATGGTTTTAAGCTTGTTAATGAGTTGCAATTCAGCAACTCATTACCAAGCTCCCAGGACAAGATCTCAAAGTACCCTATATACTCGAGTATAAGCCTAGTTTTTCAGCACATTTTTTGTGCTGAAAAAGCCGCCCTCGGCTTATACTCGAGTGAGGCAGGCAGTGGCTCCTATGAAGCTTTCCCAGGTTTTTTGTGGTAGAATTGGGTGCCTCGGCTTATATTCGGGTCGGCTTATACTCGAGTATATATGGTAGCTGTCTTATTGCAAAGGAATTTCAGAAATAGACTGGAAAGAGAAGTTGCTGAATTGCCCAGAATGCTGGAGGAGAGGAACTTATTAACCCACCTTCCTTGCTTGCTTTGTCTGTCTGTCTGTCTGTCTGTCTGTCTGTCTGTCTGTCTCTCTCTCTCTCTCTCTCTCCAGAAATCCTCCCGAGATCCACTGGAAGTTGTCGTGTGCCGAGACCTACTCTCGAATGAGGCTTAAGCTGGTCCCCAACTCCAGCTTTGACCGTCACACGGAGGCCAGTGCTCTGCGTGACAATCAGGGTGAGGAGGAGCCTCCCTGGGAGTAAACGGGCAGCTTTTGGTGTCGTTTACCGGTTGCTGTGTCGGACTAGGGACCAGGGTTCAAATCCCCACTCGGTCGTGAAGCTCCCTGACCGACCTGGGGCCAGACACCAACGCTCAGTCTGGCCTACCTCGCAGGGTTCTATGCGGGATAAATACGGGGAGGAGAGCCACGGACCCCCGCCTTGACCTTGGGGTAAAGGTGCAATATAAATGCTGCAATGAAAAGTCATCCTCTTCCTGCATTGGACTAGAGGACCTTTCCATCTCTACAGTTCTATGACTCTTAGGTAAAGGGACCCCTGACCGTTAGGTCCAGTCGCGGACGACTCTGGGGTTGCGGCGCTCATCTCGTTTTATTGGCCGAGGGAGCCAGCGTACAGCTTCCGGGTCATGTGGCCAGCATGACCAAGCCGCTTCTGGCGAACCAGAGCAGAGCACGGAAACGCCGTTTTCCCGCCGCAGCGGTTCCTATTTATCTACTTGCACTTTGACGTGCTTTTGAACTGCTAGGTGGGCAGGAGCAGGGACCGAGCAACGGGAGCTCACCCCGTCGCTGGGATTCGAACCGCCGACCTTCTGATCAGCAAGCCCTAGGCTCTGTGGTTTAACCCAGAGCACCACCCGCGTCCCTCTATGACTCTTATCATTTGTTAATTGTCCCTCAGGCTTTCAACCCCCTGTCCCAGTGCAGCCGTGAGGTCAGGGTCCTGATCCCAGCGTTTGTTTCCTCTCCCTTCCAGGGGCCGATTATTTGCACAACCCGGCAGATCCGATCCCCTTAGCCGTTGCCAAGGAGGCAAAGGTCAGCGAAATGCAGGATGACCAGCTGGCAGAAGAAGACCTCTCCTTCCTGGATAACCAGTAAGTTCTCTTCCGGGCAACCGTGTGATAGATCGAATCCAATGGGGGCTTCGCGCAGTGCAGAGTTAAACTCTGGAACTCCCTTCCGCAGGAGGCACCAACCCAGATGCCTTTAAAAGAGGGTAGGCAAATCGATGTAGAAGGAGAGGGCTGTCACTGGCTCCTAGCCATGCTTCTGAATCCCAGTTGCTGGTAACCCCAGGAGAGGAGAGTTGCTCGTATGCTCAGATCCTGCTTGCTGGTTTCCCGCAGTCCTCTCCCCATATAAACCAACCCGGACTCTGCAATCATCCTCTGATGCCCTTTCTTTGTGTGCCGCCTCCTCGAGAGGTCCAGGGGGTGGCAACACGAGAGCGGGGCCTTTTCTGCTGTGGCTCCCCATCTGTGGAATGCTCTCCCCAGGGAAGTTCACCTGGCGCCTTCATTATGCATCTTTAGGCGCCAGGAGAAAATGTTCCTCTGCAACCAGGCCTTTGGCTGATTACCATATATACTCGAGTATAAGCCTAGTTTTTCAGCACATTTTTTGTGCTGAAAAAGCCGCCCTCGGCTTATACTCGAGTGAGGCAGGCAGCGGCTCCTATGAAGCTTTCCCAGGTTTTTTGTGGTAAAATTGGGTGCCTCGGCTTATATTCGGGTCGGCTTATACTCGAGTATATACGGTAATACCGTACGGCCTTTTAAACATGTTTGTGGAAGGAGTGGTTATTGTTTTGTTTTGTAACTATTTTGTGCTTTTATCCTGCATTTGGGTCTTGGGAACCGCCCTGAGATCTTCAGATGAAGGGTGGTTAATAAACTTAATAAATAATAATAATACAGTGGTCCTTTGGTTCTCAAACTTAATCCGTTCCAGATGTCCGTTCCAAAACCAAAGCGTTCCAAAACCAAGGCGCGCTTTTCCATGGAAAGTAATGCAAAATGGATTAATCTGTTCCAGACTTTTAAAAACAACCCGTAAAGCAGCAATTTGACATGAATTTTACTATCTAACGAGACCATTGATCCATAAAATGAAAGCAATAAACAATGTATTGCAGTCACACAATCAATCAATCAATCAATCAATCAGTAGCTGAATTGGGTTCCACACAGTCACAAAAACAAAACAAAAAAGAAAAAAAAAATCAAAATAAATAGCAAAAACAGACAGACCTCAGCGTAACACTCAAAACGGAGCACGTTTGGCTTCCGAAAGAAGTTCGGAAACTGGAACACTTACTTCTGGGTTTGCAGTGTTTGGGTTCCAAGTTGTTTGAGTACCAAGGTACCACTGTAATGATCCAGGTGGCCTTCCAACGAGGTGTAAAGGAACGCGCCAAAACGTCAAGCGTTGCCTACCAACCCTTCACCCGTCCCTTCCAGGGTGGAGCCCAAAGAACAAAGTCAGAGAGAGAAGCTGGTGATCTCTGAGGACTGCGAGCTGATCACCATTGTGGCCGTGATCCCGGGGCGGCTAGAAGTCACCACTCAGCACATCTACTTTTACGACAGCAGCTGTGAGAAGGATGAGACCGAGGAAGGTAAGGGCAGAGTGTGTGAGGGGGCTCTGCTCCCAGGAAGTACTTCCAGCTGCCAAGGTCTAGACACAGAAACATCTGGTCCACTTGATTTCACTGTCATGGAGTTCCACTCAATATTGATCCAGAGTAGATTCCAATGTATAGTTTGTTAGCAAATACCCCGCCTGGGGCCGTTTGTGAGACTGCCCCAAAGCGAGAGCAAAGCCGTGTGCGCACATCCCCGGCTACAGAGAGTTCGGTGGCGCAGTCATATGTGATTGTTCCCAGCATGAAGAACAACACACACAAGCCACGATTAAGGCTAATCTATTTATTGTAGGAATTGTGCAGAGAGAATCTCTGCTGCCATCTCAGTAAGAGAGAGCTGGCATAAAGCTTCCGTCCAGCATCAGGTCCAGCCAGAAGAGAGAGCACAAAGGCAAGGATTGCAATAGTACAGTGAAACATATGCATTCCATGTAGGAAAACAGATAAGGCAGCTTTCTCACGGCTTAGTGAGACAGGCAAAAGTCAGACCGGCCCAGCTGCAGCTGTTTGCCGCTCGGCTTGGACAAAAATCAATGCCATGGAATTCTACTCAATATTGATCCAGAGCTGATTCCAACGTATAGTTAGCAGAGTAAAAACTTAAACACGTTGCAGGATTCCCCAAAAGTAGGCCAGAGGCAATGAATATTTCATCCAGCAGAGCTTTACGGCTACTGAAGGCAAATGAGCATAATGGTTGCAAATGCAACACATTCAGGATTGGCCCTGTCCATAAGAAATCCAGTTGCAGCAGACTTAACTTAAACTTACAATAACTTATAATAGTCTAAACCTTAACACTAAGCATACTATGTACAGAACACCACACCAGAAGGATAGAGAGATAGAAAGAGTGAAACCCTGGCTCCTTCTGGCCTTATTATTATAGTCAGCCTGACCTTGATAGAAGAGATAACAGAACCAGTTTAAGCCAGCTGTACTCGGCTTCTCTGAAGGAATAACCCAAACATCATGAACCTCCTGCTTGTTTCTTTCACACAGAGAAGCTTCCAGAACCCTCTGGAATTAAGTAGAATAGGAAAGATCTCTACACTAAGAAATGCAAACTGACAGTCACGAGGGCCCAGAAAAATCAGTGGTGCTTTGTTTGCAAACAGGTTGTTGAGATAGCACCCATGGGTCTCTCACCAGAGTGTGCTGTTGTTTTTTACTTACTGAGTTTTCCCTGCAGAGGGCAAATACAGATTGAGCCGACTGGGAGACAACCTTGTGTGAGTCGTGTAAAAATGCGGCATGTGTGAGGAGACACCCACACCAATCCCACAATAAAGGTCCCACTGGAAGCAGCCCAGGTGGGAAGTGGGAAATTCAGGTTCCCATTACTGAGTTGCCAGAGTTGCAGCTGTCGAGAGCAGGTCAGCAATAAATCACACGGAGTAAGTGAAGTTCCCTGTTTCTGTTAGGAGAAACAAGTTGCTCCATACTGCCAGGCCTAGTGAGCACAACAACTCTTCCTGGCAGGTCTTGCCAATGTGAGACTGAAGGTTGCTGCCTTCCCACAGTCTCCTACCCTCCAGGGTCCTTGCAAAGCAATCTGAGACTATGCCAATGCGCCTGCCTCTGATCCTCCCTCTTCATCCCTCTTCTGGTCCTGGGAGACCACAGGAGGCATGACCAGAATCCCTTGGGGGTTCCTTCGCTGGTCCCTCCCACCATTCCTCTGCCTCCAACCAGTCCATGGCAACAGCAGAGCATTGTTTTTGGCTCTCCACACTTGAGAGATTAAGCGCCGTGATCCTCCCACCCAGGAATCGGCTACGACTTCAAGCGCCCCCTGTCGCAACTCCGGGAACTGCACCTCCGACGCTACAACCTCCGCAGGTCCGCCCTGGAGTTCTTCTTCATCGACCAGGCAAACTACTTCCTCAACTTCAAGAAAAAGGTAACGGCAGCTGGGTCCCTCCTCCTCCTCCTCCTCCTCCTCCTCATCTTTTGATCTCCTAGTGGAGCACATCTTGATTCATTTGCAAATGCACAGCTCCCACAGACCCAATGCCCTTCTGGGAGAGTCGGTCGCTGGGTTGGTAGCTGATAATAACATCCTGCTGGTTTTTCTGCCCTCTCTCTCCCAGGTCAGGAACAAGGTTTATTCTTCCATCCTTGGCCTCCGACCACCGAGTCAGATCTATTTTGCCAGCCGCTCGCCGCAGGACTTGCTGAAAGCCTCGGGCTTGACTCAGGTGCTTAATTTAACATGGCCTTTTCATCACAAGCAAATCTGATAGGCACTGTCAGATTCGCTAACGGTTGCTCATGAGTAAAGACTGAGTCCGTCTTGTCTTTCAACTATTTTTATTGTGCAAAGTATGTACAGTGCAGAGCTATCATAAAACGATTTTACAATGGTTTTTAAGATAATTTATACCTTTATAAATCGTTAGTAGGATTGGAATAACACTTGTAGTTTAATGGCGAATTTTGGATATAATGGAGATGTAAAAGATTTGGATCATTATAAAAAAAATGTAGGAGGAAATGGTTAACAAAAGGACCCACAATAGGGAGGAGGGGGAAGTACAGGAGATTCTATGGAATCTTGTTTTTATGATATATGTCGGATATGCGATTGTAAAACTTTGATTTGAAAAACGAAACAAATAAATTTATTAAAAAAGAAAAGAAAAGAATTTACCATTCTGGCCCGTCCGTTTTGCCAGATCCTTACCAAATCCACTGTTTTATTTTCACCCTCCTTTTCCAGAAATGGGTTAACAGGGACATCACCAACTTTGAATACCTCATGCAGCTCAACACCATCGCAGGCCGCACCTACAACGACCTCTCCCAGTATCCCGTGGTAAGCATCCATGGGCCAACCTTCGCCTCAGGTGCTGCTTAAGACGGTTTCCTCTCCCCCCCCCCGCCTGCAAACGCTGGATCCCGCAAGCAGGCAAAACCAGAGGCTCTCCTTTCTCTCCTCCCCTCAAGTTCCCGTGGATCCTGCAGGATTACGTCTCGGAGACTCTGGATCTCAACAACCCTGCTGTGTTCCGGGATCTCTCCAAGCCCATCGGGGTCGCCAACGAGAGGCACGCCAAGGACGTCAAGGAAAAGTGAGTGGAGAGTTTTCTTGGAGGCGTTGCGGCCTTCCTGGGAAGGCGGGAAGCATCTCGGTGGGAGGAAATGCCGGAGACCTCTTTGTTAGTCAAACAAAAACCCTGTGTTGCAATTCAGATGAGACTCAAAAAACAAGGCAACACGAGACCAAAGGCAAAATGTCGAGAAAACTCGTACATAGCTTTTATAATATAGTAAACTAGCTGACCCGGCCACGCCTTGCTGTGGCTATGTGTGTGAATGCTGTGGTGTTGATGGCTGCGTCTGTGGGTGATGGTAGGAGAGGAGAGCGCCGGCAGCGGCTGTGGGGATGGTGTCCGGCCTGCCTTTCATGGCAGCTGCGGTGGGGAAGTGGGAAGAGGGCCCCTTCTTTGTCTCCAGCCCCGTTTTCAATTACCCTCTTCTCGGCCCCCCCTTTTCAATTACCGGTTTGTGAGCTTGCAAATGGCCAACGGAGCTCTGAGGTTTTGATGGTGATGTCTAAAAGCTGCGCCAATTTTTTGCTTTTGTAGCTGTAGTACCAGTATAGCCGTCGCTATAAGCCACTAACTGCTCCTCCCCCAAAAAGGGGCTGCCAGATTCACTCGAAGATGAATCTGTCGTTAACACAGGCTGCGGCTCCCTGTAAGCACTCAGAGCTGGACTGGAAGGGGTGGGCAGATCCCTGACAATTATGATTATGATTGTGTCTGCCATCTGGGAGTCACTTTGAATTCTGCTCTTTCTGGCTTTGCCATTCCGCCCGCAGGTACGAGAGCTTTGAGGATCCCACGGGCATGATTGACAAGTTCCACTACGGCACCCACTACTCCAATGCAGCCGGCGTCATGCACTATCTGATCCGCACAGAGCCTTTCACTACTCTGCATATCCAGCTGCAAAGCGGGAGGTGGGTGAGAGCAAGCCGGCCGCAGGAAAAAAGACTTCTCCCTCTCTGCTCCTCCAGTAAACACACGCAGACATGATGGCCGAGGCCTTTCTTACCCTTTGCTCATTTCCCTTCTCGTCATATGGGCACTTAGTGTCATGGAATTCTACTCAGTATTGATCCAGAGAGTAAAAGGTTAAACATGTTGCAGGATTCCCCAAAAATAGACCAGAGGCAATTGTATTTCAACCAGCAGAGTTTTACTGCTACTGAATTCCAACAAAGGAAATCTACACCGTGAAAGATCCCTGAAACGAGATGAACGTATATTCATATAACTAGTACCGTATATACTTGAGTATAAGCCGACCCGAATATAAGCCGAGGCACCCAATTTCACCACAAAAAACCTGGGAAAGCTTCATAGGAGCCACTGCCTGCCTCACTTGAGTATAAGCCGAGGGCGGCTTTTTCAGCACAAAAAATGTGCTGAAAAACTAGGCTTATACTTGAGTATATACAGTAGATATGATGCCCGTTAAAATAACGGGCGCTAGAAGGTTAGTCTGCCCTGCGCCGCCATAGCCTCGGACCTGGCTGCCTTTGCCCTCGGATCGTCTCGGAGCAGCAGCTGCCGCCGCCGCAGCAGCCACGCCGGCCACCCCCACCCGCCCCTTCCCGCGCGTCGCCTCACGGCCACCGCTCCTCTGTCCCCTTAGCCATGTTGGCAGCCGCTCAGCTCATCCTCCCCAGCTCCGTGCGAGGCGGCGGCACTGACCCAACTGACGATGCGCGTGCGCCGCCGCTGCCTCTCGGACACGCCCCCCTCTCCGCCCGCTCCAATCCCTGTGTCCGTGAGGCACATGCGCAGTAGCGCAATTCCACTGACACACGGACTGGACGCAGAGACACAGGGACTTTATTATATAGGATGATACTCAAACAAACAATATGTTTAATGATTCAAGAGCAGAATTGCTCAAAAGCAAAAAACCTCAAAAATGTTATAAACTAATTGAAAGAAATATAAATAACTCAAGAAAACCTTCCAAATAACAAAAAATAACTCAAAATAAACTAACAAATAACCTTAACGAGTTGCTGGCTTTTTAGCTTCGTAACAATAAGATCGTGTGAGCTTACATAGCCCCTTGTCAACGTGTTTTAGAAGCCATGGAGCTTGTTTTCGAACTTGAGTTTAGGTTTTTAACCTTTTGGATGAAGCAAAATTAGAATTCCTAGTTTGGATAATTACCACTTACTGTTTGGGAGTGTTCTTCTTCTTTTCTGAAGTTTCTTTAATCCTCCCCCTAGATTTAATAGCTAACAAGCTACTTTGAGTTATAAAACACATTAACTTTTTTCCTTCTGAGGAAACTGATAGATCATAACAGTGAAACGAGAACCTTAGCTGGCAGCAGCTTCTAGTCCTACAGCTTTAGGAAAGGGAGCCATTTCTACAGCTTCCAGACAGATAATCTAATCAGCCAGTCACATGTCGCTGGGGAAACAAACAGCCTCCCTCTGCATTCAACAACGGAGGCCTGGGCAAGGGGGCGGGGCTGGAAAGGGAGCCTTATCTCTCTCCCCCATCGCTTGCTAAACAGCTGTTCAGCGGCTTCCTTTCAACACCCTCTTCTCTCTTTGTAAAAAAAAGAGCACAATCTGCTTTTGGCCCCTAGGCAATTTGGCTCCAGGGACCACACATTCGCTCCATAAGACGCACAGACATTTCCCCTGACTTTTTAGGAGGAAAAAAGTGCATCTTATGCAGCAAAAAATACGGTATCCCTTTGGGAGAAAGAAGACAAGAAGCCTAAGGAATTTTAGAACTCCAGCGCCCTGTGCTGCTGACATTGCAGGACTTTTCTCACACCAAACAAGTGCCATTTGAATTTGTCAGGATGTGAAGGGGATAAACATGCACAGGGGCCCAAACGGCAGAAGCATAGCTGGAGGAGGGCAAAAGAGACCGCCAAATTCACAAACTGTCACAAAGCAAAAACTAGAAAGGCAATATACGGTAATTAGAATAGGAAAGATCTCTACACATCAGATCAATACTTTCTGCACTAGGAAATGCAAACTGAAGCTTAGGGCATTACCACGTAGGAACCAGGAATGTGCGTCTCTGCCCATTTTGACAAGGCGGTGGTGGCCGCCGACTTGGGACGGCTTTAGCGGAGAGGATCGGACAAATTCCAAGCCCTGCAGCCTTGCGGTTCAATCTCCTCTCGCTCTTACGCCGGCAGGTTTGACTGCTCCGACCGGCAGTTTCACTCCGTCCCCGCCGCCTGGCAAGCCCGCCTGGAAAACCCCGTGGACGTGAAGGAGCTGATCCCGGAATTCTTCTACTTCACGGACTTCCTGGAGAACCAAAACAGTAAGCGTTCCTTTCCTGGGCTGGTTCAGATTCCAAGGGCATCTGGGCTTCCGGTTCTGCTGGCCAACAGGGACCAGGGAGATGCTGCCGAGGAGTTCAGGAGATAAGTCCTCTTCCTCTTGCGGCCAAGTATTTGGAGAGGGCTTGTAATAATAATAATAATAATAATAATAATAATAATTTATTATTTATACCCCGCCCATCTGGCCGGGTTTCCCCAGCCACTCTGGGTGGCTTTCAACAGAACATTAAAATGCAATAATCTATAAAACATTAAAAGCCTCCCTAAACAGGGCTGCCTTCAGATGTCTTCTAAAAGTCTGGTAGTTGTTGTTCTCTTTGACATCTGGTGGGAGGGCGTTCCACAGGGCGGGTGCCACCACCGAGAAGGCCCTCTGCCTGGTTCCCTGTAACTTGGCTTCACGCGGCGAGGGAACTGCCAGAAGGCCCTCGGAGCTGGACCTCAGTGTCCGGGCTGAACGATGGGGGTGGAGACGCTCCAAACATGGAGTCAGAAGGTCAGAAGATCTCAAGTTCATCCCCGTAGTAGCCAGGCAGGGCCGGGTCAGGCCTCGCTTCTCCTCTATTTAACGTTTGGATCTGGCCGGAAAGTTGCAAAATGGGTCTTTTCAGAGTTTGCCTAAGGGGAGAGAGAAGAAAATGCTTTGCCCTGAAGGTGGTGATGGTGCTTCAAAACCGCCCACCCCGCCTTGCTCTGCAAATCTGGCCTATAACTTCACCCGGGGGGGAAGATAGCTGGTTTTGGCTGCCTGCTGCATTCTCCCACATTTCCCCTCCCTTCAGGCTTTGATCTAGGCTCTCTGCAGATGTCGAATGAGAAAGTGGGAGACGTCGTCCTTCCCAGATGGGCCAAATCCCCAGAGGATTTCATCCACAAGCACCGTAAAGCCCTGGTAAGAGGAGCAATGCTCCACATTGCACGGGCAGGCAGGGCAATGGAGAGAGAAAGATTTTATTGCTATCCTATATAATAATCTTGCTATGTCCCTGCCTTTCCGTGTGTCACGGAAGTGCGTTCTGCGCATGTCACACGGGGACGCAGGGATTGGAGGGGGCGGAGAGGGGGGCGGGACGACGCAGAGACACTTCCGGCCGGGCGAAACTGCGCCGCCGCCATTGCTGCCGCCTCGCCAACCCCGCTCCGCCCGCTGCTGGCGAGCTTCTCCCTTCCGCCTTCCGCCCCCTTCCCCTCCAGGGTGGAGCAGCTCCTCCTGCTGCTCCGCCGAGGCAGCGTCGGGCTGGGCACGTCGGCGGAGGCAGCGCCGGCAGCGGAGGAGCCGGCCGGGCCAGCGCCGGCCCGTTTTTAACGGAGGCTCCTGCCGCCGCCTGAAGGAGGCCCCCCGTCCGGCACGCGCCCTTCCCTGCGCGCTGCCCAGCTGGCGGGGGTCCGAGGCGAGGCGGCCTCCGCTGACGGGCCAGCCGGTCGCCCCCGCCGAAGCCTCCCGGTCCCCCGGCTCCTGCTGCTCCGCCTCCGGCTAGCGCCCGTTTTCTTCAACGGGCTTAATATACTAGTAAATAATAATAAGGTACCCTGTTTCCCCTATTTTAAGACGTAGTCGTAAAATAAGCCATGAGCAGGGGTTACATGGTACATGACCTCTGCTCCGAATGAAGTATATCATTTAACCAGCTTTGTTAGCTGAAGAAGCATCCGAAACAGTGATTTACCGGAACACTGTCCGGCGGTTGTGTTATTAATAAAGAAAATTATTTGAGTTTATCATCGTTTATCCTACAGTGGCCGTTGTGTGGCTTTTTTTGTATCCTGTCTCAAGACTGCCACCCACTGGTTTGTTTGTCTTGCTTTGTAAAATAAGCCATAGCAGGATTTTTTCGCAATTACGAAATATAAGCCGTACCCCGAAAATAAGCCATAGTGATAGGTGTAGTTCTGGAGGGCGCCAAGGAAAAGGTGGGGCTGGGCTTACGTAATAAAAATAAGACTTCCCCTCAAAATAAGCCATAGTGCGTTTTCTTGAGGAAAGAAAAATATAAGACGGTGTCTTAAAATAGGGGAAACACGGTAAAGGTAAAGGGACCCCTGACCTTTAGGTCCAGTCGCGGACGACTGGGGTTGCGGTGCTCATCTCGCTTTATTGGCCGAGGGAGCCGGCGTACAGCTTCCGGGTCATGTGGCCAGCATGACAAAGCCGCTTCTGGCGAACCAGAGCAGCGCACGGAAACGCCGTTTACCTTCCCGCCAGAGTGGTACCTATTTATCTACTTGCACTTTGACGTGCTTTCGAAGTGCTAGGTTGGCAGGAGCTGGGATCGAGCAACGGGAGCTCACCCCGTCGCGGGGATTCGAACCGCCGACCTTCTGATCGGCAAGCCCTAGGCTCTGGTTTAACCCACAGCGCCACCCGCGTCCCACCATAAATAATAATACTACCCTCCTTTTCCTTTAGTTTCAACTAAGCCCAGATGCTTTAATTCCTGAGGGCAAGTTGCTGAAAGTCGAGGGGTGTTTTGTATCTTTTTTTCTGAGGCCATTTCATTCTGGTACATGGCTGTATTTAGGGAAATAAAGTACGCAACATGCCCTTTTCCAAACAGTGAGCGACATGCTTTTATTAAATTCCTTCTTTTCAGTCTCACACAAAGGACACCTCGGCGTCTTAGCGATATGCAAATCCATTTTAAAATTTTAAAATACCCTGATCCGCAGAATGACCTGACTTGGGGGGAGGAACCCTGCTTTTTCCCTCGTGAAGCAGGTCTACCTGCATTGGGCTTTGCAAAACAAAACAAAAAAGATGTAAAAAAATTCAAGCTTATTTGGCGTGTCTCTGCATCTCAGTTACAGCAGTACCCTGGTTTTCAAACAGAATGCGTTCCAGGAGTCCGTTTGACTCCCGGAACCGTTTGAAAACCAAAGCGCGGCTTCCTATTGGCTGCAGGAGCGTCCTGCAGCCAATCGGAAGCCGCGCCAGACACCCGGCTTCCGAAAATCATTTGAAAACCGTAACGCTCACTTCCGTGTTTTGATTGTTCGGGAGCCGATTTGTTCGGAAGCCAAGGCGTTCAGTTTCCAAGGTACGATGGTATTTGTATCTAAATAGATTGCGCCCTGGGGAAAGCGGTGATGTTCTTTTTTAATGGTTGGGTGGCATGCGAGGCGGCCTGTGCTGTGCTCCGATCTTATCATCCCCTGGTGTCCTTGGCAGGAGTCGGAGTACGTGTCTGCCCACCTCCACGAGTGGATTGACTTGATCTTTGGGTACAAACAGCGGGGCCCAGCCGCTGTGGAAGCGCTGAATGTCTTCTATTACTGCACGTATGAAGGTAAGGGGGGACCTCGTTGCATCTGTTGAGGCAAGTTGGACTAGATCATAGCTGTCAACTTTCGGATTTGAAAATAAGGGATTTTTCCAAACTTTTGGATTTGAAAATAAGGGAAGCCGCGAGGGCGGTGCAATGGCACCAAGTAGGGTCTGGCTGCACAAGGCATGCAAGCTCCGCCCCCAGTCGGTCTCAGACTCCTTATTGGCAGCCGAGCAACGCAGCTGAGGAGCCTCCCTGGCCGGCAGGGAGGGAGGGAGAGGAGCTGCTTCCTTTGAAATCCGGGGAATTGAAGGGATATGAACAATCCGGGATAGCAGCAGGAAACGGCATTGGAATAAGGGAGTTTCCTGCCAAAAAAAGGGAGGGTAGACAGCTATGGGTTGGACTAGATGACCCCAGGGGTCCCTGTGATTCTGTTTGTATGTATCGGGGTAGTACCTCTGGTGGGGGACACATCATGCTCCTTCTAGGGTAGTCTGTCTCACCTGGGGCTCCTAGAAGCTGTCTGCATGCAACAGCGGCCACAATCCCAGGAAATTTAATTTATAACTAGTATCTTGTAAACTTTGATTCGACCTTGCTCAGCCAAGTGCTCAGCCCAGCCCAGCTTCATGCATCCTTGCAGTTTAGGGGAGATAGAGCAATAAAACAATGAGATAAAACAATAAAATAATAATAATAATAACAACAACAACAACAACAACAACAACTAGCTGACCCGGCCACGCCTTGCTGTGGCTATGTGTGTGAATGCTGTGGTGTTGATGGCTGCGTCTGTGGGTGGTGGTAGGAGAGGAGAGGGCCGGCAGCGGCTGTGGGGATGGTGTCCGGCCTGCCTTTCATGGCAGCTGCGGTGGGGAAGTGGGCAGCGGGCGGCCCAGGCTGGCTCTGACGGCGGCGGCGCCAGCGGCTGTGGAGAAGGGCCGGGGACTGCCTTTCACGGTGGTGGGGTGGCTAAGGGGCCTGGGCGGCGGTTGGGCTGGGCCTGCATTTGATGGCGTTAACGGAGACGACCCGGGTTGTGGTGACAGTGCTGGCCTAGAAGTTCCCCAGTTCAACTTCCGTCTGCCCCTTCTCTGTCCCCACCCCCGTTTTCAATTACCCTCTTCTCGCCCCCCCCTCTTTTCTATTACTCTCTTCTCGGGGGGCCCCCCCCTTTTCAATTACTGGTTTGTGAGCTTGCAAATGGCCGACGGAGCTCTGAGGTTTTGTATGTCCCTCATGCCACCCGAAACTTATTTATTTCAGGGGCAGTTGACCTGGATGCCATCGCCGACGAGACCCAAAGGAAGGCTCTGGAGGGCATCATCAGTAACTTTGGGCAGACCCCTTGCCAGCTGCTGAAGGTAGGAGGAGCGGTCAAGGCCAGATGTCTTGCGGATTTTCGCCCAGAAGGCAACGGGGGGGGGGGGCAACACCTGATCTGTAGGCAGGCCCAGGTGGAAGATGGCAGAAGGCTGGCAATGCCCTGGTTTGCATTTCTCTGCTTCTCTTAGGCCCACGTTGAAAATAGGGTCTATTTTTAAATTTCACATACCGCTTACAGCTTCTATTTCAGATGCATTTCATTGCATGTATATCCCACATTTTTAAGTAGCTCAAGTACACGGTTGTCTCCCCCCTCTCCATTTTAACCCCACAACAACCCTGCGAAGTAGGTTTGGCTGAGGGGCCATGACGGGCCCAAGGCCACCCAGCGCGCTTCGTAGACGAGGGAGGATTCGAACCCAGCTCTCTCCCAGGTCCTAGCCTGACACCACAGCGCCGCACCCAGTTTGCAACAGCAGAATTGGGGGGGGGGGAGTGTTGGTGGTTTAATGCACCATTGACGCCTTTTAATAATAATATATTTAATGTATTTTTAATCTTTTGTTGGAAGCCGCCCAGAGTGGCTGGGGAAACCCAGCCAGATGGGTGGGGTATAAATAATAAATTATTATTATTGCTGTTATTATTATGATGCAGCTGCTAAAAAAGCCAATGCAATTCTGGGCTGCATCAATAGGAGTATAGCATCTAGATCAAGGGAAGTAAGAGTACCACTGTATTCCGCTCTGGTCAGACCTCACCTGCAATACTGTGTCCAGTTCTGGGCACCACAGTTCAAGAAGGATACTGACAAGCTGGAACGTGTCCAGAGGAGGGCAACCAAAATGGTCAAAGGCCTGGAAACGATGCCTTATGAGGAACGGCTTAGGGAGCTGGGTATGTTTAGCCTAGAGAAGAGAAGGTTAAGGGGTGATATGATAGCCATGTTCAAATATATAAAAGGATGTCATATAGAGGAGGGAGAAAGGTTGTTTTCTGCTGCTCCTGAGAAGAGGACACGGACCAATGGATTCAAACTACAAGAAAGAAGATTCCACCTAAACATTAGGAAGAACTTCCTAACAGTAAGAGCTGTTTGACAGTGGAATTTGCTGCCAAGGAGTGTGGTGGAGTCTCCTTCTTTGCAGGTCTTTAAGCAGAGGCTTGACAGCCACCTGTCAGGAATGCTTGGATGGTGTTTCCTGCTTGGCAGGGGGTTGGACTGGATGGCCCTTGGGGTCTCTTCCAACTCTAGGATTCTATGATTCTATTACCCCGCCCACTCTGGGCGGCTTCCAACAAAAGATTAAAAATATATTAAAACATCATTTTGGCTGCTTGGCTTTTCCCGCATGGATACGTCTTGGCAGGATTAACCTAGAAAGCGATCTGTGGAAAGGCCCCACAAGTGATGGCAGGAACCACCTTTTCATCTTGTGGGGTGTGTGGATTGGACAGGACAGGAACTAGGCGGGAGCCCTAAGATACTGAGGTTTGACACACGAAGTTAGATAGGATGCAACATGCCAATATCCCGTTTGAAAGAAACATCCTGCTCCCTCCCTCCCTCCCTCTAGGAGCCCCATCCAGCCCGGCTCTCTGCCGAAAACGCAGCCTCCAGGAGACTCTCTCGCCTGGACACCATCCCCCCCAACGTCTTTGAGAACCTCAGCGAGCTCAAGTCCTTCTTTGCTGAAGTAAGTCTTATTTCCTCCAGGGTGTGATTTTGTGTGATTGTCCATGTGTAGAGTACAGTCATACCTCGGGTTACAGTCGCTTCAGGTCGTGCGATTTCGGGTTGCGCACCGCGCCAAACCCGGAAGTAACGGAAAGGGTTACTTCTGGGTTTAGGCTCTCGCGCATGCGCAGGGACACTAAATCGCGCTTTGCGCATACGCGGAAGCGCCGGATTGCGTCACTCGTGTGCGCAGACACAGCAGCGCGGGTTGCAAACGCGCCTCCCGCACGGATCGCGTTCGCAACCCGAGCGTCCACTGTATATGGATATACGCACACACAAACACACCGCAGTTCAAGAAGGGCATGGACAAGTTGGAACACGCACAGAGGAGGGCAACCAAGAGGATCAAGCGCCTGGAAACCATGCCTGATGAGGAACGGTCGAAGGAGCTGGGGATGCTTAGCCCAGGGAGGAAGAGAAGGCTGGAGGTGGGTGGATCTGTAGCTTTTCTGTAGCTGGTGGTGGGGAATTATCACAAAGGCAGGAACCTTAACACGGCACAGATTTTACCGAAATCAAGCGGCAAAACGTAGTGACCCGTCTCATCCTTTTTCAGAGCATCAGCGATGGGATCCCGCTGGTACAGGCCGTGGTCCCCAAAAACCAAGCCCACTCCTTCATGACTCAGGGATATCCCGATATGCTGGTAGGTTCAAACGGATGCTTTTCTCCCAAGGCCTCCTTGCAGGGGAGTTGGACTAGATGATGATGATGATGATGATGATGATGATGATGATTTATTTATTTACTAGTATATTAAGCCCGTTGATGAAAACGGGCGCTAGCCGGGGGCGGAGCAGCAGGAGCCGGGGGACCGGGAGGCTTCGGCGGGGGCGACCGGCTGGCCCGTCAGCGGAGGCCGCCTCGCCTCGGACCCCCGCCAGCTGGGCAGCGCACAGGGAAGGGCGCGTGCCGGACGGGGGGCCTCCTTCAGGCGGCGGCAGGAGCCTCCGTTAAAAACGGGCCGTCGCTGGCCCGGCCGGCTCCTCCGCCGCCACCGGCGCTGCCTCCGCCGACGTGCCCAGCCCGACGACGCTTCGGCGGAGCAGCAGGAGGAGCTGCTCCACCCTGGAGGGGAAGGGGGCGGAAGGCGGAAGGGAGAAGCTCGCCAGCAGCGGGCGGAGCGGGGTTGGCGGGGCGGCAGCAATGGCGGCGGCGCAGTTTCGCCCGGCCGGAAGTGTCTCTGCGTCGTCCCGCCCCCCTCTCCGCCCCCTCCAATCCCTGCGTCCCCGTGTGACATGCGCAGAACGCACTTCCATGACACACGGAAAGGCAGGGACATAGGCTCTTTATTATATAGGATCCCCCTCTCATCTGGCTGGGTTTCCCTAGCTACTCTGGGCGGCTTCCAACAGAATATTGAAATACAATAATCTATTAAACATTAAAAGCTCCCCTAAACAGGGCTGCCTTCAGATGTCTTCTAAAGGTCTGGGAGTTGTTTATTTCCTCGACATCTGATGGGAGGGTGTTCCACAGGGCGGGTGCCACCACCGAGAAGGCCCTCTGCCTGGTTCCCTGTAACTTCACTTCTCGCAGCGAGGGAACCACCAGAAGGCCCTCGGCGTTGGACCTCAGTGTCCGGGCTGGACGATGGGGGTGGAGACGCTCCTTCAGGTATACTGGACCAAGGCCGTTTAGGGCTTGAAAGGTCAGCACCAACACTTTGGATTGTGCTCGGAAACGTCCTGGGTCCCCTTCCACCTCTGCAACAATTCTACAGATCTTTGGGTGGGCATCCCCTTGTCCCAGGAAGGATGCTGCGATTCCTCTTTGCCCTCTTCCTTCCCCACCTCCCCTGCGTCGCCGTGAGCTGCTTCACTTCCTCTCTTGTTGACTTGTTCCCCCCCCCCCCGGCAACTTCTTCCAGGTCACTGTAAGTGCCAACGGGCTGCTGGGCACGCACGGCTGGCTGCCCTACGACAAGAACATCTCCAACTATTTCAGCTTCACCAAAGACCCCACCGTCTCCAACGCAAAGTGAGTCGGGGCTTCACTCCCCTCTCGGGTGCCGAGGCTTCTGGGTGGGTCTCCCCATGCGCTGGTGGAACCCCAAGAGAGGAGGTGCCTCTCAGAGGCGTAGGAGGCCGCTTGGGCATCCGGAGTGGCAAACACGGCGGGTTGCTGGCGGCGGCGGCAAAACACGAGCAAGCCGCGGAGTGAGGCTTTTTACTGGGCTGCTTGGGAGGCACCGTAATGTTGCATTGGCCGGAAAGGCCTATCTTCTGAGCTTACGCCAATAAAACTCAGAGACTTTAGGAGCTAGGAGTCCATTATTGTTTATTGCAAAGCAATAGGTTACAGCGGAATCATTCCCAAATCTGCAACCCCGCCTAAAGGTCTGGGCAGGGGTATTTATTACATTTCAGACAAAGGATTTCAAATTAACCAATAAAGTTCATCATTACCTCATATTAGTTTACGCATGTCCATTACCTAATTTAATACGCAGGCGCAATAAGCATTGCTAAGTGTCAGAGAACTGTTACATTTTGTTAGTACGCGTGTTGGGAACCTGTGCTAGCTCTTTGTGCATGTATCAACTTATGTTCTAGCATATGAATGGCATATTTGTGTGATTGACGCATTTGCTGTACTTTCCAGTAGGGAAGGCCTCTTTTGCTAAATCATCAGTTTCTTTAAAGCAACAGATTATCATAACGTCTCTATAGCAGCGTTCTTCAACCGGTGTTCCGCGGCACAGGAGTGTGCTGCAAGACACCGGCTGCTGTGCCGCGGGAAGGGGAAGACACCGGCTGCTGTGCCGCCCTTCCGCTTCCGGGGCGGTCCGGGCGGCTGGCGTCGCCTCGGCTGCGCTTCCCGCTCGCCGACCGCCGCCTTCGCCAGGGCTGCCGGGCGCTTCGCCCGCTGCCTCTGCCGCCCCGGTCGCGGTCGGGGACGGGCGGGAGGTCAGTGAGGCGGCCGTAGAAGCAGCAGCAGCAGCAGCTATCCTGCGCGGCGGGCGAGCGGGCTCCGGCTCCTTCTCTCCTCGACAGCGGCCGGTTCTTGTGCGACTGGGTAGACTCGACCCGCCCGTCGTCGTCCCGGGCTCGCTCGGGGCCGGCTGGAGGTGCTGCCGGGGGGCTGGGCGCGGGGGGGGGGCGGGCGCCTGTTCCGCCGATCTCCCGCTCCGTTTTCGCCCCTCCCTCCCGCCAGGGCGCGCGGACACCCCGCCCCCCGGGTCGTGGTGTGCCGCGAGATTTTTTTCGTGGGGCAGCTGTGCAGTTGCCCCGAGGAGGTTGAGAAACACTGCTCTATAGAAGCATATTCAAGGATTTATAGGGGTTCACGTTATCACATTAATTGGGGCCCTTTGGGCCACTGCTACAGCCCCACCGCCCGGTAAAAAGCCTCACTCCACAGCTTGCTCGCTCACCTGCTTGGCGCTTTGCTTCCTTCCCACTCGGGCTTTGGGCGGAGGCGAGGGGCGGGCCAGGGAGGGGCGTCAGCGGCCCAAGAGAAACGTCCCCTCCCGCCCCGCCCCACTGCCCACAGCCCGAGCAGGAAGGAAGCAAAGCGCCAAGTGGGTGAGCGAGCAAGCTGCGGAGCGAGGCTTTTTACCAGGCAGTGGGGCAACGGCACCCCCTGCCTCCCAAACCTACAGCAAGCCTGGGGAAAGGGGGGGAGCTTTGCCACTTTGCTGACGGCTCGGATGGGCCATCATGGTCGCTCGCTGTAGGCTTGGGAGTTGCGGGAGGGGGCGCCGAGTGTCACCCCCCAGGGTGGCACCCGGGGCGGACCGCCCCCACTGCACCCCCTTGCTCCGCCCCTGGCGCCTCTGCCGCCGGTGAGATCTTGCTGATTTTTTGCGAGATTTGGCCGCGTCCCGCTTCTGCCGCATTGCGGGTGCCGCGTCCCAGCTCAGTGTCTCTCAAACTTGGGTTTCCGGCTGTCGCTGGACTACAAATCCCATCATCCATTGTGAGCAGGATGTTAGGGACCTTCATCTGGTTGTCAATATTAAGATGATACCAGCAAGAATGAGTTTTTCTGTAAAACAATGATTTAAATCTCTTTGATATATATATATTTTATTAATTTTCCAAAAATTACAAAAATAAAACAACAACAATACAAATTCAATACCGAACAAAGGAAAATTCACTCTCCCCTAGTCCCTTCCCTGGTTCCATTATTTGCCAGCATATACTGCATGTCCATTATAAATTTTAAAAAAACACATTAGAATTACTTATTGTCCATTCATAATGTAATTATAAGTAGCTCTAGAATCCTGCTAATGTATTAACCTGTGTACATTGCTTCTTAGAAGCAGAAGAAAAAATGATTTAAATCAAGTCATACTGACTAGTGATTTAAATCAAATCCACCCTGGTCACAGGTATCTCTCCCTCCTGATGCAAGAAGCTCTCTTCCTCTAGTCTCCCAGGACCAGGAGAGGCATGAGGCGGAAGGAGCAAAGGCAGGCACACAGGCACAGTCTCTGATTGCTTGGGGGGGCAGGGAACCCTGGAGAGGAGGAGACGGTGGGGAGACCTTCAGTCTCAGCCACTGCTTTATGAGGGCAAGACCTGCTGGAGATGAGCTGTTATGCTCATTTGGGCGGGAGTTGATCATGATGTGGATTTGCTAAGCATGCCTTCCTCTTAGCACGTTTCTCCCTTGTGTCCTGAGTTCGAGTGTCTTCAAAGCCCACGACACCTTTGGTAAAGGCTGTTCTCCAACTGGAGCGCTCGCAGGCCAGTGTTTCCCAGTTGTCAGTGTTTATACTACATTTTTTATAGATTTGCCTTGAGAGAGTCTTTAAACTTCTTTTGTTGACCACCAGCATTACGCTTTCCATTTCTAAGTTCGGAATAGAGTAGTTGCTTTGGAAGACGGTCATCGGGCATCCGCACAACATGACCAGCCCAATGAAGTTAATGTTGAATTTGCTAATAGAGAGCTAACTCACCTGGTGCGATTTACTGCTGCTTGCGCCTGACATAGGACCAGTGGTCAGGGACATAGCTGTCAACCCTCCCTTTTTTGCCGGGAAACTCCCTTATTCCAATGCCGTTTCCCGCTGCTATCCCGGATTGTTGATATCCCTTAAATTTCCCGGATTTCAAAGAAAGCAGCTCCTCTCCTTCCCTGCCAGCCAGGGAGGCTCCTCAGCTGCGTTGCTCGGCTGCCAATAAGGAGTCTGAGACCGACTGGGGGCAGAGCTTGCATGCCTTGTGCAGCCAGGCCATCACGTCCAACCAGCCAGCCAGCCTGCCTGCCTGCCGTCTACGCGCTCGCTCTTTCGCTCACCCGTTCGCGCGCAGCCTCTGGAGCGCAGGGTGGCGAGGCTACTTGGTACCATTGCACCACCCTCGCGGCACCCCTTATTTTCAAATCCGAAAGTTGACAGCTATGGTCAGGGATGATGGGGGTTGTGGTCTAGCAACAGCCGGAGAGTTTGAGAAACACTGGCCTAGGTAAAGGAGTCTTCAATGGCGAGGTGTGCAGTTTCAGCAGGTTTTTGGGTGGATCCCTGATCCCTTTTCCTCACCTGCCTAAAATGCAGGCTTCGCTGCTTGGCAGGAACATCTCTCTCTCTCTCTCTCCCTCCCTCCCGCTAGGACCCAACGCTTCCTGTATGGACCCGTTGCTCCAGGAGTAGAGGTGTCCTCCAAGACGCTGACGGTCTCTCACGATGGGAAGCTCCTCTTCAGCGGAGGCCACTGGGACAACAGCTTGCGGGTGACGTCTCTCAGCCGAGGGAAGGTTGTGGGACACATCCGGAGGCACATAGGTAGGAGGCCCCGAATCGTGGGAGGAGAGGCTCCCTTCCGAAAATCGCGAGAAATTGAAAATCTGAGCATGCTGACCTTCTAAATGCCAGCGTATATTTCCCTCCTCGAGTACAGGCTCTGGCACCCTGAGAATTGCTGCTTCCCTTTCGTTCTGTCTTCAATCTTAAAAGGGCATGTTTCTAGTCCTCATGGCTATGGAGAAAAGAGAATGGAAACATCCGAGTGCTATTTCCTTCCTTTTCTGTGAACCTTCTTGCCCGCGATTTGAAAACCTAAATAGTTTTGAAAGCGTGCCTGAGGGACTTCAAGCTTAACTAACCACTGAAAATCTAGCATTTGTGTGATAATTCTAGCAAATGCATGCTAACGGAGAAGGGAAGGAGGATTTTCAGACGAGCCGTTCTTGTAATTCCAATAGTATTATTGTTCTGTTACCTCTTCCTAGAGTTTCCTCCCCGTTTCCCTTTTTGTTCACTGAAAGTTCGAAGAACATAATCCTAGTGAGCAATGGCTAAACTGGTTGTTTTCCTTTGTTTCCAATCTTTAAAGTTATATTACTACAGTGGTACCTCGCCTAACGACGATAATTCGTTCCAACGCGATCGTCGCTAGGTGAAAAAATGCGTTCCGCGAAGCCCCATAGGAACGCATTGGAAAAAAATTCGTAAGTCGAAAAAATCGCGTCAAAAATTCGTAAGTCGAAAAAATCCTATTTAAAGTGCCCACGACGTCTTTTCGCTGGGCGAAGAAATTCGTTTCCGGCGGCCATTTTGTTTTACCGGAAGTCCTTCGTTAGGCGAAAACGACGTTGGGCGAGTTATTCGTTAGGAGAGGTACCACTGTATTGCCTCCCTGAAGCACTCCTTTTCTGCCTGCAGGGAGTTGTCCTTGAATGCTCCTCCATTTGTACATATGTATGTATACCCCCTGCATGTAGATAAGGTAACTAACTGGGGACTGTTATCCGCGTGCTTCTGTTTTGGTGATCCCCTCTCCTCTCCCTGCAGACGTCGTCACTTGCCTGGCCTTAGATCTGTGCGGAATCTACCTCATTTCCGGGTCACGGGATACCACCTGCATGGTTTGGCAGGTCCTGCAGCAGGTAAGAGGAGGGTTGGACCGGATGACCCTTCCAGCTCTACGATTCTGAGAGATTCTGTTGACGGCCTCTTTCTCCTCTGCCCCAGGGTGGCTTCTCCTGTGGCCTGGCACCCAAGCCCGTCCAGGTCCTCTACGGCCACGACGATGAAGTCACGTGCGTCGCCATCAGCACCGAGTTGGACATGGCCGTCTCAGGGTCAAAGGTGAGCCGCAGCGGGGCCTGTGTGTTCCTTCGGAGCCGGACGCGTCTTTTCTGGATCTCCTTGTCGGGCTATGTCCTACACACGAGTAGGACCTTGGCAGAGACACATGCCCGACTGGCATGTTCCCTCCCTCCTGGGCGATTGCTTGGAAGCTTCAAAAGCTTTCTTCAGCCCAAACATCACAGCGACTGATGCCAGAAGACATCAGCACACTTAAAGGTCCGCAGAGGTTTGCGCAGTTGCATAACAGAACTCAGCAACTCGGCATTTAGGCTAATCTACTTTATTTACATACACATTTATTTACCCGTATTTTTCGCTCCATAAGACGCACTTTTCCTCCTAAAAAGTAAGGAGAAATGTCTGTGCGTCTTATGGAGCGAATGTGTGGTCCCTGGAGCTGAACTGCCCAGGGGCAAAAGCAGATCGTGCTTTTTTAAAAAAAAGAGAGAGAGAGAAGGGGGTGTTGAAAGGAAGCCCCTGAGCAGCTGCTCAGCAAACGATCGGGGAGAGAGATAAGGGAGAGAGATTCCAGCCCTGCCCCCTTGC
The DNA here is from genome assembly GCA_034642065.1 of Darevskia nairensis. Taxonomy (NCBI): domain Eukaryota; kingdom Metazoa; phylum Chordata; class Lepidosauria; order Squamata; family Lacertidae; genus Darevskia; species Darevskia nairensis. The sequence goes on from JAWWNI010001344.1 coordinate 279,704, forward strand.
AGAGGGAGGCTGTTTCCCCAGCGACATGTGACTGGCTGATTAGATTATCTGTCTGGAAACTGTAGAAATTGCTCCCTTTACTGAAGCTGCAGAACTGTGAGTTAAACCCCATAAAACAGGGTTTTTCCCCTTTGCAAAGTAAGCTCAACAACTTTGAGCTGATCCTCAAAAAATGGGGCTTTTCTCCTTTGCAAAAGAAGCTGCAGAAATTTGAGCTGATCCACCAAAAATGGGGCTTTTCTCCTTTGCAAAAGAAGCTGCAGAAATTTGAGCTGATCCACATTGTCAGAAGGTAAAATTGAAATTTCCGAACACAGTTTATGTGGAGTTCTCTATTCCTATAACCAGGGGTAGGCAAACTAAGGCCTGGGAGCCGGAGCCGGCCCAATCTCCTTCTAAAACCGGCCCGCGGACGGTCCGGGAATCAGCGTGTTTTTACATGAGTAGAATGTGTCCTTTTATTTCAAATGCATCTCTGGGTTATTTGTGGGGCCTGCCTGGTGTTTTTACATGAGTAGAATGTGTCCTTTTATTTCAAATGCATCTCTGGGTTATTTGTGGGGCCTGCCTGGTGTTTTCACATGAGTAGAATGTGTCCTTTTATTTCAAATGCATCTCTGGGTTATTTGTGGGGCCTGCCTGGTGTTTTCACATGAGTAGAATGTGTCCTTTTATTTCAAATGCATCTCTGGGTTATTTGTAGGGCCTGCGTGGTGTTTTCACATGAGTAGAATGTGCCCTTTTATTTCAAATGCATCTCTGGGTTATTTGTGGGGCCTGCCTGGTGTTTTTACATGAGTAGAATGTGTGCTTTTTTAAAAAAAATGCATCTCTGGGTTATTTGTGGGGCATAGGAATTTGTTCATTATTATTTTTTTCAAAATATAGCCCGGCCCCCCACAAGGTCTGAGGGACAGTGGGCCGGCCCCCTGCTGAAAAAGTTTGCTGACCCCTGCCTATAACTCTCTGCCCTAACCAAAGCTGGACACCTTCATTTCCACACCGTTGCCTTCCGTTGTGTGCTTATGCGCTCTCGCTCTCTCTCCGCGTTCCCTTCCTTGGCAGCCTTCTCATCGCTGAAAACTTTCTCTTCTTCCAGGACGGCACCGTCATTGTGCACACCGTCCGCCGAGGCCAGTTCATGCAGTCGCTCCGGCCGCCCTGCGAGAGCTCCCTGCCAGTGACCATCTCCAACCTCACCATGGGGCACGAAGGGCAGGTCGTGGTGCAGACGACCGTGGAAGGGAGAGCTTCTCTGAAGGTGGGCTGCGGGAGGCCTTGCTTGGGGTGGGGTGGGGCGGGGGGGGGGAAGCAGGCAGGTCACCTTGGCGGATGAGAGAGACAAGTCCCGAGCGATTCTTAAACGGGTCTCTTTCCATAGCTGTCAACTTTCGGATTTGAAAATAAGGGATTTCCCCAAAACTTTCGGATTTGAAAATAAGGAATGCCGCCAGGGCGGTGCAATGGCACCAAGTAGCCTCGCCACCCTGCGCTCCAGAGGCTGCGCGCGAATGGGTGAGCAAAAGAGCGAGTGCGTAGACGGCAGGCAGGCTGTCTGTCTGGTTGGGCGTGAGGGTCTGGCTGCACAAGGCATGCAAGCTCCGCCCCCAGTCGGTCTCAGACTCCTTATTGGCAGCCGAGCAACGCAGCTGAGGAGCCTCCCTGGCCGGCAGGGAGGGAGAGGAGCTGCTTCCTTTGAAATCCTGGAAATTTAAGGGATATCAACAATCCGGGATAGCAGCGGGAAATGGCATTGGAATAAGGGAGTTTCCCGCAAGAAAAGGGAGGGTTGACAGCTATGGTCTCTTTCTGCAGCACAGGGACTTTGGTAGAAACAAACTGGGAGCTTCTAGAATCAGGACGGAAGGAGCCCACGGAGCCAAAATCTCATTCGGTGTCGGTTTTTATTCATTTCGTATTTATTCAGAGCATTTGTCCAGCCAAGAAAAATCCCAGAGCGGTTTACGTACGGTCAAAACTAGATGGTCCCTACCCGCAGGCTTACACTCTTAAAGAGCCATGACTCACATAGAGGGTTTTGAACTTTCTGTCAGATCGTTCTCAGAGGGTTAGAGTAGGGTCACATATGTCCACAGCCCTTAGCCTTAACACCGGCTCACCACAGGGTTGTGTGTTGAGTCCCCTGCTCTATACCCTCTAGACGTATAACTGCACAGCCATCTATTCCAGCAACAAAATCATCAAGTTTGCTGATGACACTACTGTGGTGGGGCTCATTTCAGGAGGGGATGAGTCCGCCTATCGGGACGAGATGGAGCGGCTCTGTGCTTGGTGTAGAGATAACAATCTGGCTCTTAATACTGCCAAGACCAAGGAACTGGTGGTGGATTATAGAGGGGGAAGGTGGATATTCAGCCCCTGTATATCGGCAGGGACCAGGTGGAGAGGGTGGCTGTATTCAAGTTTTTGGGAGTGATTATCGAGCAGGGTATGACTTGGAGCCCAAATACTACTGCTCTGGTAAAGAAGGCCCAGCAGAGAATTTATTTCCTCAGACTTTTAAAGAAGAACAATCTGAGTGAGAGACTGCTGGTGTCCTTCTACCGAGGCTCCATAGAGAGCATTCTTATATATTGTATTTGTGCTTGGTTCTCTAGCCGCACAGTCAGGGAGAGGAAGGTACTCCAGAAGGTCATAACCACAGCCCGAAAGATTACTGGTCATCCTCTCCCATCTTTGGAAGAACTGTACAGTTCCTGTTGCCTTAAAAAAGTAAACAATATTTTACAGGATCCATCTCTTTTTGCACTACTGCCTTTGGGCAAGAGATATAGAACAATTAGATCAAGAACAAATAGATTGAAGAATAGCTTCTACCCAAGAGCTATAACCATCTTAAATGCTGTGGCCAGATAATATGACCTTGGAGAGTTGTGATGTGCATGTGTGGCTGAAAATGTGGTGTTTTGTTTTTTGTCTTTTGTGCTGTTTTTTGTTTTGTTTTTTATGGGATGGCATCCAATTTCGTTGCGCTTGTACAACGTTGTACTTGTACAATGACAATAAAGAAATCTTATCTAAGAGGGAAAGGGTTTTTTGTGGGGGGGTCCATCCCTGCTGCCGGGCATGAGTTCAGGCCAGGCATAGGGAAACTCGGCCCTCCAGATGTTTTGGGACTACAACTCCCATGATCTCTAGCTTACAGTGGTCAGGGATGATGGGAATTGTAGTCCCCAAACATCTGGAGGGCTGAGTTTGCCTGTGCCTGGTTTAGGCAAAGCCAAAGTGGAGCCACGTGGGTGCTTGTCGAGAGACCCATTTTGGGAGCAGGGCCCTGCCTGGGCCTGGTGTCTTGCAATGCACTCTGCACATGTGCCCAAGACCTCTGCTGGTGTGCTTTGCGTGTGGCATTGGCGGGGCGGCTTAAGGTTTCCGTTTGAGAGCATCCCTGGCTAACCTCCGCATCTCCTTTCTTGAAGGACAAGTTTGCCCTGCACCTGTACTCCGTCAACGGCAAGCATCTGGTCTCCATCCCTCTGGACGAGCAGGTCACCGCCATGTGCGTCACGGAGGAGTTTGTCGTGCTGGGGACCATTCAGTGCTCCTTGCAGATCAGGGACCTTCAGAGGTAAAGCTTTCACCCCTTGATGCTCGGCTCAGTTGCCCTTGTGTCTGAACAGACAGCATCTCACAGGCCTCACCTGAAACTCGAAGCAGTCCACATTAAGCAGCCTCTGAATCGTCACATTCGACAAGGGATCTGTTGGACTACAACTCCCATCATGCCTGACGGTCGACGGTCGACGGCGCTGGCTGGGGCTCATGGGGGTTGGAGCACATGTGGATCCAGCACATCTGGATCAGGCCAGTGGCCTATCTTGCCCGGCGTCCTGTTCTGCAATACCTAACCTGATGCCCATTGCAGGACCTGAGATCAGCTGTGGCCCTCTCCCCGCTTAGGGGAGCAACAGGCACTATGAAATCATAGAATTGGAAGAGTTGGAAGGGACCCTCAAGGGTCCTCTAGTCCAACCACCTGCAATGTAGGAATCTGGACTAAAGCATCTAGGAGTCTTGGTAGACCACAAACTTGACATGAGTCAGCAGTGTGATGCAGCAGCTAAAAAAGCCAATGCAATTCTGGGCTGCATCAATAGGAGTATAGCATCTAGATCAAGGGAAGGAATAGTACCACTGTATTCCGCTCTGGTCAGACCCCACCTGGAATACTGTGTCCAGTTCTGGGCACCACAGTTCAAGAAGGAGACTGACAAGCTGGAACGTGTCCAGAAGAGGGCAACCAAAATGGTCAAAGGCCTGGAAACGATGCCTTATGAGGAACGGTTTAGGGAGCTGGGTATGTTTAGCCTGGAGAAGAGAAGGTTAAGGGGTGATATGATAGCCATGTTCAAATATATAAAAGGATGTCATATAGAGGAGGGAGAAAGGTTGTTTTCTGCTGCTCCTGAGAAGAGGACACGGAGCAATGGATTCAAACTACAAGAAAGAAGATTCCACCTAAACATTAGGAAGAACTTCCTGACAGTAAGAGCTGTTTGACAGTGGAATTTGCTGCCAAGGAGTGTGGTGGAGTCTCCTTCTTTGGAGGTCTTTAAGCAGATGCTTGACAGCCACCTGTCAGGAATGCTTTGATGCTGTTTCCTGCTTGGCAGGGGGTTGGACTGGATGGCCCTGGTGGTCTCTTTCAACTCTATGATTCATCCTCTTGTCAAAATAGTCATGTTCCTGCCTTTATTATGCTCCTCGTTATTTTAGATTTTAAGTGCCTCGTCACCTAACGCAGTCGCTCCCCTCCTCTCCTTTCAGCCTCCAAGCTGCCGTCGCCCCCTTGGCAATGAAGGTCCCCATCCACAGCGTCTCGGTGACGAAGGAGAAGAGCCACATCCTCGTGGGCTTGGAGGATGGGAAGCTGATTGTGGTCGGAGCAGGGCAGCCTCTGGAGGTGTGTGAGTGGCAGCTGCCATTCAGCTCAACTCTTCCTAGTGTTATAAGAGAAATACTGCTCCCTTTCCCTTATGGGGCATCCAAGAGCCCATATAGAGTCCTTAAGTGGGTTCCCTATTGGTAGGAGAAAATAACAGAGGCCATCCAGAGAATATTGAGAAGCAAAGCTTCTAGTAAGCCTGATCTTTATTATCATATTTTTCGCTCTATAAGGCGCACCTGACCATAGGACGCACCTAGTTTTTAGAGGGGGAAAGCCCCAATTTTTTGAGGCTCAGCTCAAATTTCTGCAGCTTCTTTTGCAAAGGAGAAAAGCCCCATTTTTTGAGGATCAGCTCAAAGTTGCTGAGCTTACTTTGCAAAGGGAAAAAACCCTGTTTTATGGGGTTTAACTCACAGCTCTGCAGCTTCAGGAAAGGGAGCTATTTCTACAGTTTCCAGACAGATCATCTAATCAGCCAGTCACATGTCGCTGGGGAAACAGCCTCCCTCTGCAAGGGGGCGGGGCTGGAAACTCTCTTCCCCGATCGTTTGCCGAGCAGCTGCTCAGGGGCTTCCTTTCAACACCCCCTTCTCTCTTTTTTTTAAAAAAAGCACGATCTGCTTTTGCCCCTGGGCAGTTCAGCTCCAAGGACCACACATTTGCTCTGTAAGACGCACAGACATTTCCCCTTACTTTTTAGGAGGAAAAAATGTCTTATGGAGCGAAAAATACGGTAAACTGTTGCAACAGGGTCCTCACTCAACACACGCAGGAGGGAGGAGGAACCCAGAACAATGGCGCGCAAGCCCCTATACAGTGGTACCCCGGGTTACGTACCTGATCCATTCCGGGGTGCCGTTCTTACCCCGAACAGTGCGCAACCCGGGCGTCCATTTTGCGCATGCGTGAAAGCGCGATATCACGCTTCTGCGCATGCACAAACTGCGCAAAACGCTTCTGCGCATGTCCGCGTGTGTGCAGAAGTGTTCTGCGGACATGCGCAGAAGCATCCGCGCGATCGAAATGCACTTCCGGGTTTGCGGAGTACGCAACCCAAACGTACGCAATGCGGAGCGTACGCAACACGGGGTAAGACTGTATAGACTTTGGAAATTGCCCACCCTGTAGCCTATGGGTAGGCAAACTAAGGCCCGGGGGCCGGATCCGGCCCAATCGCCTTCTCAATCCGGCCCGTGGACGGTCCGGGTATCAGCGTGTTTTTACATGAGTAGAATGTGTCCTTTTATTTAAAATGCATCTCTGGGTTATTTGTAGGGCATAGGAATTCGTTCATATATTTTTTTTCAAAATATAGTCCGACCCCCCCCCCACAAGGTCTGAGGGACAGTGGACTGGCTCCCTGCTGAAAAAGTTTGCTTTCCCTGGGACTACCCCCCTGAAACATCATACATACATCACAGAAGGTCTACAGCAGAAATCTTGCCTGCCAGGATACCTGATAATGGTCACTGATTGCATTACCTGGGCAGCCTGGCCATTCTTTTGTGATGGTTAATACTTTAGTTCCTGAATCCAGGTCACAGGCTCACCCTATTCATACACAAATACGCCCTTAAGACAGGATTTGTAAGCAAAAAAGAGGGGGGGAGGCTTTTCCCATTTCCTTTCTCAGTGCAGAGAAATATTTGAGGTCAATTTGGGAGAGTCAAAATGGCTTCAGGATTGCTCTCCTGTGCTATTTCAGACACGTGGTTTATATACCTATGTATGCGTTTGCCTTGTACATTATGAACATGCCTTGTATGAACATTAATTTAATGGCGCTGTGGGTTAAACCACAGAGCCTAGGGCTTGCCGATCAGAAGGTCGGCGGTTCGAATCCCCGCGGTGGGGTGAGCTCCCATTGCTCAGTCCCAGCTCCTGCCAACCTAGCAGTTCGAAAGCACGTCAAAGTGCAAGTAGATAAATAGGTACCGCTCTGATGGGAAGGTAAACGGCGTTTCCGTGCGCTGCTCTGGTTCGCCAGAAGCGGCTTAGTCATGCTGGCCACATGACCCGGAAGCTGTACGCCGGCTCCCTCAGCCAATAATGCGAGATGAGCGCTGCAACCCCAGAGTCGTCTGCGACTGGACCTAACGGTCAGGGGTCCCTTTACCTTTAATTTTTATTTGAGACCTTAGAATCCTGATAACACTAGTAACCTGGCCTAGGGCGGGGCCTGATGGGCTCTATAAAGGACCGCTGCCGCCGCCGCTTGGCAGAGAGGGCTCAGTTTTGTTTTTTGTTTAAATTTCTGTTATTTTTTTATAACAGTTCTAAGTTATAAGAGTACTAAGATGGCGGCGCACATGGACGCAGCGGCTGCTCAGTGCTCTCCCTTGTTTTTAAGTGTTTCGTATGGCTTTTACTGCTGTTATGCTTGTTGAGTACATTTTTGGTTGGGGAAACAATTGTTTAAATGAAAAATGAATTTTTTTAAAAAAATTATTTAATTATTATTATTATTTAAATCCAATTTCGTTGTACTTGTACAAGGACAATAAAGATAAAAAGATAAAGATAAAAAGATAACAATAATAAACTAATTCCCCACCTCCCTTCTGCCTGCAGTTGAAGTTGGGGCAGTTCCACAGGCGGTTGTGGCGCTCGACGCGGCGCATTTCCCAGGTGTCGTCCGGAGAGACAGAATACAACCCTGCGGAGTCCAAGTAAGCAGTTCGGGTCGGCTTTAACCTGTAGCCTCGCAGCCACGGCGGGACACGGGATCTGCCCAGCCTCGCCCGCTTTGGGGCGTCTTCCGCTGCCCGGAGGCCTCTTTGCCTTGTCCCCAGAGAGCCGCCTTCTGCAGAGTTCCCCTGCGTGGAAGGAGGAGGAGGAAACCAAACTTCCTCGGGGACCCACCTGCAAGTCGGAGGTCTCTAACACACCTGGAGCAGCCATCTGAGGGCGGCGTGCACAGAACAATCTCGGGGAAGGGGCTTCCTTGAGCCCATCCGGCTGCTCCTCTTTCCCCCGACCCGAGACTCGATTCCTGCGGCGCTTGAAGGGGCAATTTTGTGACACAGTTGTCACACTGGGAAAGAGACAGAGGACTGGAATTGGGGGGTGGGGTGGGGAAGTACCTTATCCGCTTCCTCCCGATCCTTGGCGGTTTTGGGGTGGGGGACAGAAACGCAATAGACGCACCAGCCTCAAGACTGCGGCGGTCTGGTCTTTCTCCGATGGCCTTAAAAGGACCCGTTTTTGTTGCACTACGTTGAGAAACTTGCACCGATCCTGAAGGCGGCGGCTGCTCCCTCGCCCAGGCAGACGTTCTGTCCTCTTCCTCTAAAGAGAGAAAGCTGTCATGGCCGGCATTTTGGGATGGGGGGGGAGCCTTCCTGCCCTCCTGCGAGAGGGAAGAAGGAGGTGTGCACACTGTCTTCTAAGCAAATCGCTCTGGCAGAGCAGCAAACCCGCAAAGCATTAAGCCAGGGGACCTCGGCACAGATCCAGGCCCGTCCTACCCCGGACCCCCTAAACCAGGCATCCCCAAACTTGGCCCTCCAGCTGTTTTGGGACTACAGCTCCCATCGTCCCTAGCTAACAGGACCAGTGGTTGGGGATGATGGGAATTGTAGTCCCAAGACATCTGGAGGGGGCCGTGTTTTGGGGGTGCCTGCCCCAAACCTACCCTCTGGTTTGAAAAAGGGAAGGAGGAGACGGGGTGCCCCTCCCCAAAGTCCCACTCGCTCTGGAAACTGGATGGCTTAAGTACCGGTGACCCCAAGTTGAGGGGGTCATATTGGTGGGATGGGGGCTGCAAGGAGTAGAGGAACAGAACATCTGTAATCTTACTGCACACGGCTGTCTTAGGGCCTCGCAAGTGTCTTCACCAGCAATAAAACCCTGCCACTTGGTAATTTGTGTCTTCCCCCCCAACTTTTTACCGAGCAAACCTTAGTTTCCGGCGGCCTCTGCTAAGCATATTCAGGAGAAGACATCCATGCAGTCTTCTGCCCCACAGAGGTGGGTTTCCTGGCCTTCTATCCCTCCTGGAGACACACTGCTTTCCACCTCTTGCTCTCCCCCCTTGGAACAAGCCCAGCGCTCCTCTTTTAAGGGGGCCACGCTCCCTTTACCGTCGCCGGTCAAACATTGAAAAGCGGTCGAAGGAGCTGGCTGAGGTCTGCTGGTGACTCCGACCCGCACCCTAAGGTGCTTTCTCTGATAAGCACCAAACCTGCTCGCTTTTGAAGGTTGGTTTTTATTTTTACAGCTACCTGTAAGAGATCCTTTGTATCAACCCTCAAGGAAAAAAAAATTGTACCAGTTTGAAAGGTGTGCACTTTGGACACCGTTCCCCACCGTTTCTCAGTTGTAGCAAATTTTGCTTTTTTATTCTGTTCAACAACCCCTAGATATCGGTCTGGGCTTCAGTTCCTTATCTTGGTGAGCTGGGGCAGCGAATAGGAGGAGAAAACGGGTTTTGGTGAGATAGCAAAAGATCCGGTTTAACTCTGAAATCGGCGACTTGCCCGTTGGTACCCGGGACACCTCCCGGCAGCGTCACACAAGCATAAAAGGTATTTTGGCAGCAGGTATTTTGGCTCGCAGCTCCCATCAGGCCCAGCCAGGACTGTTGGCACCAAAACATTTGGAGGGCACCAGGCTGGTGGAAGCTGATGTCACCAGCACCAAGTTCCCCTTGGGATCCAGCTTTTTAAAAAAACCAACAGGACTTTGGCCGGGTGAGAACCTTGGGAGAATAACCCGCGTGCTGCAAATTTGGCATTCTCAAAGGACGCGAGGGGAAGGGTGGGTTCAGGGAAGTTGTTGTGGGCTGGAGAGTTGGAAGGGGGGACCCTAAGGGTCATCCAGTCCACCCCCCTGGTGATTCAGCACCAGAAAAGAAAAACAACAACGCTGGCCTTTCCCCTTAGTGGGCTTGCAACGGCGCAGCTCTGCCACACTTCTGCGATTGCTCCTGTTTTGCAAAGCTAGTAGTCTCCTGCAGAAGTCTAGCAAAAGCATTTAAGTGGGGAGGACAGACCTGGTGACTTGGCCCCATCTCTCTGGGGCCCTCTGCATTTGCAGAAAGTCAGAGAGGAAACCCGAGCCCCAAACCCCCCATCTCTCTGCAGCTGCGCCGCTTCTTGGCACACCACCGGGTAGATAACGCTCCGCCACGACTCTCCCGCACCGTAGATCCTCAGTCCTGTTAGAAGGTTCTCAGTGGGGAAACAAGCCCATCTTTCTTTGGGCCCCCTTGAGCAACTGCGTTGTGTTTTTTTGCTTTGGGGGGGGGGGTTTGCATGTTCCCTCCCTTCCCACTGGCTGTTACGACAGGGGCGCGGGGGGGGGGGGAACGGCTGTGGTTGGCTGAACTGGCAGCACCTTCTCCGCAGACTCCATTGTCTGTCGCCTTCCTCCCAGCGCCATGGGAAAAGGAGAAAGGTGGCAGAATGGGGGCACCATTGGGCTTCCTTCCGGCGGGGCGAATATCCCAGGTGCGTCTTGCAGAATTCCCCAACTTGCCTGGTCCCTTCTGAGTTCCAGGCTCAACCGAGGAGCAGTCTCCATTCGTACAACAGGCCAGCCTTCGGCAACTGGGCGGCTCCAAACGCCTCGGACTACAACTCCCATCCGGCCCAGCCAGCACCGAACCTCATGGGAGTTGTAGTCCGAAACATTTGGAGGGCACCCGGCCGCTGCAGTAGGCACTTGGCCCCCTTCATTCATAAAGAGAAGACCTGAGCTCTAAAAGCAAAGGCCGCCTTCAATTCCTCCCGCCCACCTCCCTTCCAAAAACAGTAATTCCTGGGTGAAGACCAAATTCCACAAAGTGCAATATCCGCTCTCTCTTTTTTGGCAAAAAAAGACTCCCCTCCCCCCCCCAAAACCCCCCACAATTGTTCTGTTTTCTGTGTACATACATATATATATATATACACACACAGGTTTTGTATCTTTTATGAATAATGTTGATCCAAACCTTTCTATTTTTTTGTATTTAAAGCGGGTGGGGGGGAGTTTATCTGTTTCTTAGATCCTACTGGCTTGGAGAGAGCAAGACTCAAAACACCTCTGATGTTTCTCCATGTGGATTTGCCCTTCGAATGAGAATTTAAGGAGGGGGGGGGCAGTCAGGGGCTCTCGTCACCTTCCCAAGGCGTAGCAAACGTCTCACCGGAGAGAGGCTTTGACCTTGGAATCTCCCGGCTTTAGAGGGGATAAAAAGGACCCGGGGATCTGTTTTTTGTTCTTTTTCCCCCGTGTGTGTCTTCGAAATTCTGCATTTAACGCTTCCGAACAGGACAACAACCCAGCTCCCAGCTGGAACGGGTTCAAGAATAGAGGTTGAATGAGGGCGGAAATGAACGCTGAGCTTTGTCTAGATGGCTTTGACTGTTCCCCACCTGGGAATCTGTTTGCATAGCAGGATTGCTGGAAGGAGGGTCCTGCCGGGACCAGTTTTAGCTTGGGATCCCTGTCAGAGCGGTTCTTGCCATCAGCCGAGGGAGAAAACAGACCCTGTTTTCCAAGTGGCGCTCTGTGCAGGCCCCAAAGCCTTAGGGCAGCCGCCGCCCCTGTTCCCACCTTTCCAGTTGCAGAGGTTTTTCTCGCAACTCGGCAGGAGCGCTTGGCGACAGCCCGAGGAAAGCCTCGTGGCCCCACACCTCTCCAAGCTGGCGCCCTCGTGATGTTGCTCGAGCGCAGCTCCCGCGGCTGATGGGAGTTGTAGTCCACTGCACCAGCTTGGGGAAAATCTGCTCCGGAACCTCCTGTCCATTTGTGTAACTATACAGACCTGAAGGACTGCGGTGACTGACAAAGCACAGCAGTTCCACATCTGGAGCACTCGCAATATGTATTATTATTCTCTAGTGTCAGCATGCAACTGGCCGGGTTTCCCCCCCCCCCCCCCATCTTAAGCTTTTCCTTCCGGTGTGCAATTGGAGATGATTTACACGGGGAGGTCAGTGGAGAGCAGAGGAGAGACCTGGAAGGGGAAATGGGGCTATTTTATTATAACATAATGCAAAGTGCCGTTTCAAGCCCCTGATCCGATTTCTTTCTTTTTTTTAATATTTAAAATAATCTTTATTTAATTCACAAAATTACAACATACATCATGCATCATACATCCCATGTCAAGCAATCTACATATCACATTCCAAACTATCTCCATTCACTAACATACATCTTACATTCATACCATCCAATCAATCCCCTTTTTGTTACATCCCCCTCCCCCCTTTCCTACAAACATAACATTTAAAATTACTTCCCAAAGTTCATCCTCATTCCTCCTTTTCTATTTCTCTTTGTCATTTTACGGTATACCTTGTTATTACAATATCTCACTTTCATAACCTATTTGATAACATAATTGGCTTCACTTACAGTTTCTAACCTTCGATCTATGGATCATTCTAAGCAAATCGTCAGTTCAGTTTTCATTCCTCCTTTCTTTAAGTAGTCTTCAACATCCATCCATTCTCCCTTAATTTTTTGTTTCGTTATAATTCTAATCGCTGCCGTCACGGCAGCCCCTGGTCCGATTCCTAAAGCGCTGTGCCAGTAGCTGCTTTTCCACAACTCAGATGAAGGTCGCCCAGGTAAACGTCAAGGTAGATTTGCACCTGTTTTCACTGGCGAAACTTAATGGCACACAGCAAAGCAGGGGTCAACTCTATCGGTGCTTTTGAGGTCTTCTTCTTGGTGTTCAGTGCCTAGAGGGACGCAGGGATTGTCCTTTTACACTCTGTAGCGTGAGAGCAAAAAAATAAAATGTTTCCAGTTGGGGAATGTGGTAGGGACGGGGACAAATCCACATGGAGCTATCTACTCTCAGGAAAACACAGCAAACCCAAGGATCTGCCCACAGTTCTTCTTTCCGAAAGGAAATAAAAGCACAATCTGAACTTCCGGTTTTATTTTATTTTTTAATATAAATATGCCTTAAACTTGAAAATGACTTCTTGCCTTCAGCTGTACTGGGCCTGCCCCACAGACCTGACGGTATCCTGTTCACGTGACTTTGAATAAACTTTGAAAAGAAACCAGCGCAGCCTGTGAGTTCTTTTGGTCCGGCTCTCGCTGTTCCTTCCGAGTCCTGAGCGATTAAGGCAGCTATTGCCAACCTGGTGCCCTCTGGATGCTTTGGACTAGAACTCCCATCAGGCTCAACCAGCACAGCCTGATGGAAGTGGTAGTCCAAAAGATATGGAGGGCGCCAGGTTGGCAGAGGCTGTATTTAAGTGCATCCTCTTCCTGGAGTGTCTCCTGCCATCGAAGGGAACCGGGCATTTCCACAGTTCCTGATTTATTTTAGTTCCTGATTTATGTCCTATGTAAAGTCCCAGTGCAGAGGGTTGGGAAAGAAAGAAGCAATCACCCGGGGGGGGGCATTTTAAGGAGCAATCTGATCTCATTTTTTGACAGAATTACAAGCCTGGTAGATGAAGGGAACGCCGTGGATGTAGCCTATCTTGATTTCAGCAAGGCCTTTGACAAGGTGCCCCATGATATTCTTGTAAAGAAGCTGGTAACATGCGGGCTAGACAATGCTATCATTCAGTGGATTTGTAACTGGCTGACTGACCGAAACGAAAGAGTGCTCATCAATGGCTCCTCTTCATCCTGGAGAGAAGTGACTAGTGGGGTGCCACAGGGTTCTGTCTTGGGCCCAGTCTTATTCAACATCTTTATCAATGACTTGGATGATGGGCTTGAGGGCATCCTGATCAAGTTTGCAGATGACACCAAATTGGGAGGGGTGGCTAATACCCCAGAGGACAGGATCACACTTCAAAATGACCTTAACAGATTAGAGAATTGGGCCAAAGCAAACAGGATGAATTTTAACAGGGAGAAATGTAAAGTACTACACTTGGGCAAAAAAAATGAAAGGCACAAATACAGGATGGGTGACACCTGGCTTGAGAGCAGTACATGTGAAAAGGATCTAGGAGTCTTGGTAGACCATAAACTTGACATGAGTCAGCAGTGTGATGCAGCAGCTAAAAAAGCCAATGCAGTTCTGGGCTGCATCAATAGGAGTATAGCATCTAGATCAAGGGAAGTAATAGTACCACTGTATTCCGCTCTGGTCAGACCTCACCTGGAATACTGTGTCCAGTTCTGGGCACCACATTTCAGGAAGGATACTGACAAGCTGGAACGTGTCCAGAGGAGGGCAACCAAAATGGTCAAAGGCCTGGAAACGATGCCTTATGAGGAACGGTTTAGGGAGCTGGGTATGTTTAGCCTGGAGAAGAGAAGGTTAAGGGGTGATATGATAGCCAAGTTCAAATATATAAAAGGATGTCATATAGAGGAGGGAGAAAGGTTATTTTCTGCTGCTCCAGAGAAGCGGACACGGAGCTATGGATTCAAACTACAAGAAAGAAGATTCCACCTAAGCTGTCAACTTTCAAATTTGAAAATAAGGGATCAGCAGCCTCACCTGTCCCGGGGACAGTGTACGGTTCTCGGGGACAAATCCGAAAGTTGACAGCTATGCTCTAGAGGCAGAGCTTTTAAATCCCCACCTATCTGTATCCTTTGGGGAGCTGCAGTTTCGGGAGAACTTCACCCAAGGTCCGGTCTTGAACTGGAACAACCCTGCGGCAGCTCCGAGCTCAGGAAATGTTTCCCGTGGCCTGTTTTTGCTGTTTGTGCAGAAACACGTGGCTCTGGGTTCAGACATGCAACTCTTCTCACCATTTCACCCCATCTTGCAATTTCTCTTGAAATTGCAGGCAGGTTAGGAAGCACACCTTGCGTGCATCTGGAATGCGGGGTGCATGCATGTTGAAAACATCAGGTTGCAACTTTATGCATCAAATCTGCCTTTCAAAGTGACTCAAGAGGCCCGCAGATTTTTGGGGAAATGGAAGTGGAAATGCAAAAATAAAAAAATAACAAATTGACAGTTCTATAAGCCTATAAACAGCAGTTGCATCTAGACTCTAGACGGGTGTCAAACTCCGGCCCTCCAGATGTTTTGGAACTACAATTCCCATCAGCCCTAGCTAACAGGACCAGTGGTCAGGGATGATGGGAATTGTAGTCTCAAAACATCTGGAGGGCCGGAGTTATGTCATTGGGTGCCATTCTAATTTGGGAAGTTAAGCAGGGTCAGGCCTGGATGGGTGACCGCCTGGAAATGTCATGCATGGTGGGATTCTTGCTTTTGCTCCCATTGATTGTCACTTCGACTTTCCCATCTCAGAGCTCAGGAACCATCTCTTCCCCCCCCCCCCCAAAATCCAAAGACTGTTCTGACACCTTAAAAGGGAGATTTGATGCAGATTTTTCACATGCATGAATTTCCCATTCGGGTCGTGGCGTGTAACTGGCTGCAATTTCAGGGGAGATTGTGAGACGGAAGGGAGAGCATTTCCCAGCCACGAAATGCATCAAATGTGCATTTCGTAAATCAAGAAATCTTTAATAAAAATACTTTTTAAAAAAATAAAATGTGCATTTCAAGGCAAAAGCCCGTGGACTTTGATAAAGAGGAGGGGATTCCTCGGTCTGGGTTGCAAAATGGGAAATGCAAAAAAGCCTACCGCACCCAGTATTCCCAGGCGGTCTCCCATTCAAGTACTAACCGGGCCCGACCCTGCTTAACTTCCGAGATCGGAGGGGATCGGGTGCTTTCAGGGTGGTGTGGCTGTAGGCAGCAGAAGGGCTTCCAGTGGCCCTTTTCTAGTCCTGACTCCGCCTTTGCAAGAGTTTCCATCCCACCCAGCTCTTCTTTCCTGCTGTTGCTGCCTCCCAGTGCTGCCTGCCCGGGGAGAACGGCGTCTCCTTTGCTTTCTCTCCCTCTCTCCTTCCAAATCTTGCAGGCACGAAAGTGCTGGGACATGCAACGGGGGCTTTGCAGCAGCGGAATGCATTTCCTCCGGAATTGCAACCGTGCAAGAGCTGCAAAAAACCGCTCAGCTCCTCCACCGTGCATTTTATTTTATTTCATTTGATTTTATTTTGCGCTCTGCTCTGCTAAATCCCAGAACTTGTGTTGGATTGCAGCGGTCAGAGAGGCACAACGAGCCTGTGCTCTTCTCGCTCCTGCCGGCAGGTGGCGCTGCCCAGCCAGCCTTCAGAAAAGAACGGCGCGCGGGCGAGACGGCTACCACAAGAATAAGCGCCGGCGGACAAGGCCTGCTCGCGCATGCGCGTCCATTAAGTGCTCCCGGTCCGGAGCAGCTCTGCGGCTCTCCTCCCGGGGATGAGGCGCAGAAGTTGCGCGGTCGGGCGCAATCGGCTTTTTTTCTCGGCAGCCTCGTTCTGAAATCTCAGCTGAAGGCAGAGTTAACCCCATCCTGCCCGGCGTGCACTGAAGAGCTGGGGATTGCAGAAGCGCCTGGGATGAATATATTGGGGCGGGGGAGAGATCCTGCAATATTTTTAATTGAGGGGAGGAAACCAGGAGGCTTTGGTGATTATGGCGAGCAGCAGGATGCTGCATGCTGGAGAAGGGAGGGCAGAGGAGCAGGGGCCGCTGAAAAAGTTGGCAACCTTCTATTTATTTGGAATATTTTTATTAATTTTCCAAAAATAACAAAAATAAATCAACAACAATACAAATTCAAAACCAAACCAAAAAAAATGACTTCCCCCTAGTCCCTTCCTTGGTTCCATTATTTAGCAACATACCACATGTCCATTGTAAATTAAAAAACCATTAAAATTACTTATTGTCCATTCATAATAAAATTACAAGTAGTTCTAGAACCCTGCTAATGTATTAACTTGTGTATATTGCTTCTGTATATCCTATATAATAAAGTTGCTGTGTCCCTGCGTCCAGTCCGTGTGTCACAGAATTGCGCTACTGCGCATGTCCGTGTCCCACACGGACGCAGGGATTGGAGCGGGCGGAGAGGGGGGTGTATCCGAGAGGCAGCGGCGGCGCACGCGCGTTCTCAGTTGCGCTAGCGCTGCTGCCTCGCACGGACGCAGAGGGCCACCCCATCCTCGCCGCCGCTGCCGCTACAGCCGCCCCCGGGGAAAAAGAAGAAGGGGGAGGGAGCCCCTCTCCACCCCCCAGCGGCCGCTGTTCTGTCTCCTCCTGCCTCCTCCTCCTCTAGCGCCCGTTATGTAACGGGCTAACTTCAACTAGTATGCAATAAAGTCCTTCCAATCTTCTTTAAATTCATTGTCATCTCTTCCTCTTAGTCTTAATTTTGCCATTTCAGCATATTCCTTTAATTTAACTTGCCAATCCCCTTTGGAAAAAGTTGGCAACCTTCTAGGCACGGGACAAATCCTGCCCGCGTGCAAGGTTGCCTTTTTTTGCATCTACTATTGCATCCCCGCTATCCATGGGGACTTTGCATTCGCCCCAAAATCTGCCATCATTTATTTGTTTCTTTGCAAGAGACCCTCCCCGAGGCGACTTGAAACTTTATGAAAAGGATAACCAGAAGGATATAACGGCGAAGATTTTTAAGCAATTTGAGCGGCACCATTCACTAAAATTTTATACAGCATCGGGGCGCAGCTGTGTGGTTTTTATACAGTTTAATGCAGGGGTCAGCAACCTTTTTCAGCCATGGGCCGGTCCACCGTCCCTCAGACCCTGTGGTGGGCTGGACTATATTTTGAAGAAGAAAAAATGAACAAATTCCTATGCCCCACAAATAACCCAGAGGTGCATTTTAAATAAAAGGACACATTCTACTCATGTAAAAACACGCTGATTCCCGGACTGTCCGCGGGCCGGATTGAGAAGGCGAATGGGCCGCATCTGGCCCACGGGCCTTAGGTTGCCTACCCCTGGTTTAAGGTGACACAAGTCTCTTTGTTTTATATAAGACTCTTGCGGCACCTAAAGGCTCACGCGTTGGTTGTAGTGGCGCAAGCTTTCGGGGACCACAGTCCTCCTCGTCAGGCTTTTGGAAGCACTAAACTCAGTCGCACTGATAGCAGCAGCAGGAAAAGGACCCAAGGTTAAAAAATCCTAAGCCATTTGTGCAAAGCTAGATACAATTTATTAATTTTATAACAACAAAAAAAAAATCAAAAAAAGAACATCATCATCAAAAAATTAAATCATACATCTTAATTGACTTCACTCGCCCTCCTGGTCCCATTATTCATGCACGTCCGTAAAATCTTATATTCTTAACCGTCCAATTTTGAAACCTTCTTCATGTTGTTACAAGTGACCTTTAGAAGTTCAACTAATGCAAAATCCTATACACAAAGCCTGCAAAGTATGCATTAAACATTTCCTCATTAAAAAAAACAAAAACAATGTCCTTTTCCTTGCTTGGGTTTTGACCAGTGCAGAGCCAGTGGCCACATGCAAGCGAGCTTCTTTTTTCGCATGAACTTATGTCGGTTTTCGTGTTTTGTTTTGTTTTGGTTTTGGAGTGGCAAGCAGTTAATTCAATAGGAAGCAGAGACGGCTCTCGCACCCCCTTTGGCTAAGCCAATGGGGGGCCCCAGCACAGCCAACACCCCCCTATGTCCCGCCCCCCATGTCATATGACTTCAGTCCTGATCAGCCACCAGCTGCAAAAGCGGACTTTACCCCAACTTGAGAGCAGCTGGATCTGAGCTAAAGCAACTCTGCTAAGAGGTACACTTATTCTTTCCAAATTAAGATTTCATTCCGTTTCCTTAAGTGTTTCGAGACAGGCCGGCAGGCAAAAGGAAAACCTTCCATTTCTTGTTGCAGGCGGATAAATTTCCCTTCCCTTTCATCGAACCTCAAATGCAAAATTGTCTGTTCCCCTGAAGTAGCCAAGAATACTATTGTGCATCTATGCTTTCAAGATCCCTTCCTCTCCTTTGGACTGGGGTTCAGAGAACAGATCGGCAGGAAAGTTTTCCGATAAGATCTTTGTGTCTTCTCAATGCTCAGTGACACGAGATGATATGGATGCGCCCCTTGTCTCCCAAGGAGGAGGAGACGAGTTGGTGACCACCCAACATAATTATAATTATAATTTTATTATTTATAGCCCGCCCATCTGGCTGGGTTGCCCAGTGGCTAATAGGCTACATTGGGCAACAGATTCCTGCACTGCCTCAGGGTTGCATTAGATCAGGCATCCCCAACCTTCGGCCCTCCAGATGTTTTGGACTACAATTCCCATCATCCCTGACCACTGGTCCTGTTAGCTAGGGATCATGGGAGTTGTAGGCCAAAACATTTGGAGGGCCGCAGGTTGGGCGTGCCTGCATTAGATCATGGGAAGGCAAACTAAAAGGGACGCGGGTGGCGCTGTGGGTTAAAACCACAGTGCCTAGGGCTTGCCGATCAGAAGGTCGGCGGTTCGAATCCCTGCAATGGGGTGAGCTCCCGTTGCTCGGTCCCTGCTCCTGCCAACCTAGCAGTTCGAAAGCACGTCAAAGTGCAAGTAGATCAATAGGGACTGCTCCGGCGGAAAGGTAAACGGCGTTTCCGTGCGCTGCTCTGGTTCGCCAGAAGTGGCTTAGTCATGCTGGCCACATAACCCGGAAGCTGTCTGCGGACAAACACTAGCCATGCCTGCTAGGGCTGATGGGAGTTGTAGTTCGGCATCAGCTGGAGGGCCAACGGTTCCCTGCTTTGGGTTTAGACCTTGCATGTCAGGACGGAGGCTCCGGCCACCGGAAGGCAGGTCAGTCGTTAAACCAGGATCTGGTGATAGCTTGGGGTTATTGGCACCATACTCTGATAGCACCAACTGAGCTATCCATTTGGGTTCTTGCGCTGTGGTCTAAACCACAGAGCCTAGGGCTTGCTGATCAGAAGGTCGGCGGTTCGAATCCCTGCGACGGGGTGAGCTCCCGTTGCTCTGTCCCAGCTCCTGCCAACCTAGCAGTTCGAAAGCACACTAGTGCAAGTAGATAAATAGGTACCGCTCTGGCGGGAAGGTAAACGGCGTTTCCATGCGCTGCTCTGGTTCGCCAGAAGCGGCTCAGTCATGCTGGCCACATGACCCGGAAGCTGTACGCCGGCTCCCTCGACCAGTAAAGCGAGATGAGCACCACAACCCCAAAGTCATTCGCGACTGGACCTAACGGTCAGGGGTCCCTTTACCTTTAAGCATCCCTTGTGCCATTCGTGTGGGTCTCCTGCCAATTTCTCCTCCTGACAGATGTGGACTGGGAGACCCGTGGGAGAGCTGCCGAGCCCGGCGTTCACCGTGGACCTGGACACGGCGAAGAGGAACGCCGAGAAGATGAGGGATCGCTGCAAGGCCCTGGGCGTGGTCTTGAGACCCCACATGAAAACCCACAAAACGCTGTGAGTGGCGCCATATTGGATTATAATAATAAATTGCAGGCAGGGGGAGAGAGAGATGACGTTACCATCTTGCTTGCAATTTGGCAGGTCAAGTACAGTGGTAGCTTGGTTCACAAACGCCTTGGTACTCAAACAACTTGGAACCCAAACACTGCAG
The DNA here is from genome assembly GCA_034642065.1 of Darevskia nairensis. Classification (NCBI taxonomy): domain Eukaryota; kingdom Metazoa; phylum Chordata; class Lepidosauria; order Squamata; family Lacertidae; genus Darevskia; species Darevskia nairensis. Next base: position 299,966 of record JAWWNI010001344.1, read on the forward strand.
ACCAGGAAGTAAGTGTTCCGATTTGCGAACTTTTTTCGGAAGCCGAACGTGCTCCATTTTGAGTGCCACACTTCCGTTCTGAGTGTTACGCTGAGGTCTGTCTTTTTTCGCTATTTATTTTGCGTTTTTGTGGATTTTTTGTTTTGTTTTTGTGACTGTGTGGAACGCAATTCAGCTACTGATGGACTGATTGTGTGACTGCAATACGTTGTTTATTGCTTTCATTTTATGGATCAATGGTCTTGTTAGATAGCAAAATTCATGTAAAATTTCTGTTTTAGGGGTTGATTTTAAAAATCTGGAATGGATTAATCCGTTTTGCATTACAGCGCGCCTTGATTTAAGGAACGCTTTGGTTTTGGAACGGACTTCCGGAACGAATTAAGCTTGAAAACCAAGGTACCACTGTAAATCGAATTCTGAATCCTGAAAAAGGACTCGGATATCGAAATCCCACCCCTACGGCTTGAAATCTGCTCCAAACTTTGCAAACTTTCCTCCAATCTTTGCGTATTGCCCTATCATTTGTTTATAATCATCCTTTTATAGCCCAAAGGCCACCGCCACCCGGCCCCTTGCTTTTTTGCAGGAATTTTGTATCTTGAGCTCTCCAGATCTGTTCCACATTTTGCTAATCTGCTGGGAGACTGTCCGATCAGCCCGTGGATTCCTTGTCTGGGCTTCCCGAACTGACTCGGTAATTGGTCTCTCATGTGTAGGAGAAAGGATAAGTTCTGCGTTGTGTTGCTTTCTAAGAAGCCCCAGAAGGAAATTCCCAAGGATTTATTGCATTTCTATCCTGCTTTTCATCCGAATACAAATATCATTTATTTGTGTAGCCGAAACCATTGCAAAAAACGCGTAGAACAGAATCAAATGCATGACCCAGTTGAAATGGTTATTAAAACCAGGCATTCTGGTGAGATAAGCGTTTGTTCCCCTGAAGAATTTCGCTTAGCATCCCCACAAACTTTTCTCCTTAAGATTGCTGTTCCAAAAGCAAAACAGGTCGCTTTTCCAGAGATGCAAAGGGACCAATCCCGTAATAAAAAGTTAATTGGATACCCAATCGGGCAGTGTAAGAAAATTGAGACATTCTGGGAGGAGATTCACTCAGAGTTGGAAAAAATGTTAAAAGTTCCCTAAAAAAACACACCAGAAGCCTTCCATTTGGGAATTTCAGACCTGGATATTCTCAAAAAAGGCAAAAGGAGTTTTTATATATATGCCATGGTTGCTGCGAGAGTTCTTATTGCAGCAAATTAGAAGAGTGATAAAGTCCCCTCAAGGAAAGAATGGATTTCAAAATTAGTGGAATATGTGGAATTAGATAGCATGTCTGAAAAAATAAGGAACAGGTCAAAACAAGCATTTATTTCAAAACTAGTAAATTAAGCCCATTAGAAAAACGGGCGCTAGAAAGTATATGGGGGGAGCGGCAGCCACCCCCACTTCCCAGACCTGCACAAACAGTTCGCCTGTCTCCCTCCCTCCCCCTCCCCCCCACACCCATCCCCCCACCCATCTCCCCCACCTCCCACACAGTTCGCCTCTCCCTCCCTCCCCCCCTCAGCCATCTCCCCCCCACACCCACCTCCCCCCACCTCGCCACACAGCTCACCTCTCTCTCTCCCTCACCCCCCCCCCACTTCCCAGACCTCCACAAAGTTTCGCTCTGTCTCCCTCACTCTCCCTCCCCCTCACAGAGCGCCGGCCAACCGCCCCTTCCCGCGCGTCGCCTCAGTCTGCGCGCAGCAGCAGCTGCCGCAGTTCGCGTCTCCCTCCCATCGCGGGCGGGCGGGCGGCGGCGGCGGCGGCGGAGCAGCCCCTGTCCCGGGCGGAGGGAGCGTCTTGGAGCAGCCGCAGCCGCCGCAGCAGCAGCCGGGCCGGCCAACCGCCCCTTCCCTTGCGTCGCCTCAGTCTGCGCACAGCAGCAGCCTCAGCCTCGGAGCCCCCCCGGACGGAAGCAAGCAGGAGTGGTCCGTGCTGCAGCCGGCAGCAGGAGTATCGGGCAGAGGGCTGCGGGCGGCGGCGCTACGCGCCACCTTCGCCACAGCGGTTGGCGGGATTGGTCCGTACTAACCAATCCGTGTGTCACAGGAACGCATGCGCGGTTGCGAATTCCTGTGACACACGGAAAGTGGTACGTACGGACAGAGCAAGATTATTATATAGGATGTTAAGTCCGCAAGCTGTGCATACAGTGGTACCTCGACTAGCGAAGATAATGCGTTCCGTCGCGATCTCCGCTAGTCGAAAACAACGTTCGGCAAATCCCCCATAGGGCTGCAGCCGGGGAAAACGCGCTAGGCGAAGAAATCCTATTCCCAACTTCGTTAGTCGAAAAAACGCCATTTAAAGCGGCCGCGACGCCTGTTCTTTAGGCGAAGAAATTCGCTAGCGGCGGCCATTTTTCCCCCCCGGAAGTCGTTCGTTCGGCGAAAACGACGTTGGGAGGGTCATTCGCTGGGCGAGGTACCACTGTATTCCATCAGTTTAAGTTGCCATTCTTCTTTAGTTGGGACCTCACTTGTTTTCCATTTTTCAATTATTATATTTTTTTCGCCAGCCGAACAGTCTCCCTCAAGAGGTGTGGACTCTCCCTTCCTTGGAGGTTTTTAAGCAGAGGTTGGATGGCCATCTGGCATGGATGTTTTAGTCGAGATTCTTGCATTGTAGGGGGTTGGACTAGATAATAATATATAATAATAATTAATTATTTGTACCCCGCCCATCTGCCTGGGTCTCCCTAGCCACTCTGGGCGGCATCCAGCAAATATTAAAATACATTAAAATGTCACAGATTAAAAACTTCCCTAAACAGGGCTGCCTTCAGGTATTTTCTAAATGTCAGGTACAGTGATCCCTCGACTTACGAATGACCCGACTTACGAGTTTTTCGAGTTGCAAGGGATCAAAGCAGCCGCCGCTTCCGAATTTTTTCGACTTCCGATCGGAAGTCGCGGTCGTTTTAAATGCGGTTTCCTCGACTTCCGAAGGTTTTTTCGACCTATGAATGCGTTCTCCCAATGCATTCCTATGGGGAATCGAGTTACAATGATTTTGACTTACGAGGATTCTGTCGGAATGGATTAACTTCGTAAGTCGAGGGTCCACTGTAGTTGTTTATCTCTTTGACCTCTGCTGGGAGGGCGTTCCACAGGGCAGGTGCCACTACCGAGAAGGCCCTCTGCCTGGTTTTCTGTAGCTTTGCTTCTCGCAGTGAGGGAACCGCCAGAAGGCCCTCAGAGCTGGACCTCAGTGTCCGGGCTGAACGATGGGGGTGGAGACGCTCCTTCAGGTATACAGGACCGAGGCCGTTTAGGGCTTGAAAGGTCAGCACCAACACTTTGAATTGTGCTCGGAAACGTACTGGGAGCCAATGTAGTTCTCTCAGGACCGGTGTTATGTGGTCCCAGCGGCCACTCCCAGTCACCAATCTAGCTGCCGCATTCTGGATTAATTGCAGTTTCCGGGTCACCTTCAAAGGTAGCCCCACGTAGAGCGCATTGCAGTAGTCCAAGCGGGAGATAACCAGAGCATGCACCACTCTGGCGAGACAGTCAGCGTGCAGCGAGGGTCTCAGTCTGCGCACCAGATGGAGCTGGTAGACAGCCGCCCTGGACACAGAATTCACCTGCGCCTCCATGGACAGCTGTGAGTCCAGAATGACTCCCAGGCTGCGCACCTGGTCCTTCAGGGGCACAGTTACCCCGTTCAGGACCAGGGAGTCCCCCACACGCCCGCTCCCTGTCCCCCAAAAACAGTACTTCTGTCTTGTCAGGATTCAACCTCAATCTCAACCTCAATAGATGACCCTCTGGGTCCCTTCCAACTCTACAATTCTGCGATTTATGTCCCACCTTTCCCCCCAGACCGGGACTGAAGGTGGCTTAGACAAATTGAGAACGCCCCACGGATAAAATGCAGAGGGCTAAAAACATACAAAAGACCTTTGTTTAAAAAAAAATAACTAAACTCTAATAGAATTAAAACAACTGATTAACAAATTTTTGGGATTTGATTAATTTGTTTCTTCAGTTGTTTTTCTGGCAAGGGGTGTTTAAGGAGATAACAGAAATCACCAGGATAGAGCTGACCGAAAGTCCAGAGGTAGCATTATTATCAATTTACGACGGGGTGGAAGGTTCATATGCTATAAAGGACTTGCTCACAAATTTATTGACAGCTGCACGAATTATTAAAGCTAGGAAGTGGCAAGCAGAATATAAAATGAAGAATGGTATAAAGAGGTATAAAGGATACATTTATTAATGATAAATTAACATGTGCCATTAAGATAAGACGGGGAATATGCAGGAGAAATGATTTTCAGGAGATATGGAGGGTGTTTGCAGAATGCGTACTGTTAAAACGGAAAGGGAGGGTCAAACCATCGCAAGAGGTGTTGAAATTTTGGGAGATTGGATAGTTACAATGGAATGGTCTCGGTCAGGCATAGGCAAACTCTGGCCCTCCAGATGTTTGGGACTACAATTCCCATCATCCCTGACCACTGGTCCTGTTAGCTAGGGATGATGGGAGTTGTAGTCCCAAACATCTGGAGGGCCGGGGTTTGCCTATTCCTGGCGGTGGTGGGGTGCGCATTTTCATTCTTATTTATGTATGATTATTACTTTGTCAAAATCTATATAAATAAAAATGTAACTGGTCGTTTGTCCGTAATCTAAGCTCTCCCAAAGTACTGCACCGATTGCTTTGAAATTTTGACACAACGTTGGGTACCTTTCCTGGCATGTTTTTATGTAAAAAGATTACATAGATGTCACACATGTGACAGGTAAAAATCCCATTTTTTGCCAAAAACAGCGCCATCTGCTGGACATCAAAACAACACACGCTTTAGAACAACAGACTTCAGAAGAGGGAGGGAGGGGGAGCGGAACTTGAGGTCGGCTCCACCAATCGGCTGCTGGCGGCCGAGGGGGCGGATCAAGCTTCAACTGCCGCTGCTGCCATGGCAACTCCTTGCCTCAGGCTGGGCCTTTTCCCATTTTACAACAGAGCCACAGAGTTTGGGGGGGGGAGAGACAGAGAGGAGGCAGGCGGAAGTTCAACGGGAGAAGCTGTGGGGAGGAAGGCAAAAAGGGGGGAAAGACGGAGAGGAGCCCGGTGGGCGTTCTACGGGCGAAGCTGTGGGGAGGAAGGCAAAAAGGGGGGAAGGACAGAGAGGAGGCAGGCGGAAGTTCAACAGGCGAAGCTGTGGGGAGGAAGGCGAAAACGGGGGGAAAGACCGAGAGGAGGCAGGCGGGAGTTCAATGGGAGAAGCTGAGGAGAGGCAGGCAAAAACGGGGTCCCCTTCCAGTACCAAATGAGCCACAGCAACGCGTGGCCGGGCACAGCCAATAATAATAATAATAATAATAATAATAATGGAAAAAAATTGTGATGTAAAAAAAAAAGAAATAAATTCTTCAAATACAGCTAATAAAAATAGAAGAAGAAGAAGAGTTTGGATTTGATATCCTGCTTTATCACGACCCGAAGGAGTCTCAAAGCGGCTCACATTCTCCTTTCCCTTCCTCTGTGAGGTGAGTGGGGCTGAGAGACTTCAGAGAAGTGTGACTAGCCCAAGGTCACCCAGCAGCTGCATGCGGAGGAGCGGAGACGCGAACCCGGTTCACCAGATTACGAGTCTACTGCTCTTAACCACTTAACCACACTGGCTCTCACTAGCACTATTCTAAGACCTTTCCTTAAAAACAACAAAAAACAACCACTCACTTCCCCAAGGCCTGTTAGAATAGGGAAGTATGGCTTTATGGCTCTGCAGCTACAGTCTATGCACTTTGGCTGTGGCGTAACATGGGATGCCCGGGCCCGGGGCTGCTTGGGAGTGTGTGTGGAGTATGCATGGAAAGAGTAGAAGGGAGGTCATTGATATCTTAAGGATGTAAAAACGAGTACAGTGGTACCTTGGTCCTCAAACTTAATCCGTTCCAGAAGTCCGTTCCAAAACCAAAACGTTCTAAAACCAAGGTGCGCTTTCCCATAGAAAGTAATGCAAAAGGGATTAATCCGTTCCAGACTTAAAAACAACCCCTAAAACTGCAGTTTAACGTGAATTGTACTCTCTAACGAGACCACGGATCCATAAAATCAAAGCGATAAACAATGTACTGCAGTCACACAATCAATCCATCAGTAGCTGAACTGGGCTCCACACAGTCACAAAAACTAAACGAAAAAGAGCCGCAAAAACAAAAAGGCAAAATAAATATAAAAAACAGACCCCAGCGTAACGCTCAAAACGGAAGCGTAACACTCAAAACGGAGCACGTTTGGCTTCCGAAAAAAGTCCGCAAACTGGAACACTTACTTCTGGGTTTGCAGTGTTTGGGTTCCAAGTTGTTTGAGTACCAAAGCGTTTGAGAACCAAGGTACCACTGTACTTTAAATTGTAAAAATTATGGGGGGGGAAATGAATATATATAATAATTGTAATTGCGTTCTTCCCTCAGGGAGGGCGGAAGTCTCATGACCGGAGGCACCCTGAGGAAGATTGTGGTGTCCACGTTGGCCGAGGGCCGGTTCTTCGCCGACGGCGGCTTTGACGACATCCTCTACGCCTACCCTCTGCCTTTTGACAAGGTGGAAGAGTGTGCCGCCTTGGCGGAAAGGCTGGATGCCTTCCATGTCCTCGTGGACAGCCACGCGGCGCTGTCCCTCCTGAAGAAGAGGCCCTTGCGCCACGGGAAACGCTGGAAGGTGTGGCTGAAGATCGACTGCGAGAACCACCGAGGTACCATGGGCTCAGGTTGCCGGGGAGAGGCCAGGGTGGCCGGCTCAGGGCATCTCATTTGGGGGGGGCCTCGGTCCTGTATACCTGAAGGAGCGTCTCCACTCCCATCGTTCAGCCCGGACACTGAGGTCCAGCGCCGAGGGCCCTCTGGCAGTTCCCTCGCTGCGAGAAGCCAAGTTACAGGGAACCAGGCAGAGGGCCTTCTCGGTGGTGGCACCTGCCCTGTGGAACGCCCTCCCACCAGATGTCAAAGAGACCCCTCATTTGGGGTTGCATTTACCTAATTTTAAGACCTGCTACGGAACAGGTGGTTGTTAATCATGTTCTGATCTGTACAACCACAGAATTCAAAGAGGGCGCACTTTCTTTTCCCCACGACTGTATTAGCAAAACCAAAATATCTTTTGAATTCTCCGGTCGTGTTGCGACTTTTTAGCACCCCTCTCGTTTTTGGAAGTCGGAAGTTGAACAATTCAGCACCTCTTTCTTGCAGCTACGTAGCTCAGTCCATGGGTAGGCAACCTAAGGCCCGGGGGCCAGATCCGGCCCAATCGCCTTCTCAATCCGGCCTGCGGACGGTCCGGGAATCTGTGTTTTTACATGAGTAGAATGTGTCCTTTTATTTAAAATGCATCTCTGGGTTATTTGTGGGGCATAGGAATTCTTCATTCCCCCCTGCCCCCCCCAAAAAGAGTCTGGCCCCCCACAAGGTCTGAGGGACAGTGGCCCCCTGCTGGAAAAGTTTGCTGACCCCTGGCTCAGTCGGTAGAGCATTAGTTTCGTAATCTCAGGGTTGTGTGGGTTCAAGCCCCATGTTGGGCAAAACATCCTTTAATGTATTTTTTATTTTTGTTGGAAGCCGCCCAGAGTGGCTGAGGAGACCCAGCCAGATGGGCGGGGTACAAATAATACATTATTATTATTATTATTATTATTATTATTATTATTATCCTTGCATTGCTGGGGGGAGGGACTAATTGACCCTCCCTTCCAGCTCTACGATTCTATTGACTCCCCATGAAAGGTGGAGCCTGGGGTTTGGGGCGGGGCTTGGAGACAAGGGGCGGAGCCACCAGCTTCTTCCTCCTCCTTGCTGCCGCTTCTGGAACTCAGCCGGGAGGAGGAGGGAAGCCAACATGGGACGAGTTGGCCCCATCGGCCATTGGCTGCAACTCCTGCAATCGTTGGCTCTGTGGCGCCCCCTACTGCTGGCCTTTCTGCTTCCCGCCCTATCAGGTCCCAATGGGCACCAGCCAGAAAACTTGTTTGCTGTACCTCTCCCATCTCTTTTCCTCTGCTTTAATTCGAGCCGGCCTGAGGCATTCAGACCCCGCTGCCCTGGAGCTCGCCAAGGCCATCGCAGAAGGGACCACCGAACTGGCGGGGATATACGCACACTGCGGCAATTCCTACAGCTGCCACGGAGCGTCTGAAATCCAATCCGTGGCTCGCACCACCACTGCGTTGACCCTGAAGTTCATGGACCAGTGAGTGCTTTTAAGCCTTCATTCGCTTGCAGAATATATTTATTGATTTGCTGCTTTAAATCTCCCGCCGTTTCCCCCTCCAAGGAGCCCATACACTGTTTATTTAACCCCCCACAACAGCCCTGTGAGGTAGGTCAAACTGAGACGCAGCGGCTGGCCCAAGGTCACCCAGTGAGCTTCAGCGCTGAGGGAGGATTCGAACCCAAGCCTCCAGAGTCTTAGCCTGATACACTTCCGCCACTCTGGCTTGGAGCCACTAGGAGCTGCCCTGGTCTGAGTCGGCCCCAAACCCCGTCTTGCCCCAGTTTCACAGAGCAAGGGGGGCAGCTGGCCACATCTGGAGCAGGCAGGGGGCCAGGATCCGGTCCAATACAGGTGAGCAAGCATGACAAGGCAGCAGGAGCCTGTGATCCTATAGAATCATAGAAGTGTAGAGTTACCAATCCCGACCTTAGGCTGCATTCCACATGTTAACCCTCTTCGACTGCATTTCTTAACACAGTGTTTCCCAACCTCCTCGGGGCAACGGCACACCTGTCCCACGAAAAAAATCTCGCGGCACACCACCACCACATGCACCCCGACCCCCTCGCCCCGGCGCTGCTGGGGTCCTAGTGCCCCTCATTTCCCCCAAAGCTCAATACCCGCCCTGGCTCCCCTGCCCTCCCGCTCTCCTCGGCGGGCACCTCTGGCCATGGCTGCCCCGCTCTCTCTGCGGCTCCGCTTCAAGCCCGCTCTCCCTTCCCGCCGCTGCCCGAGAGGAGCCCGCCCAGCCTCCCGCAACCATAGTGTCGCCTCGGGCGGACTGCGGAGGATGGGGAAAAAAACCCACGCCCCTTACCTGAGCCAAACTCTCCGAGGCGTCGCTCCTTGTTGCTGAGGTCGAAGCCGAGCGGGGGAAACCCGATCAGCAGGCGCTGGACCTGGAAGGCTGCCGGGCTAAGCCCTATTGGTCCCTGGCAACCAATCAGAATCGGCGGGGAGCTGGCGCATGCGCGGTAGGTCGCCGGAGGGTTTCTGCGCTCCCTTTCCCCGTTGCAGCCGCTGCTACGTGTTTGCGGCTGCGGCGTGGGGTCCCGACCCACGGTTTTGCCGCGGCACACCAGGGTGCC
>JAWWNI010001345.1:0-170341 GCA_034642065.1 Darevskia nairensis
TCACCAGCAGCTGCATGTGGAGGAGCAGAGACGCGAACCCGGTTCACCAGATTACGAGTCTACCGCTCTTAACCACTACACCACACTGGCTCTCAAATTCAGCCACTCCGGGCCTTTGGCCTTAGGGAGACAGTGCCTCCCACAATATAGGTCTCTAGGCATTTTGCACCAATGTGTGTGTGCACTGCGCACTGGGAGAGGGGATGAGGATTATAAAAAAGTCAGGCTGTTGCAAGCAAACACTGTTCAGAAGAGCATAATATAGTATCAGGTTGTTATTATATTACATTTTTTACAACGTGTTCCATCCTTTTTCCAAGGAGCTCGGGGCCTCATAGTGAGGCTATCCCATCCCTCTCCCCCACCCCCCTGACAGCGCTGAAGGACCCTCGTACCTAAGGGACCGCCTCTCCTGGTCCGTGTAGGACCTTAAGGTCCTCAAATAATAACATTTTGGAGGTCCCGAGCCACAAGGATGCTAGGCTGGCCGCAACTAGGGCCAGGGCCTTCTCAGTACTGGCCCCGACTTGGTGGAACGGTCTGTCACAAGAGACCAGGGCCCTGCAGGATTTGGCATCTTTCCGCAGGGCCTGCAAGACAGAGCTGTTCCGCCTGGCCTTTGGGTTGGTTTAGTTTAACCCTGATGTTTCATTCCTTTATGGTTTGATTGGTGGGCTACTTAAAAATGAGGCTGCATTTTAAACTTTAAATCGTATTTAACCTGCATTTTAATTGATTGTTTTGTATGTTTTGTTGTGATTTTATGGGTGTTAGCCGCTCTGAGCCCGGTCCTTGACTGGGAAGGGCGGGGTATAAATAAAATATTATTATTATTATTATTATTATTATTATTATTATTATTATGAAGTCCAGTACTTCAGAGAGGATGTGGCTATTTAACTACAATGGAACCTCTGTTCCAAATGCCTCTGTTGTATGTTTCAGTTCTCGAAAGCCGAAAACCCAGAAGTAAATGCTTCCGTTTTCGAATGTTTTTCACAACCCCAACATGTGACTCGGCTTCCACTGAGTTCAATAAGCTCTTGCAACCAATGGGAAGCCGTGCCTCGGTTTTCAAATGTTTCGGAAGCCAAAGGGACTTCCGGAACGGATTTCGTTCAAGAACCGAGGTACCACTGTACTGTTGGACTCAAGTCATTCTGCCTCTTGATATTACAGCTTTGCAGCATGTGCATTTGTACTGAAAAGAAATTACAGTGGTCCCTCGACTTACGAATGACCCGACTTCCGTATTTTTGAGTACGAGTGAAAAAAGTGGCCGCGCGCTTACGAATTTTTTCGACCTCTGAATGGAAATCGTTGCCGTTTTAGATGCGGTTTCCTCGACTTACGAAGTTTAGATGCGGTTTTTTTTGACGTACGAATTTTTCCGGATATTTTTCTCCCAATGCATTCCTATGGGGACTCGACTTACTATTTTTTCCGATCTACGAATGTCCATTCGGAACGGATTAAATTCGTAAGTCGAGGGACCACTGTAATTGGTAGTATTCTGTGGAATTAAGTAGTGCAGTGCCTATTCATTCTAGCAGTTGCTTCTTTTAAGCATGCCACGTCGCTTTTTCTCAATCATAATTTTAGCTCTCTCAGAAACTCATTTCATTTTGCTTTATTTGCTTCATTTCATTTTTTTAAAAAAAAAACTGCCCTCCTCTGTTAAGATTCCAGGATGGTTTATGAAATATATATTACTTAAGGAAACTTATTTAAAACCTTAATCCATATTTTAATAAGGGGCATTGGTGAGTGAAGAGATTAAATTTGTGCTGTCGCAGGGAGGCTTCTCACGTTTGCAAATGATTGTTGTTGTATTTGTGCAGGAGGCACTGCCTGTGTGATTACTGGCCAGCCATTCGATACCGCCAAGGTGAAAATGCAGACATTCCCTGCCATGTACCAAGGGCTTGTGGACTGTTTTGTGAAGACTTACAAGCAAGTGGGGTTTCGAGGCTACTACAAGGGCACCACGCCGGCTCTGGTTGCTAACATTGCCGAAAACGCCGTGCTCTTCATGTGTTACGGCTTTTGCCAAAACATTGTGAGGAGAATCGTTGGACTAGACAAGAAAGCAGAGTTGAGGTTGGTGACTGACTTTCCTATCCCCTCATATACCATTCTTGTCACTAGGAGATGCTAAACACAAGTATCAAAACAGGCATTGCTGGGAGCACAGTCCTTTTACTAGCTGCACAATGTATGACTTGATTATTTTATTATTTTATTTATATTCTAAACTTATTAGCCGCTTGACACACGAAGGTCTCCAAGCAACTTGGAGAAAAACATACAATGCATAAGGCAGGGGTCAGCAAACTTTTTCAGCAGGGGGCCGGTCCACTGTCCCTCAGATCTTGTCGGGGGCCAGACTATATTTTGGAAAAAATAAATAAAAAACGAACGAATTCCTATGCCCCACAAATAACCCAGAGATGCATTTTAAATAAAAGCATACATTCTACTCATGTAAAAACACCAGGCAGGCCCCACAAATAACCCAGAGATGCATTTTAAATAAAAGGACACATTCTACTCATGTAAAAACACGCTGATTCACGGACTGTCCGCGGGCCGCATTGAGAAGGCGATTGGGCCAGATCCAGCCCCTGGGCCTTAGTTTTCCTACCCATGGCATAAGGGAAAGGGGGTGGGAATCATATAATAAATTAATATTTTATATAACAGAACATTTATGGAAAAAACAAAAGCAACATCAGCATACACCATATGAAGAAATATATTAGCTGTATGTGATTCTGTTCTCAAACATGTTTAACAGAGAAAGGAAGATTAAGGGAGAGAGGATGTACATGAAATTGTAAGATAATTGGGTTGTATCCAATGTTTGTCAGAGTGGACCCACCGAAACGAATGGAAATAACTAATTTCGGTCCATTAGTTTTAGTGACTCTATTTTGAGTCTTAGTTGGAACCACCCCATTGTAGCTATACGGAATAAGTTGCTTCTTGTGGCTGGGAAATTCCTTAGGAGTTTGATAGGAAAGGCGTCAACCAGTGATACTTCAGTTATACCATATCCTGCCTGACAGCGGGGATGATCCAGTACATCTCTTCCTATCCTGATTCTGCACTGGAAGCCAGATGCCCTGGTCCTTGTACTAACAGTGTCCCCTGCTTCTGTGTGTGGGACCCCTCTGTCGTTTCAAGGTGCTCCTCTGCAGGGAGAACTGGAACTCTGCATGGCCACCGTTGTGACACAGGTCAAGGCTTCCGACTCCCATGTGCCAAATACAATTTGTCTTTCTTGCAGTGACCTTCAGAATGCTGCTGCTGGCTCCTTCGCTTCTGCCTTTGCCACCTTGGTCCTCTGTCCCACAGAACTTGTGAAGTGTCGCCTGCAGGCCATGCACGAAATGCAGTTATCTGGGAAGATCGTGCACGGACACAAGTAAGTATTGTTTAGAATTTGTTTTGATCAAGGAGGAAGTTATGAAGGACAACTCATTGCAGAGAAAGAAAAAAGCCTGCCACAGGACTCTTACTTTCACTGACTGCTGGATTTGGATTGACGTAAGGGTGGGGGTGGGTTGAAAAGGATATAATGTAATTTGGTCTTTTTCCGGCTTTAAGGAATATGTGCATGTACTGGGATACTGGCATTAAGGATTATTAGCTAAAGATTTCGAGACCGCTGGGAGGTAAGGGTGTAAAAAATATAAAATTAGGAGTTTTAATTTAGGTTGTAATAGGGAACTTGGATAAGGCCATAGGGAAGGATCAGAAGTACTATGAAGCTGAGGTTTGGAAAAAGGGGTTATATTAAGTAAAATGAACTTTCTATTTTTTTTTTCTTTTGTTGGACTATGAATTTATTGTGTATCTTTTTGGATTATTTTAAGTTAGGAGTATGAAAACTGTTAGAGAGGATAGATAATGAAATCAACAGAGAGGGATTTGAGGAAGTCAATCGAAATATGAAATTGAGAAAGAAGGAATGCCTGGCCCTAGAATTGGGCCAGGCCCAAGCAATGATATTAAACACTGTCAGTAAGGTTAAATGTACAATGATTATGACTAGCCTTGTGAGAGAGGGGGATATATGTGGCTTCCCACAGTGAGAGGGGGGAAGTATGGAAATTTAACCGTCATGTTATGTGCTTATAAAATTGTAAAAAATCAATAAAATTTTTGAGGGGGAAAAAATAGAACAGGGGTCGGCAACCTAAGGCCCATAGGCCATAAGCGGCCCATGGGGGCCGTTTAACTGGCCCATGGACCCTTGGTCGGCGCTGCGCTAAACTGGCGCGGAGCAGAGCGGGGACTGCCTTCCACAATGCTGGCCGGCTTCCCATTGGCTGCAGGAAGCTCCTGCAGCCAATGGGAAGCTGCACACGCCTCCTCCGCGCTGGAAGGAGTGCCAGAAATAACATTTGCGTGCCCACTCTGGCCCACCGTGGCGTCTGCGGGACCATGAACCGGCCCAAGCCACAAAAACTTTGCCGATCCCTGGTTTAGAAGCTCCTGTCCAGAACAATGCTCTGTGCTGTACGCAACAAAATCTATTAAGTGCACATGCCCCAAATCCATTAACAGTGATACTTAACATTTCTGCACACTCCTTTTGAGCATTCAGACTGTTTCGCAGGCGTTGCCCTTACAACTGTGTCAGTATTCTCATCCCTCTCATGTTGCAGATGGGTAGGTTCGGGATAAGTGTAGCAAATTCGTGGGAGAGGCTAGATTAAATCAGAGACATACTGGTTTGCAGCTCTGTTTCTTAGCCAGCAGTCTACACCTGTTCTGACGGCTAATCCATTGTACTGACAAGATGTCCCCTGCTTGTTGAGATGGTGCCCTTCCTGTTGTTGCAAGCTGCTACTTCCGTTGGGCCTGTTGGTTCTTCCCCCTCTTAATATCCAGCCTTGCATATGCTTTGGCCCAATTCATCTCAGGCCTTATAATAATAATAATAATTTATTATTTGTATCCCGCCCATCTGGCCGGGTCTCCCCAGCCACTCTGGGCGGCTTCCAACAAATATCAAAATACATTAAAATATCACAGATTAAAAACTTCCCTAAACAGGGCTGCCTTCAGGTATTTTCTAAATGTCAGGTAGTTGTTGATCCCTTTGACCTCTGATGGGAGGGCGTTCCACAGGGCGGGTGCCACTACCAAGAAGGCCCTCTGCCTGGTTCCCTGTAGCTTTGCTTCTCGCAGTGAGGGAACCGCCAGAAGGCCCTCGGCGCTGGATCTGTGTCCGGGCTGAACGATGGGGGTGGAGACGCTCCTTCAGGTATACAGGACCGAGGCCGTTTAGGGCTTTAAAGGTCAGCACCAACAACTTTAAAGGTGGCAAACTTATCTCCCCCACCGCCCAAGGGCCAACTTTTGATGGGTGGAAGAAGCCCTGCGTCTCCTCCACTCTGCTCAGCTTCGGTACGTAGATGGAGAGCAGCTTGGCCCAGTTGAGCCCAGCTCCCGAAAGGATAATTGGGAGCTCAGTTTCGGCTCCAATGGTTCCTTGAAAGCAATGACCTCGCCTGCTGCACACCCAGATTCACCTACAATGTTGGGTGTGGTTGGAGGAAACAGACATCCAGGCCAAATTGGGACCTGTAACAAGGTCCATGGGCTAGAGATTCCGCCGCCCTTGGTGGGAAGCATCATCCTTCGGATAAAAGACTGCCATGATTGCTGCCTAAAACAGAGTTTGAATTGCTGCCCGCTCAGTCTTGGGGATGAGGCGTCTTTGCTGTAGCTGAATTGCAGGCAAAGGCATGGCAGAGAATTAAAGCTCGGAATTCCCCCCTGGCTGTTTGGCTTCTGCAATGGCAGAATGTATGGGAATGGAACTATTTTATCACTGCATGTCGGCCAGAGATGTGTGAGATATATAGTTGCTGCCTGGCCTGCATAGGCCACATCCGAGTCCAGGAGCAGCAAAAGGCCCTGTGATAAGCTTGGGCAGGTGTGTGTGTGTGTGTGTGTGTGTCTATCCCTGCCAAACCGCAAGAGATGGTGATTTCATAAAGATGGGGCTGGTAGCAAGGCTATGCCTGCCAAAGGGTGTGGGGTGGGGTGTTTATTCAGGGATCCCCATGCACCTATCCTAATTATGGCAAGTTTCTCCCTTCAACAGGAGGCTGTGATTCACTTATGCCTGTAGAGCAGTGTTTCCCAAACTTGGTTCTCCAGCTGTTTTGAGACTGCAACTCCCATCATCCCTAGCTGATGGTCAGGGATGATGGGTGTTGTAGTCCAAAAACAGCTGGAGACTCATGTTTGGGAAACCCTGCTGTAGAGCTTGGCCTCAGATGTATCTAGAGCTCAGACTGTGATCCTTGGCATATCTTACAAGCGCTTTGGCAACTCAAGGCGAAAAAGTTTCTTCTGAGATAACCAGTGACTGGACATTTGCATGTCTAAATCGTACAAAACCACTGATAAAGCTGGACTTGATTCTTGAGGGACGGAAGCCTCCGATTTAATTTTCTGTGATTATTTTATTATCTCACCATGTTCTAGGACAGGAGCTTGACGTTTTCAATTGTGCTTCTGCCAGCCTTGGGTGTACAAGGCCTTGAGCAAATGGCACCACTTTAAAAAAACAAAACAACAACACTTTTCACACAGTTTCCGTTTATGTAACTGTTCCCGACAGTCTTGTTCCTCTCTTAGTACAGTTTGGTCAGTGGTGAAAGGTGTTCTGAAAAAGGACGGTCCCATTGGATTCTACCGTGGCTGGTCCAGCACTTTGCTGCGCGAAATCCCAGGCTATTTTTTGTTCTTTGGGTGCTATGAACTGAGCCGAACGTTTTTTGCATTTGGAAGGCCGAAAGAGGAATTAGGTATGTTGTTTGACTTGTTAAGGGTGTTTAAATGAGTCTAAATAGTTCTGATATAGCAACCTTCCATAGCTTTTTTTTTACTGTGTTTCTAATGTTGGGAATGAAATAATAATAATAATAATATATAATAATAATTTATTATTTATACCCCGCCCATCTGTCTGGGTTTCCCCAGCCACTCTGGGCGGCTTTCAACAGAACATTAAAATACAATAATCTATTAAACATTAAAAGCCTCCCTAAACAGGGCTGCCTTCAGATGTCTTCTAAAAGTCTGGTAGTTGTTGTTCTCTTTGACATCTGGTGGGAGGGCGTTCCACAGGACAGGTGCCACCACCGAGAAGGCCCTCTGCCTGGTTCCCTGTAACTTGGCTTCTCGCAGTGAGGGAACCGCCAGAAGGCCCTCGACACTGGACCTCAGTGTCCGGGCTGAACGATGGGGATGGAGACGCTCCTTCAGGTATACTGGAAACTTTTGCAATCCTTCCACAAAGGAATGTTAATGAAGACTTGGTTCTGCGGTCAGCCATGTTGTTTCAAAATACCGTATTTTTCGCTCCATAAGACGCACTTTTTTCCTCCTAAAAAGTAAGGGGAAAGGTCTGTGCGTCTTATGGAGCGAATGTGTGGTCCCTGGAGCTGAACTGCCCAGGGGCAAAAGCAGATCGTGTCTTTTTAAAAAAAAGAGAGAAGGGGGTGTTGAAAGGAAGCCCGCTGAGCAGCTGCTCAGCAAGCGATTGGGGAGAGAGATAAGGGAGAGAGATTCCAGCCCCGCCCCCTTGCAGAGGGAGGCTGTTTCCCCAGCGACATGTGACTGGCTGATTAGATTATCTGTCTGGAAACTGTAGAAATGGCTCCCTTTACTGAAGCTGCAGAACTGTGAGTTAAACCCCCATAAAACAGGATTTTTTCCCTTTGCAAAGTAAGCTCAACAACTTTGAGCTGATCCTCAAAATGGGGCTTTTCTCCTTTGCAAAAGAAGCTGCAGAAATTTGAGCTGATCCTAAAAAATTTGGGGCTTTTCCCCTCTAAAAACTAGGTGCGTCCTATGGTCAGGTGCGCCTTATAGAGCGAAAAATACAGTGCACTGATCGGCAATTGGACAATTTCTTATGAAACTGGATTACTGGAATATATTTTTTACATGTAGCACTAGCGATGTGGTGTTAAGAGGATGCACACCCTACACATATTGTGGTTGTAGAGATGAATTCTACACCTGCTCTTTGATACCACCATATCCTCCTCAGTTTTGCATTTAGTCTCGCCTGCCCCAAAGCAAGAGCATTTGAGAGAGGCAAGTGTTTTCCTCATTCTCTGAAATACAGCAGACACCAGTCATCTCAACAGCTGGCTAGCAGCACACACAGGCTCAGCTGAGAGCCTTTGGCCAAGGGAGGCCAAAAGGACAATGGAGTAGAAATTGAAAGACAGGTATCATACGATTAAAATTAACTCCCCATGTGTCCAATCTATATCTGCCTGCTGACCTTCCCTCAGAGATTTAATGCATCTTGTAGTGTTTGCATGTCTTGGCCCAATCCCAGTGTGTGTGTGTGTGTGTGTGTGTCTGTGTGTACAATTTGTTTTTACACTACTAGCGTGAGGGAAATGGATGGATGTTTTGCTTCAGATGCCGAGATGTCTTAGGCCACCTCTGCTTGGTTTTGTAGGTCCTGTGGCACTGATGATCAGCGGCGGTTTTGGTGGCATGTGTCTCTGGATTGCTGTATATCCCATTGACTGCATCAAATCTAGAATTCAGGTTCTTTCCATGGCTGGAAAACAGGCAGGCTTCATGGTAACGTTCGCAAGTGTGCTCCGGAAAGAAGGTTAGAAAATGAAACCGTTAACTAGGGCTATGGGACAGGGAATATCAAGGAATCTGTACTGACACAAATTGTGGACTATGCCTAGAACTAAATGTCTTCTGTTTCATAGCCTTTATATATTTGCTTTTATTTATATATACTCTATTATCTACTATTCTATGATCTCTGCCTCTAATTCCTGCTAAGGCAGGCATAGGCAAACTCAGCCTTCCAGATGTTTTGGGACTGCAACTCCCATCATCCCTAACCACTGGTCCTGTTAGCTTAGGGATGATGGGAGTTGTAGTACCAAACCATCTGGAGGGCCGAGTTTGCCTATGCCTGTGCTAAGGCAATCCTCACCATAAATGAATCCCATTTTGGTATTAAGCAGTATGGGCTGCATGCAACTAACT
The DNA here is from genome assembly GCA_034642065.1 of Darevskia nairensis. Taxonomy (NCBI): domain Eukaryota; kingdom Metazoa; phylum Chordata; class Lepidosauria; order Squamata; family Lacertidae; genus Darevskia; species Darevskia nairensis. The sequence continues at coordinate 9,058 of JAWWNI010001345.1, forward strand.
TTAGAGTAGACCCAGTGAAATTAATGGCTACGACTTGGGTCCATTAATTTCAATGGATTTGAATAGCAGTATGTAAGCCTTCTGGGATAGCTAAGGCAGTAGAGCTTGAGACTCTTAATCTCAGGGTCATGGGTAGTTTATACTATTCTATATATAAATAATGCCATTATTCCACGTTTTAAAAAATGCTATAGTTGCACCTAAGCTTTTAAGAAACGGGAGGGAGACTGGTTCCAAGCAACAGCTTTTGTTAACACTTTAACTCTTATTGACAGGTATCTTTGCCTTGTATTCAGGACTGAAACCTACTATGATTCGAGCTTTCCCAGCCAATGGCGCATTATTCCTTGCCTATGAGTACAGTCGGAAACTGATGATGAACCAGTTTGATAAGTAATATTTTTTATTGTAGACTTAAAATCATTGTAAACCTTTATAGGTCATGAGAGCTGCTGCAAGAACAAAAGAAAATCAAGTTTTAAAGATTCTGGTTTTATTTTTTCAAGTATCTGATGTTTTAAATAAATATGTTGGGTTCTTTTTTCTAAACTTTGTGTGGTTACTTGAGTTCAGTGCCTAGACAACTGCAGATAATAAGATCTCTTAAGAAAGATTGGATGGTCAACTAATACAAGAGCTATACAAGCAGTCCTGTGTTTTGGGGGTTTTTTTAAAGCATATTAAAGTAACACATTTAATTCTTTATCCAGCATTTGTTCATGTTCATGCTACCAGACAAAAAGCAAGATAAGGATGACATTGGATGACCTTGTTTTTGTTTCATGATCATAGTAAACATTATGAAAGTTTATTTCAAATTTGTGTAAGAATCGGGGCTGTCTAATGAAGTGCATTACTCCAATGCTTGAATGGACTCAAAAAAGATTAATGCTTTAAACTGAGTAACCAAAATAATCTCATCCTAAACCCTCTTTCCACTCCAGCATTAAGTTGACAAAGCCCATTTTACAAAATTCATACACATACTTTTTAAAAAGTATGTCCCATTACATATATATTTGCTGACCTTTAAGAGCATAAAGACACATCAAGGTGCAAATATTTAGAGTTGGTGGCTTCTTGATTAAATTGAACTACAGAACTAGATTAAATTGAACTACAGCATCTGAAGAAGTGTGCATGCACACGAAAGCTCATACCAAGAACAAACTTAGTTGGTCTCTAAGGTGCTACTGGAAGGAATTATTTTATTTTTTATTTTGTTTTGACTATGACAGACCAACACAGCTACCTACCTGTTACAGAAAACTGGTTCAACTTGTATTGAAAAGTCCTGCAAGGAGTTGGTTGCCAATAAATCAGACAGGTTAAAATAAAACTGTCTGAGCTTTTGTACATCAAGGAAAGTACCCACTGAATTCATGTTGTCCACTTGCTTTAAATTATCAACAATAGGCGCTTGATGAGTTTAATTCTGTCAGGTTATAGTAACTTCCATGCCTTAAGAGCAGAGAAACACCTGTCCAGACTTAAGCTGTTGGGAAGCCAAACGACGTTAAGAATTCTATACAACTGGCCTGGCCAATTTGCTTATGTGACTCACTAGCACTAAAAGGCAAGGTCAAAGTAAAAAGGTAAAGGACCCAGCTCATGGCTGTCAACTTTCGGATTTGAAAATAAGGGATGCCGCAAGGGCAGTGCAATGGCACCAAGTAGCCTTGCCACCCTGTGCTCCAGAGGCTGCGTGCGAACGGGTGAGCGAAAGAGCGAGCGCATAGACGGCAGGCAGGCTGTCTGTCTGGTTGTGCGTGAGGGTCTGGCTGCACAAGGCATGCAAGCTCCGCCCCCAGTTGGTCTCAGACTCCTTATTAGCAGCCGAGCAACGCAGCTGAGGAGCCTCCCTGGCCGGCAGGGAGGGAGAGGAGCTGCTTCCTTTGAAATCCGGGAAATTTAAGGGATATCAACAATCCGGGATAGCAGCAGGAAACGGCATTGGAATAAGGGAGTTTCCCGCCAAAAAAGGGAGGGTTGACAGCTATGACCCAGCTATGTATGACTAACCCTAGCCAAGCAGGGCCAATGGTCAGGAATTATGGGAGTTGAGAGTGCCAACAATATCCAGTGAGCTGCAGGTTCCCCATCCCTCTTATAAATGCTCAGTTTGGTTAAATGAAAATTGATACTAGGATTAAATGGGTGAATCTTAACATAGCTAGTCAGATCTTGGTGACCGAAGCAACGTCTAATGGTCTCATTCAGAAGATGGCCACGCACTGTGCACATACCACAGAGTTTGTATTGAGATCAGCCACCTGAGAAGGTGGGAAGGGGGTGGGTAGAGTTTGAAACACTGGAAACTATTTTTCACATGGAGGCACAAACAAGCTGACAAATTAATTGTTTTAATCATTATAAGCAACACGCACAAAATAGCTAGGCAAGCTCTCTGTTCAATATTCAGTTCTGCATGCTCCTATACAGACACATGTGAGATTCAGAAGGCAATACCATAGCAGTGGCAGAGCATCATGATCCTGGGAAGGAAATGGAATAGGAACTTGTGTTTTAAAATTCGCCACTGTTCACTTCTGGTTAGGGTTCACCAAAGTGCAGCTCCACAGCAAAGTTTTCCCTGAAAGTCTTCCACATCCTTGGCTTGTGTAGGTTATCAATTTCATTTCTAGAAAGGTAAAGCCTGGGGAAAGTGGGGAGGGAAGCATTAAGTTTAACAAAGAGCATGTAAATCCATGCGCAGGGAATGGCACATGTTCAAGCATTGTCCTTCTGTGTTTGATCAACCTATGGTGGAGGAGCTCCCCACACCATTCAGAACCCTGGAGAACTTGGGGTTCCACATGGAACCTATGGCACAGAGAAGGGGCTCCCCCTTGGAGAAGTGACCATTCCCAACTCATGGGAGGTGATAGCACAGAGCTCGTCCTTGCCACCGACCCACCAACCCCTGGCACATTGATCCAACACAGAAACGGAACACCTGAATAAGTCACATTTGAAATACAAAACGAAGTAGCTACTGGCAGAACATGGGAGCATGTACCATATTTTTCGCTCCATAAGACGCACCTAGTTTTGGAAAGGGGGAAAGCCCCGCTTTTTTGAGGATCAGCTCAAAGTTGTTGAGCTTACTTTTGCAAAGAGGGGGAAATCCTGTTTTTATGGGGTTCAACTCACAGTTGTGCAGCTTCTTTAGGAAAGGAAAGGGAGCCATTTCTACAGTTTCCAAACAGATAATCTAATCAGCCAGTCACATGTCGCTGGGGAAACAAACAGCCTCTGTCTGCAGAACATTCAACAATGGAGGCCTGGGCAAGGGGGCGGGGCTGGAAAGGGAGCCAGCGATCGGCCACACATTCGCTCCATAAGACGCACAGACATTTTCCCTTTTAGGAGGGAAAAAGTGTGTCTTACGGAGCGAAAAATACGGTACATCTGTAAATGCTATCTTCACTTCCAGTTTTAACCACACAATCCATTTTTAGCACAAAAGCATGTCTGCCTCTCATTTGTTGGGGACTTGTCCTCAAGCTTCTGTTCAGTCATTCTCCTAGCATTGATGAGCTACAGTAGTAGTAGTTGCAGCAGCTATGAGGCAGCCATTTCTGTTCTGTCCTCCCATTTTTCACCATTGTTTCCATTCCGTTATGCTATAGTTCAGCTTTATAGCTCACCTCACACTCTCCACTGTGGCCAAAACCAATGTAATCAATTATGTGATCAATGTCAATGAAAGGGACACATCAGAAACCATGCAGAAAATAACATTTGTGGACTAAGAACAACAATAGCAAATACCACTTATATTCGCTTGCATGGTTTCTGTTGCTGACCTCGGATGAATGTGAAAGTTGTGGCCATTTCTACTGTTTCTGATGTCCCTTGTCGCACCCCCCAAAAAGAGAATGTATAGCCCATTCTGCTTTACGAGTTAATAGTGGCTTTTAATTTGTTGTCCAGCTAATGAAATTCTGCTAGCATTCTGACTCAGTAGACTCCCTCTGTCCCTTCATATATGACATATAACATGCTGGCCTGCAATTGGAAATGGGGTAGATAATGATTCCTTTCCAATACAGGGCAAGTCTGATTACATGCACCTGGAGACAGGTGACCAAGTGTTCATATTCCTGCTACTTAAAAGTAGCAACATGCCTGCTTAATTTTTAATTTCTCTTACATGGTGTTTATTTATCAGCAGCAATGCTCCAGTAATGAGCAATGAGGCCTCCATCCCTGAAAGGAAATTGATTTCTCAGTTCTTCACTCAGCCAACTTCCTTTATTGGAGACTTGCCCAACAGTTTCTACCCAAGAGCTATAACCATCTTAAATGCTGTAACCAGATAATATGACCTTGGAGAGCTGTGATGGGTGTATGTGTGGCTTTTTTTGGTGTGTGTGTGTGTTTTGTGCTGTTTTTTGTTTCTGTTTTTTTAACGGGATGGCATGCAATTTCGTTGCACTTGTATAGCGTTGTGCTTGTACTTGTGCAATGACAATAAATTATCTTATTAGTGCATTTCCATGTAAGAAAAACCTGCCGAGACTTGAACTCATGCCCCCTTCCCCAACAAGGTGGAGACAGTATTTTTTTAGCCTGTATCTCTGTGAAGCGTTAGGCTCAAGGCAAGTCCCCAGTAGCAAATGACAGGCTCTACTTTCTTCTGTGGGATCATGTGAGGGGAAAGGGATGTTGTTTACCTTTTTAAAAAATAACACGATCCCTTGGAAGAAAGCAAATCCTTTCTCTTGCTAGTGGAGACTTGTATTGAGCCCATTTCTTCACACAGATAAATGTTTATCACACTCTGGTTCCCAAGCCAGCCAAAGTTTGAGGGCATCTTAGCTTTCTGTCACAGGCCTCTGATGTTGGGTCATTACAGCTTACCTGTTGTCCTCTACAAAGGCTGTGTGGAACCAAAAGAAGAAAGGGCAGTCATCGTAGCCTTTTGGAATAGCCTGTATTTGGCAAAAAGACTGAATGTTTAATACCTACTAACCTTTGTACTGTATAGTGCTTTTCCATGTTCAAAATGTGCCACGTGCATTGCCCCCCCCCCCGGTCACAATCACAACACATCCCAGAAGGTATTTCTCTCTAAGCGCAGAGTACAGCCTAGAGCAGGCACAGGCAAACTCGGCCCTCCAGATGTTTTGGGACTACAACTCCCATGATCCCTAGCTAACAGGACTAGTGGTCGGGGATGATGGGAATTGTAGTCCCAAAACATCTGGTGGGCCGAGGTTGCCTATGCCTGGCCTAGAGCATGTCACCTAAGTCTTCATTGTGAGTTCATGCTACATACTATATTCAGACCACGGAGACAGACTTCACTCTTGAGTCATTACTCCACTACACCAGCTGTTTAATTTAAGATTTGACGTGATTTATTATATTTGGTGCTTGTCACTGCCTCTACCAAATAACTCATCCTTTGATACCCATGACTGGGCCTTTTCTGTGTCAAGCTAGTTTCCAATATTCGTTGTTTTGTTTCTACAGCATTTTTTTTAAACGTTAACACCATAATAAACTGGGAATAAATCAAATCTTCCCTTCAATAACACCTCCTTTACTTTCTGAAATATCACACGTCACATTCCATTTCTCCAGGTGTTCCTGTGTCTTTAGTTTCATCAGAGTTTCCAGGATTTAGGTTCCACGGGGTCAAAAGGCAGGTTATAAAAACCAACAATTCCCTATCCACTTTTATAATTCTGAATGTTAAGCAGGATTTAAATACCTAAAATAAATAAAGGCCAGCAGGTGTGTTTAACGAAGCGAACCTTGTGTTTGAGATGGGTCAGCAATGGCTATAGAGGACACAACTGCTGTGTGAGAGAAACACAAAAGATCCACAGTTCATTTACTTACGGATGACGAAGATTCGAATCTGACTTTCACATCTTTGCTAACTATGGGACAGCATTCAAAAGCAATGACTACCCAGTCGTTTTCGCCATCGAAGAACAACTGAAAGTAGATGGGACATAGAATCATAGAATCATAGAGTTGGAAGAGACCACAAGGGCCATCCAGTCCAACCCCCTGCCAAACAGGAAACTCCATCAAAGCATTCCTGACAGGTGGCTGTCAAGCCTCTGCTTAAAGACCTCCAAAGAAGGAGACTCCACCACACTCCTTGGCAGCAAATTCCACTGTCGAACAGCTCTTACTGTCAGGAAGTTCTTTCTAATGTTTAGGTGGAATCTTCTTTCTTGTAGTTTGAATCCATTGCTCCGTGTCCGCTTCTCTGGAGCAGCAGAAAACAACCTTTCTCCCTCCTCTATATGACATCCTTTTATATATTTGAACATGGCTATCATACCACCCCTTAACCTTCTCTTCTCCAGGCTAAACATACCCAGCTCCCTAAGCCGTTCCTCATAAGGCATCGTTTCCAAGCCTTTGACCATTATGGTTGCCCTCTTCTGGACACGTTCCAGCTTGTCAGTATCCTTCTTGCACTGTGGTGCCCAGAATTGGACACAGTATTCCAGGTGAGGTCTGACCAGAGCGGAATACAGTGGTACTATTTCTTCCCTTGATCTAGATGCTATACTCCTATTGATGCAGCCCAGAATTGCATTGGCTTTTTTAGCTGCTGCATCACACTGTTGACTCATGTCAAGTTTATGGTCTACCAAGACTCCTAGATCCTTTTCACATGTACTGCTCTCAAGCCAGGTGTCACCCATCCTGTATTTGTGCCATCTCATTCACGATGAAATATTCTCGTTACAAAATGCATGAACTTTTATCTACTGAATCAACTATAGCATCCTACTGGGGCAGCTTGGCAAGCAAAGTCCCAGCAGCCCCCCTCCCTAATGACCCAACTTAATTTGCCCTCTGAAAACTAATTTGGACTGGTAACTTTCCTTTGACCCCATTAAAACATAAAATTCTTGGCTGCTCCTCAAATCGCCTAGCAACACTCCCTCCTGTTAATCTATTACTACTTAGGAGAACACAGTTGGAAAGTAAGGTCCACAGGCATTGCTGTTGAGGGAGGATTTTAGAGCACCATATACTGCCAAATTCTGTTTAGCTAGAACAGGGGTCGTTTTCCGGCCATGGGCCGGATCATTCCCACGGACAATTGTCCGTGGGCCAGACATGGGCAGCGCGACGCCGGAAATGGCATCTCCGCATGTCCACAATGCCAGAAATCACGTCTACGCATGTCCGGATGCCAAAAATCGTGTCTGCGCAGAAGCGATTTTCAACATCTGGGCATGCGCAGACGCGGTTTCCAGCATCGCAGACATGCGCAGACGCCATTTCTGGCACCACTCGGTGAGTCCCCGCACTGTACTGCGCCGGTTTAGCGCAGCACGCGGGGGACTTGTTGAGCGGGCGGCTTGGTGAGCGGGTGGCTCGTGGGTCGGTTAAACGGCCTCCGTGGGCCAGATCCAGCCCATGGGCCGGAGGTTGCCGATGCCTGAGCTTAGAAGATGGACACCTTTTCTCCCATCCATGCTTTTCTTTTAAAATGTAAGGTATCTTAGGGAAATAATTTACTGCCTACTGCACATAGCTGTCAACTTTCAGATTTGAAAATAAGGGATGCCGTAAGGGCGGTGCAATGGCACCAAGTAGCCTCGCCATCCTGTGCTCCAGAGGCTGCGTGCGAACGGGTGAGCGAAAGAGCGAGCGCGTAGACGGCAGGCTGGCTGGCTGGTTGGGCGTGAGGGTCTGGCTGCACAAGGCATGCAAGCTCCACCCCCAGTTGGTCTCAGACTCCTTATTGGCAGCTGAGCAACGCAGCTGAGGAGCCTCCCTGGCCGGCAGGGAGGGAGAGGAGCTGCTTCCTTTGAAATATTGGAAATTTAAGGGATAGCAACAATCCGGGATAGCAGCGGGAAACGGCATTGGAATAAGGGAGTTTCCCGCCAAAAAAGGGAGGGTTGACAGCTATGCTACTGCATTTCATCCTATGTATGTTATTCCTGTATGTCCCAATCTAACAAATATGCTGTATTTATGTAATATATATTAACTGGGGGCGGTGGAACCAATATGTGATCATTGCCCCCCCTATTTTGTTTAAAAGGCTGCTAGTCATAACTCCAGTTCAAAAGAAGTGCTTGGCTTCTAGAAAATGTGCAAAATGTGTTAAATGATGCAGGAATGACAGAGTAGCTGGGCTGCTTGCCAATAATCTCATCCCAAGAGCACCTGTGACATCCATGCAATTTATTCAGAATGCGGCAGCTAGACTGGTGACTGGGAGTGGCCGCCGAGAACATATAATACTGTTCCTGAAAGACCTACATTGGCTCCCAGTACGTTTCCAAGCACAATTCGAAGTGTTGGTGCTGACCTTCAAAGCCCTAAACGGCCTCGGCCCAGTATACCTGAAGGAGCGTCTCCACCCCCATCGTTCTGCCCGGACACTGAGATCCAGCGCCGAGGGCCTTCTGGCGGTTCCCTCATTGCGAGAAGTGAGGTTACAGGGAACCAGGCAGAGGTCTTTCTGTGTAGTGGCGCCCGCCCTGTGGAACGCCCTCCCATCAGATGTCAAGGAAATAAACAACTATCCGACTTTTAGAAGACATCTGAAGGCAGCCCTGTTTAGGGAAGTTTTTAATGTTTGAAGTTTTATTCTGTTTTTAATGTTCTGTTGAAAGCTGCCCAGAGTGGCTGGGGAAACCCAGCCACATGGGCAGGGTAGAAATAATAAATTATGATGATTATAATTCCACACAATTATAAGAACAGCAGGAACACAAGGGCCATTTGTGAGAAACGCTGCATTTTCCAGAATTCTAGAATGCTTCACTTTTAGAATGCTCAAAATGTTAGCTCTCCTTGCATCAAAAGCACATCCCCAAAGCTTGTCTAGCAAATTCACATTAATTATGGGGATTAAGTGATCAGTCGCACAGAAAGAACCTTAAATATACCACCTGTTGCAAAAACTCTGGACAGGTAACAATTTCTTATGCCAGCCACTCATGACAGGTTTTTAAAATTAAACCGGGAGTCCCTTACCTGGCAGTTTTCTTGGGTTGCACAAACACAATGAAATACCACTTGCTTTTCCATGATTATCTTCACCTTCAAATCACTCCCATTGCCTTTCCCAACTCCTAAAAAAAAGTTTTTTTAAAAGGTTAAATAGTGATAGCAGGACAATTATTAGGCTGAATTTCAAGGACTGATGCTGAGTTGTTTACTGCAAACTCTTTAAAAGTAAAATAAAAAATAAAAAAAACCCTTCCAGTAGCACCTTAGAGACCAACTAGCATAAGTTTGTTCTTGGTATGAGCTTTCGTGTGCATGCACACTTCTTCAGATACACTGAAACAGAAGTCACCAGACCCTTATATATAGTGAGAGGGTGGGAGGGGTATTACTCAGAGGGGTGGTGGGAATGGGTGATAGGCTGATAGCTGTGGTAAACCTGTTGACGACTGTTAACAACAGCAATTAGTCTTACAGGAAAAAGCAAGGGGTGAGAAGGTTAAAAATAACTTTGTCATGTATAATGAGATAAGAATCCAATGTCCAGGTCTCTCCATGGTTTTAAGCTTGGTAATGAGTTGCAATTCAGCAACTTCTCTTTCCAGTCTATTTCTGAAATTCCTTTGCAATAAGACAGCTACTTTGAGATCTTGTATAGAGTGTCCTGGGAGATTGAAGTGTTCTCCTACTGGTTTCTCTGTCTTGTGATTCCTGATGTCAGATTTATGTCCATTTATCCTTTGGCGTAGGGTTTGGCCTGTTTGTCCAATATAGAGAGCTGAAGGGCACTGTTGGCATTTGATGGCATGCACAATGTTAGACGATGAGTGTCAGGGATGTGCCCACCCCTGCCAGTCCAGCACTGAGTGGCTACCGGCAGCCTCAGCCTGTGTTGTCGACGGACTCGTCTCCCAGTGAGTCTTCCAGCTCCTCCTCGGGGGCGGAGCAGTTAGCAGGAGGAAGCCAGGTGGGGAGAGGTCTCCAGGAAGATGCAAAGAGACCTAGCACCACTCGGTAGACCCACACGGAGAGGGAGACATCATTTCCGGCGCCAGCTTTACGCAGAAGGAGAAGGCAGCACTTTAGAGTGCCGAGACTCTGGTGTTGGCGCCACAACAGGAGGGGGGCACTTCTGGATTCCGCTAGCGACTAGACGGTCATTTTTAGGGTTAGCTCTGCACTGTACATACTTACACAATAAAAACAGTTGAAAGACAAGAAGGACTTGGTCTTAACTCATGAGCAACCATTAAGCGAATCTGACAATGAGCAATTAAATAGTCCTGAGATGGTATGTTTGATGTTGTTGGGGCCAGTAATGGTGTTGTCCGGGTGTATGTGGCAGCAAAGTTGGCATCTTTAAAAGTAAACTTGCATCACAATAGAGGAAATGAGAAAGGAGGACATGGAATAACCACTAGGAATCCTACAGCATTTTAGCAGTGCTTACCATGGATAGCATAGAGCTTTATGCTTTTTATTTCAAGTGGTCTCGTTTTTGGGATCACCAGGTTGTACTTCCATTTCAAGGTTGCGTAATACTCAACGTACCTATTCTGCAAAGAAAATTTGAGTGCACCTTGAGAATTAAGTTACAAACAAGCTGCAGTATTTTCAAAGCTAAAAGCAAAAGCAAATCTCTCAACTCAACCCTGAAGTAAGAGCAGCCCTTTGGCTGCAAGAGAAGGTGACCTTCAAACCCCATCGCTGTAAGCCTTTCTTTACCCAAATGCTCTCAAATCCTGCACTCATCATATGTTATAACGCCACAGTGTTATAGGTTGTTCGCTGGACTGAAGGCACTCTAGGCACCATCCAGAAATGCAAGGGTACGAGAAGGGTGGTGCAGGAAAAATGGTCAGTTACAGAGCTAAATTGTGACAATCTGCAAATTGTGTTAATCCCTTGCTACGATACTGGTTCCGGTGTCTTTAACCGAGACGTCATTAGACTCTTACCTGTGATGGCGTTTCAACACCCTGGAACTTGGAGCTTGTGCTTTCATCAGTTCTTCTTTTACCAAAGTACTGTAAACTTTCCTTAAAAAAGGAAGATGATAACAGGTGTTGCCATATCTTGTAGTGTTTAGTTTTAAACCAAGGAACTATAAAGTGTTATTTTAGAGATGCAGGTTTGGAGACCAAGTTTTCCCTCTGTTCACATTAGAGCATAGCTGTCAACTTTTGGATTTGAAAATAAGGGGTGCTGCGAGGGCGGTGCAATGGCACCAAGTAGCCTCGCCACCCTGCGCTCCAGAGGCTGCGCACGAACGGGTGAGCGAAAGAGAGAGCGCATAGACGGCAGGCAGGCTGTCTGTCTGGTTGGGGGTGAGGGTCTGGCTGCACAAGGCATGCAAGCTCCACCCCTAGTCAGTCTCAGACTCCTTATTGGCAGCCGAGCAACGCAGCTGAGGAGCCTCCCTGGCCGGCAGGGAGGGAGAGGAGCTGCTTCCTTTGCAATCCGGGAAATTTAAGGGATATCAACAATCCGGGATAGCAGCGGGAAACGCCATTGGAATAAGGGAGTTTCCCGCAAAAAAGGGGAGGGTTGACAGCTATGCATTAGAACGGGGTGGATTCTGCCAACTTCCTCTTTAATCTGCTCCCTTACCCCTTATCTCTACACCATTCCCATGGTTCCTCCAAAAGCAGGTTTTCAAGGGGGGACGAGAGGCTGCAGAGTGAAAAGGAGCTGGGAAAGCCCACGTCTGGTGAACGTGAAGTTTGCTCCTGCGTACAGATTGGCTTATGTACACATTAGTGGCTTAAAACACAGTATTCCTCTCCAGAACCATTGGTTTTCTCTGATGGTACTGTTCTGTTTACAGAAGGATCTTCAATACATTAGAGTCATGGGGGAGATTCTTTGGTGTCAATTGCTTGTTTCCCATGAAGCTCCTCTCCCATCAACTTCTATGCCGTTCAACGATCCCACAACACTCTGGAGCAAGCTTTAGGGAATGTAAGGGGGGGGGGGGAAATGGCAAAAATCACCCCCTGCTTTTCATCTTCTCCCAAAAGACACTGCTGGAATTTTTCCAGCAACAACCCTGGGGTTAAGTAACAGGTTTACCAGTCAAATTTCATCATTTTCCCCGTCTGAGAGCTGCATTCCTTTCTGAGAAATCTTCCAGAAGTCACATGGCAGTGGTTGGCAAGGCCAGAGGCAAACGTGGGTGGAGGAATCGATGCAAATTTTACCTTTGTACAGCTGACTAATTTCTACGTACTATATACTGCTATACAAAAATCCGAGAAAGGCCTGAAGGCTGTATTTAGAACCTGGGCCTAGGGCACCCCAGCTCTGGACTAGATCAAACATTTCCCTTGGAAGTGACAGAAAAAATTTCCACATGGTGGTAGCAGGGTTTGCATACTGCTTACTACGTGGTTCAGCCAAATTGCATTGAGGAATGAGCCTTCACTCTGGGCACTGGGCATTTCTGACAATAGTGGATGGTGCTATAAACAGGGCGCACACCTTCTGCAACTGAGCTGAACCATGTACATAAACTTCAGGCTGTTGTGCCACTTAAATGAATCGCCACCCAGGTGGAAGACATTCTTCAGCATTCTCTGCACAGAGAAAAGCCACTCTTTGGTCTTTGAGAGCATTAAAGCACACAAGCTCAAAGGGAAGATCATTGCTGCCATCACTTTACGTACCTTCGCACTTTCAAACAGGCTGTTCTCAATAAGCCAGATGCAAATCATGGTGCCAGTTCTACCTGCATTTAAAAAAAAGGGGGGGGAGAATCAAGACTTCAGAAGAAAGAAATCAGGGTTGGATTCTAGTTGTACTCAAGAAGGGAACCACTAGCGCATTCAGATTATGTTACATAAGAGATAGCTCAGTCTGTAGAGCATGAGACTCTTGAACTCATGACCCGCATTGGCCAAAAGATTCCTGTCTTGCAGGGGGTTGGCTTAGGTGATCCTTGCAGTCCCTTCCAACCTTATAATTCTATAATGTGAATTACGAGGAACGGATGTTTAGCCTGGCAAAGAGGAGACTAGAGGAGATATGATAGCCATATTCAAATATCTGACGGTAAGAGCAGGGGTAGGCAACCTAAGGCCCAGGGGCTGGATGTGGCCCAATTGCCTTCTAAATCCGGCCCGCGGACAGTCCGGGAATCAGCGTGTTTTTACATGAGTAGAATGTGTGCTTTCATTTAAAATGCATCTCTGGGTTATTTGTGGGGCATAGGAATTCATTCATATATTTTTTTCGAAATATAGTCCGGCCCACCACAAGGTCTGAGGGATGGTGGACCGGCCCACGGCTGAAAAAGGTTGCTGACCCCTGCGGTAAGAGTTATTTGACAGTAGAACGGACTCCCTTGGGAGGTTGTGGACTCTCCTTCACTGGAATTTTTACGCAGAGGCTGGAAGGTCACCTGTCATAGATGCCTTAGACTAAGTGACCCTCAGTATTCCTTCCAACTGTACCATTCTATGATTCTATGGCCTCCATGCAGAACTCAAAATGCCATCTGGCCTCCCTGACATTGGCTTCTCTGAAGCTTTGAGCCTCCCCTGCTTCCTACATCATGCATCCTACAAAAGGGTATCATGAACTCCAAATCTAGGGGCACGTTTTGTGGCAGAGATTAACAGTAGCATGTTCTGGTATTTAAATATTAAGCTGTAGTTTTTATTCATGCGTTCCAACTTTTGAAGTCTTCCACCCCACCTTCCTTAAAAATAGTAGCTTTTAAGTAGCAAAATATAACCAACTCTGAGTTCCTCAATCCAAAATTTTGAAGAGGAACCAAGGGCTGTGATGGACCAGGTAATTATTTGGACCGTAGCTCAGTGGAAGAGCACTGTCATCTCCAAACCATAGCTGTCAACCCTCCCTTTCTTTGCGGGAAACTCCCTTATTCCAATGCCGTTTCTCGCTGCTATCCCGGATTGTTGATATCCCTTAAATTTCCCAGATTTCAAAGGAAGCAGCTCCTCTCCCTCCCTGCCAGCCAGGGAGGCTCCTCAGCTGCGTTGCTCGGCTGCCAATAAGGAGTCTGAGACTGACTGGGGGCGGAGCTTGCATGCCTTGTGCAGCCAGACCCTCACGCCCAACCAGACAGCCAGCCTGCCTGCCGTCTACGCGCTCGCTCTTTCGCTCACCCATTCGCATGCAACCTCTGGAGCGCAGGGTGGCGAGGCTACTTGGTGCCATTGCACCGCCCTTGCAGCATCCCTTATTTTCAAATCCGAAAGTTCAAAAAAATCCCTTATTTTCAAATCCGAAAGTTGACAGCTATGCTCCAAACAGGGCTGGGAACTTGCCTGAACCCCTGGAGATTCACTTCTAGTTCAGTCATATACTGAACTAATTGAACCAACAAGTCTGACCTGGCAATAAGGCAGTTTCTCATGTCATTCTGCCTCAACTACCTATTTCAGAAAAATAAAGGTGATCAATTAATACTGGAACACCAGAAGCTTTTGTAAACTAACAAAACAGAATACAAAACACCTGTTTTAAAAAAAGTCCAACCTCCTTCATCTCCATGTCAATATTTCCACTAAAAGGCACTTACTCACCCTTGCCTCCTTTGCAATGTATTGCTATGACGTTGTCGTCGTCTTTTAACATCCATTCCATCACGCTATGCGTAAATTGGACCATCTCTCTTAAGGGCAGAAAGAGGAATCTCACTTAATTTTTCTTTTCTGAGATGTTCTTGGGGGAGGGGAGAACCCAACACACAATCATTTTATCAGAGCAATAGTAAGCCCTTAGCAGCTTGGGATCAGTTTACCTGAAAGGTTGGCTTGCCTTGTGTGTACGTGCTCGACCCCTTTTAGTCTGTGGAACTTGCAATATTACAAGTGCCAAGCAACATTCACAAGCAGACTGATCTTTTGGGGTTTTCAGCTCCAGTGCTTTGGAACTTCCTATCAACATTAGGCACATACCACCCTCACTAAAACACTTTTAAGAAGTTGACTAAAAAGCATTATTCCAGCAAGCCAACAATAGTTTAGTTAAGCATACTTGTCTTGAATTTTTTCCTGTGCATTACTGATAATTTCATAGTAATGTTTGTACATTGTTTAGAGATTTTTTGAAAGTGATCTATATAGAAGAAGAGGAGTTTGGATTTGATATCCCGCTTTATCACTACCCAAAGAGTCTCAAAGCAGCTGACATTCTCCTTTCCCTTTCTCCCCAACAAACACTCTGTGACGTGAGTGGGGCTGAGAGACTTCAGAGAAGTGTGACTAGCCCAAGGTCACCCAGCAGCTGCTTGTGGAGGAGTGGAGACACGAACCCAGTTCCCCAGATTACGAGTCTACCGCTCTTAACCACTACACCACACTGGCTCTCATAAATGAAATACATTAACCAAGTTAAATCTCATCTGGCTTGGAAATATCTTGTTTCAATGTCATTTACAAAAGACATTGGCACCATGCTTTTTAATTTTCTCTGAGCTGGTTTCTCATGGACTAGAGACATTTGCGTTCTTCAGCTGCCCTGACGGGTCTTTTTATTTAAATTTTCTCTCCTTATATGCACACAGAAGCACCTTGAAATGAAACTTACTCTAGAGTGGGAACATTATGGTCATCAATAAATATTCTCTCCACCCTGTAATGGAATATCTTTGGGTCATAGCCCTGTTCACCTGCGGGGAGGGAAGGGTATATTAAATATTTTTATTTATCTTACAAAATGTATTCACTCTTTGATTGTAAATAGAACCACTAAGCAATTTACAAAAAGAAGAAGAAGCAAAAAGCCAATAAAAGACCAAGCTAAAACCAGGTATTTAAAAAAATTCAAAATACAATTAAAATCAGCTAAGCTAAAAACAGATTAAAAACTCATGTCAGCTTCTACATGTCTGGATATTGAGCATTTAAATCAACCCCAAACAGCAGCTTTTTGTTCCAAAGTCTCAACTGAATGCCTTGAGTGGGGTTAAAACAGGGGTAGACAACCTAAGGCCCGTGGGCCAGATGCGGCCCAATCGCCTTCTCAATCCAGCCTGCGGACGGTCCGGGAATCAGCATGTTTTTACATGAGTAGAACGTGTGCTTTTATTTAAAATGCATCTCTGGGTTATTTGTGGGGCATAGGAATTTGTTCATTATTATTTTTCAAAATATAGTCTGGCCCACCACATGGCCTGAGGGATGGTGGACCGGCCCACGGCTGAAAAAGGTTGCTGACCCCTGGGTTAGAAAAACAAAACCACACCTGTCAAAAAATATTGTTTCCCTCCCCTCATGTGATGGGGGAGAAGGCACAGCCCCATTTCTCAGACACAAAAGTGGTTATTTCGAATTTACAGCTTCCATAGTATTAGTGTTCACAGCTCCACTGTATCAAATTGGAAATGTTCTGTGTTCTGTCTCACAATGCTAGTGGTTCCCAGGGATATTTCTTGTTCTCTTTTCTTTATGTTTTTCATTAAATATCTACATAAGCAAACAAACCAACGAAAACTTCTGGGGATCACTGTTACAGGTGAAGCCACTTAGGGATGGAGGAGTCTGTGAAACGTGGTTAAAAGTAACAGCAGTGAACCGCAAGGGCCTCTCCTTTTTCCTGGATTTTGCTACTATTAGGGACAGGCCCAGAGTCAGCACTTGCACCCTATAGTGGCTCGTTGCACCCTAGTGCCTCAGCAAGGCCCACCTGCTGCCTCAACGGTAGGCAGTCAGGTCTACAAGCCACCATTTTCCACAATGCCCCAGAGTTTCCTGAGGCATTGTGGGAAATTATAATGCTTGTTCTCAGGCACCTTTGCAGTGCTGCTGCCACGTCAGGTTAACCCGAGGAAGCCCACGAGAAAACACATTGCTCAGAGCTGGCCCTGGCCCTGACTGGGGAAAACAGGAATTAAGCAGTGTTTTTTACTTCTTCTTCTTCTTTTATTCAAGGAAAGGTATTTAGAAGCCACGCATCTTCCAAAGAAGCTCAGGCTGTTGTACAAAACGCATAATCGTAACACAAACAATAAAAACATGGCGCTAGAAAGAAATACGGGTAAACAGCTCGTTAAAACTGTTGCTCTTGAAGCACTGAAAAGTCAAGTACCGTATTTTTCGCTCCGTAAGTGAAAAGACGCACCCAGTTTTTAAAGGAGGAAACGGGGGAAGCCCTGTTTTTTTGAGGATCAGCTCACAGTTGTGCAGCTTCTTTTGCAAAGAGGAAAAGCCCCGTTTTTATGGGGTTCAACTCACAGTTCTGCAGCTTCAAGTTCTGCAGCTTCTTTAGGAAAGGAAAGGGAGACGTTTCTACAGTTTCCAGACAGATAATCTAATCAGCCGGTCACATGTCGCTGGGGAAACAAACAGCCTCCAGAACATTCAACAATGGAGGCCTGGGCAAGGGGGCGGGGCAGAAAGGGAGCCTTATCTCTCTCCCCGATGGCTTACTGCTCAGCGGCTTCCTTTCAACACCCCCTTCTCTCTTTGTAAAAAGAAAAGCACGAACTGCTTTTGGCCCGTAGGCAATTCGGCTCCAGGGACCACTCATTCGCTCCGTAAGACGCACATACATTTCCCCTTACTTTTTTAGGAGGAGAAAAGTGTGTCTTATGGAGCGAAAAATACGGTACTTTTAAAGCCACACTTTATTTCAGAAGAGTGTTTGTTAGACTTGGTGGCCAAATCAGGCGCGCAGGAAGCCCTTTAGTTGCCACTATGATGCTTGGCATGAAGAAGTCATTTGAACAAATGAAACATTTAGTATAACCCAACTTTAAGTGGTACGGAGGAGGGGTGACATTTAAGAGGTCCTCCATTTAAGAGGTCAAAACGTGAAAAAGAGGACAGAGATTGAAATTTAAGGCCATTATGGTATACACTCAGGTGTAAGATGCCTCCTTTGCAAGTTATATTGTATGCATAACTAAATTAAAAACGGTCTAAATAGAAGATGCTTACTGCAAAGGTTGTAGACTTTGTAGTGGCCTTCATGTTTCGTATCCAAGAACCTTGCAACTTCCTATAAAAGCAGGAGATATTCAAAGGACGCCAGAAACATTAGGACCCAATGATGAGGCAATGCACTGGGGAAACCCATTTCAGAATTCAGAGAAGTCAATTCAAGCAAAACTAAGATCTCCCCTTGTGCAAAGAGGTCTTCAGCGCCAACATATTGCTGTAGATATGGTTGGATTCCAGCAATGTGTTAGGCTTAGCCTTAGCGGGGAGATTAAATACACATTAAGAACCTATAAATGCAGAGGAAGGTCAGTGTGGTACGTTCCTAATCTTGCTGGACACCCATAAGCCACTACCAGCATGGTCAATATTCAGAGATGTAGCCCAAACTACATATGAATGACACCATGTTGAGGAAGACTCGCTTAGGTAGACATCTAGACAAAATTTAAGTCTACTGTCACCTCTACACCATGCATTTAAAGCATGTTCAAAGCACTGAACACTTTCCCCAAAGAATGCTGGGAACTGCAATAGTTTACCCCTCGTAGAGCCACAATTCCCAGCACCCTTCATTACAGTTCCCAGGATTATTTGTGGGAAGCCATGTGTGTGTTTAAATCAGGGTGGATAAAAATCAACGATTTTTTTAAAAAAATAAAAAAAAAGGATTTTTTTTATTTAAATCGGATTTTTTTAAATTTAAATTGGATTTTTAAAATAAAATGCTTTTGGAGGAAAAATCTTACTAAATATAGTCTTCTATTTAAGTTACATTGTAGTCCAAAGACTATAAAGTACAGCAGAAAAGTTGTCCAAATATAAAGTTAACTTACCGGTATTAAACCTCACCACAATTTCATAATTATCTGTCTATGTATTTCTAGTAGTTATAACCAAATCAGTCATTTTTGATACAACTGTAAAAACTACCCTATATACTCGAGTAGAAGCCTAGTTTTTCAGCACATTTTTTGTGCTGAAAAAGCCGCCCTCGGCTTATACTCGAGTGAGGCAGGCAGTGGCTCCTATGAAGCTTTCCCAGTTTTTTTGTGGTAAAATTGGGTGCCTCGGCTTATATTCGGGTCGGCTTATACTCGAGTATATACGGTACTCTGAAAATTTATTATTCCAAAAATGAAACCTTCATATGGTTGTAAATATTAACATTATACCAGCAAGATTGAGTCTTTCTGTAAAAAAAATATTTAAATCAAGCCTTACTGACTAGTGATTTAAATCGTGAATTAAATCAATTTGATTTAAATCAAATCCACCCTGGTTTAAATGGATGGTGTGGATGCGACCTATGCTTAAGCAGACTTGTGAGTTGCCCTTAAAAAGGTGGTATGGAGAAGAAAATGTTTAACGCCTGCAGCTTATTGGCTTCTAATTCCAGCACACCCATTTTTGAGGGCCCAAAACAAATCCCAACTCTGACCCTCTGATCGTAGAGGAAAAAATCAAGCACAATCCCAGAAGCCTGTCATTAGATCTGGCAAGGAAAGGAAGGGAAACAAATCGTCACCAATTAAGTAAATATTTTAGTTGTTTATCTAGCTTCTAAGTCAATTACAGCAATCAAGATGTAAGTGAATTATCATATTATCAACCCCTCAATGTAGGAACTCAAAGAAAGGGCATAACTGCTCTTCAATTACAAGTGTGGAATAATAAACAAAAAACCGTATCAATTAAAAAAGCAATATGCCATATTTATACAGTGAGAACTATTTGCACAGACTTTCAGAATTTATGCTACCTTTATAGGATTCCTGTACCAAGACTGCTTCCCAGAAGATGGAAAGGACATTGCTATAACACGAGCTGAGAGATAAAAACACACACATATAAAGGCTGTAATAAGTCTAATGAGACCGCAACACATTTGCTGGTTTATAACTTGCAGCATTTCAGTTCAAAAGCATTTGTTTCCACAGAGATCAGACTTCTGACAGCTCAGGCGTTCATCCTCATGAACCACTAGACTTTTCCAAGACACACTAAGAAGCTTCTTCTATGCTACCTCAATTTCCCCCTTTAAATCCAACTTTAAAACAGCGTAATACCATGGACCATTTGCGCACACAGGCTGCGTGTATACACAGTTGTGTAAGAAGTTTATCCAACTCTTATAACATGAAGGGCTAAAAACAGTCCTAGTGGGGGTGATTTGTGTGGTGCTGAAGGACAGCAGGGGGGAATAAAGCCCACCTGTTTGAACATCTGGACACATGAGTGCAAGTCTGCATGTAGCTAACAAATCGCTAAAACCTGATACAACTGAAAGTTTTGACTTGTGCTGGGGCTTAAAGGTAAAGGGACCCCTGACCATTAGGTCCAGTCGTGTCTGACTCTAGGGTTGCGGTGCTCATCTCGCTTTATTGGCCGAGAGCCGGCGTACAGCTCATGTGGCCAGCATGTGGTCATGTGGCCAGCATGACAAAGCCGCTTCTGGCGAACCAGAGGAGTGCACGGAAATGCCGTTTACCTTCCCGCCGGAGCGGTACCTATTTATCTACTTGCACTTTGACGTGCTTTTGAACTGCTAGGTTGGCAGGAGCTGGGACCGAGCAACGGGAGCTCACCCCATCGCAGGGATTCGAACCGCCGACCTTCTGATCAGCAAGCCCTAGGCTCTGTGGTTTAACCCACAGCGCCACCTGGGTCCCCCTGTGCTGGGGCTTACAGCCATGCAAAATTGATGGCTGGGCTTTCGGTCAGAGAGGAGTAGGTTCAAGTTCCCATTCAGTCAAAACTGGTTAACTTAGCTGAGCAGATCACTGTAGCTCAGACCAGCTTCCCTCGTAGGATTCTTATAACGCAAAAATAGGATTCCTACCCAGCTGCCTTAAGCCCCTTAGACAACAGAGAAGCACACAGATGGAATTATATACATTTTAAAAGTGCACTGCTTAGCAGGTTTAAGATTCTTCACTGATGAAGAAAGACAGGTTCTGGTATGCCTTTTCAGTGTTGGCTCCTTGTACATGGAACTCCCTCCCTCTTTGCAGAGCGGAATCGGAACCCACAGCCTGCACACACAAGACCTAGACATTAGGGCAAGCAGACCATGTGACACCAGCGAATGCTTTGTTTCCCTCCTGTTGGACCAGCACCTCTGCCAGGACCATTGGTCCACAGTACGATTTCACATTTAAGCAAAGTCTCTACTGTGGGTGTTAGCGCCTCAAGTCTGTCGTCGTTTAGATCAGCGTTTCTCAACCGGTGTTCCGCGGCACACTAGTGTGCCGCGAGATGTTGCCGGGTTCCTATCGTATTGCCCGCTCTCCTAAACCGGCTCAGCGGATAATGCAGTGGATAATTTGGGCAGCAGGGCGGGGCCGCGCAGACGTTGCTGCTTTCCGCTATTCCCCCCTCCCCACCCTTTGGCCTCATTTAATTCGAAAAGAGATTTGGGGCAGCTTTTGCAGATCTTGTTTAGTGCTGCAGCTCCCAATGTCTTCAATAACCGTAGGTGATTTCCGTTGCCATGGCGACGTTGCCGCCGCCATTTTGTGGGTGCACAGCGTCTCGTGATTTTTTGACATTTTCTGGTGGTGGTGTGCCGCGAGATTTTTTTCATGAGACAGGTGTGCCGTTGCCCAGAAAAGGTTGAGAAACACTGGTTTAGATCAGCAACCGAGAGCTAATTCCAAGATGCAAAAGAGGAGAGGTGTGACCATAGCTGTCAACCCTCCCTTTTTTTGAGGGAAACTCCCTTATTCCAATGCCGTTTCCCGCTCCTATCCCGGATTGTTGATATCCCTTAATTTCCCGGATTTCAAAGGAAGCAGCTCCTCTCCCTCCCTGTCGGCCAGGGAGGTTCCTCAGCTGCGTTGCTCAGCTGCCAATAAGGAGTCTGAGACCGACTGGGGGCGGAGCTTGCATGCCTTGTGCAGCCAGACCCTCACGCCTAGCCAGCCAGCCTGCCGTCTACGCGCTCGCTCTTTCGCTCACCCGTTCGCGCGCAGCCTCTGGAGCGCAGGGTGGCGAGGCTACTTGGTGCCCTCGCGGCATCCCTTATTTTCAAATCCAGGTGTGGCGGCGGGGGAAGCCTGGGCGAGGGCGGTTCCTCCTCCTCTTCGCGCTCCCCGGTGGGACGCCAGCTTCCCGGGACGGGGGGGGGGCAATGCCCCTGGAGCGCAGGGTGGCGAGGCCACTTGGTGCCATTGCACTGCCCTCGCGGCATCCCTTATTTTCAAATCTGAAAGTTTGGAAAAATCCCTTATTTTGAAATCCGAAAGTTGACAGCTATGGGTGTGACCGCAACTCATATGACCAAAAGGTCAAAGCCTGTTCCATTGGAAGAGGCAAAAGCAGCGTCTACGTGCCTCTGAGTGCCTTGGCTGTATGTGGTTAGACTTTAACTGCCCAGGACCATCTGCCTAGGCACTTATTCACTTCCTTCAGAGAAGCGATAACCAAGCAAAGGTCATGCATTGCCATGTCTCCGCGGTTAGTAGCTGTGCCAGAAGCAAGGCCACGAGAGGACAAGAGCAAAGGAGGCGGTGGCTGACACGCACACGCACTTAGAATTTCTCCCACAATTCTTGGCTGCCTGGATCTCTCCAAGCTCCCATGAGAAAAGTTCATAATGATCAACTTCTTCCCTTTCACCAAGTTATTATACACACCAGTGACATACGTGAGATCCAGATCAAAGCCATCTTTTGTGTAACGCCTTTTGTTTTCCGATACCTGCCAGCAAAACACAAATTAAAGAGGGACGTTGGGAAACAAATAGGCTAGTTTAGTCTGACAGGTGTTATCATTTCCAAGGCTGAAGAAGAGTTTGGATTTGATATCCCGCTTTATCACTACCCGAAGGAGTCTCAAAGCGGCTGACATTCTCCTTTCCCTTCCTCCCCCACAACAAACACTCTGTGAGGTGAATGGGGCTGAGAGACTTCAGAGAAGTGTGACTAGCCCAAGGTCACCCAGCAGCTGCATGTGGAGGAGCGGAGACGCGAACCCGGTTCACCAGATTACGAGTCTACCGCTCTTAACCACTACACCACACTGGCTTTAAGCCCATAACGGCTTAAAATAAAATAAAGTTAGAACAGCAGCAAAAGTCTTAAATATAAGGCAGTGCATTACCAAGAAACCTGAAGTTCTGCACTCCAAATCATGCAAGTATGACTGATCTTGATTGTTCTACATTTTTAAAGCATTTCTATCCTGCCTTTTAATTAAGAGTCCTTCAAGTCAACTTAAAATAGAAATACAACAACAGTGATCCATGCGACGGTCACCTCCAGACTTGATTATTGTAACTCGCTCTACGCGGGGCTGCCCTTGAAGCTGACCCAGAAACTCCAGCGGGTGCAGAATGCCGCGGCGAGACTCCTTACGAGGTCTTTGCCAAGGGACCACATTCATCCAGTGCTTTACCAGCTTCACTGGCTGCCGGTGGAGTACAGGATCAGGTTTAAGGTGCTGGTTTTGACCTTTAAAGCCCTATGCGACCTAGGACCCTCGTACCTAAGGGACCGCCTCTCCTGGTTTGCGCCGTGTAGGACCTTAAGGTCCTCAAATAATAACATTTTGGAGGTCCCGAGCCACAAGGATGCTAGGCTGGCCGCAACTAGGGCCAGGGCCTTCTCAGTACTGGCCCCGACTTGGTGGAACGGTCTGTCACAAGAGACCAGGACCCTGTGGGATTTGGCCTCTTTCCGCAGGGCCTGCAAGACAGAACTGCTCCGCCTGGCCTTTGGGTTGGTTTCAGTTTAACCCTGATGTTTCATTCCTTTGTGGTTTGATTGGTGGGCTACTTAAAAATGAGGCTGCATTTTAAACTTTAAGTCGTATTTTAACCTGCATTTTAATTTATTGTTTTGTATGTTTTGTTGTGATTTTATTGGTGTTAGCCGCTCTGAGCCCAGTCTTGGCTGGGAAGGGCGGAGTATAAATAAAAATTTATTATTAATTATTATTATTATTAAAATTTTTTAATGTTGATATTGATTTGTTTACATAAACCATATTGGGGATGTCTACTAAAGTGAAATATAAACTCTTGTAATATAAAAAAAGTCAAACAGAAACAGGAGCTGAAAGGCAAGCAGCAAAATAAACTACATGTCCCTCCTCCCAGGGAGAAATTCCTTGTGTCTAGCTCCCATAGTTGACAAGGCCCAGTGTTACTTACTATCCTCCTGGTGAGCTTTTCAAGTCGTTCCTTCTCCGATGCCAGTCGAAATAATCTTATTATAATCATAATCCTCAGGATACGAAAAATAGTAACCGCTCTGGTGAAAAGGGGGAAAAAAGTGGTCAGCATAACAATATGAAAAGCTGGCAAGAGGCTACATGTTTATGTCTGTCTACAATGCACAGCAGGGACGCGGGTGGCGCTGTGGGTTAAACGACAGAGCCTAGGGCTTGCCGATCAGAAGGTCGGCGGTTCAAATCCCTGTGACGGGGTGAGCTCCCGTTGCTCGGTCCCTGCTCCTGCCAACCTAGCAGTTCGAAAGCACGTCAAAGTGCAAGTGGATAAATAGGTACCACTGCAGCGGGAAGGTAAACGGTGTTCGCGTGCGCTGCTCTGGTTTGCCAGAAGTGGCTTAGTCATGCTGGCCACATGACCCGGAAGCTGTACGCCGGCTCCCTCGGCCACTAAAGAGAAATGAGCGCCGCAACCCCAGAGTCGTCTGCAACTGGACCTAATGGTCAGGGGTCCCTTTACCTTTCCGCAGGTATACTGAAAGCACTTTAAGGGTGCTGAGTGTTGTTAGGAGGCCAGTCATTCAAAGAGCTCCAATATTGACAAGATATCAGTGGATAGGTAAAGGGAACCCTGACCATTAGGTCCAGTCGCGGATGACTCTGGGGTTGCGGCGCACATCTCGCTTTACTGGCTGAGGGATCCGGCGACGGCATACAGCTTCCAGGTCATGTGACCAGCATGACTAAGCCGCTTCTGGTGGACCAGAGCAGCGCACGGAAACACCATTTACCTTCCCTCCAGAGCGGTACCTATTTATCTACTTGCACTTTGACGTGCTTTCGAACTGCTAGGTTGGCAGGAGCAGGGACCGAACAATGGGAGCTCACCCCGTTGCGGGGATTTGAACCACCAACCTTCTGATTGGCAAGCCCTTGGCTCTGTGGTTTAACTCACAGCGCCACCTGCGTCCCTTATCAGTAGACAAATAACCAGTTAAAAAGCACAGTACACTAAATCTAACCAAATGAGGAAACAGGCAATGCTACATGATGGACAAGGGAAAGAGAAAAGCAACTGAAATACAGGCACTGTTTTGTGGTTATTTTTTAAAGCTTTTATTGTTTTAAAACCTCATGATATACCATTAAACAAAAAAACAACCACTCTTACACTGTAAAGTGCCCTGTGATCCCCGGATGAAGGGAGGTATATAAATTGAATGAAACAAATAAATTGCATGATGAGGTTTTGAACACAAATAAGAGACAGAAACAAAGCTGGAGAGGCCCAAAGGTTGGATATGATCACAAGGTCCCTGTTAGGGGGCAATATTTTTAAATTTATTTTTATTTGTTAAATTTATATACCGCCCTTCACCAAAAGATCTGATTACATTAGCAACCCCACTCAACACCCAGCACTTTTAAAAGCCAAATTATCCACATGCTTCTTTGCATTTTGCCTTCACCACCACAGAAGAAAAACGGACATCTTTGAAAGGAAGGAGGGAGGGGAGGGAGAAGGAAGAAGATTCTGCACTCTCCTTGCCTTGGAATTAGGCTTATTCCGCTGAAGTCAGAGACGGCATACACAAGATCGATCAGCAGCGTGACCCCAACAATGATAGCATCTAGAATATTTAGCCTGGATTCAAAGTACTTTTCGAAGCTGAAATGAAAAAGAGATATGCAAAAGACAACTGGCAACAATTATTTAGCAGCAGCTGCTCACTTTGACAAGAACCTTGTAGGCCACCTAAGATTATTCAACACTAGCATATGTTGGTGCTTAAGAAGCCAACTGTGCAAGGAGAGATTGGTCCAAGTATCATGCTGCAGGGTATAAAGCACAGTTGGTCCTGGAAAGCCCTGTTCAGCGGAGGCCCCCTGCAAGGGGTTAGCAACAGGGCACCCAGGGGCACCAGCATGCCCTCCAGAGCCTCTTATGGCAACTGCAAAATTGTTGATATCCCTTAAATTTCCTGGATTTCAAAGGAAGCAGCTCCTCTCCCTCCCTGCTGGCCAGGGAGGCTCCTCAGCTGCGTTGCTCAGCTGCCAATAAGGAGTCTGAGACCGACTGGGGGCGGAGCTTGCATGCCTTGTGCAGCCAGACCCTCACGCCCAACCAGACAGACAGACAGCCTGCCTGCCGTCTATGCGCTCGCTCTTTCGCTCACCCATTCGTGCGCAGCCTCTGGAGCGCAGGGTGGCGAGGCTACTTGGTGCCATTGCACTGCCCTCGCGGCATCCCTTATTTTCAAATCCGAAAGTTGACAGCTGTAAGGTCTCTGCAATTATCCCCTTGAATGCACAATGCACACAAGACTGTTCGGTCTTCCAGTTCCCATTTGCACCGGCTCAGCCTCTTCTACACTGAACACACCACCCCTTCACTGTGATCATATTTCACTGGACGCCAGGATAGGACAACCACCCTCCGTTCCGTTTAGAACAGAGGAGCGGGGCAAATACCTAACTACCCTCTGTCAGTAAGCTCATGAAGGTGCCTTCTCCCCTCTGCTGTTGAGAGGCGCATGCCTATGGATGAAAGGATATATGATCTCTAACATGATTGAGAATTGCAGCTAAAAACACAACGGCTTCACACCAGCACTGTTTTACAATGATTCATGATCTTACCCTTCAATGGACACTCGCAGGAGGACATCGAAGAGGAAGAAGAATGCTATGGCCAAAGAGATATTTCCAATCATGACATCAAGAGAGTGGTATTTGTGAGCAATCATTAGAGACAGAATCATAAGTGAGATGTCCACAAAAATAAGCACAACTCCAAAAAGCCTAGAACAAGCAAAGGGAATGGGGAAGAAAAGGAGAGACGGTCACTTCAAGGGAAGAATCATGCAAATGGAAATAAAATAATTTTCCTTCATTGCAATGCAAATATTACTCCTGGAAAAGGGACAGACAAATATGCTTTTATGAAGACATATTTAGCACAATGAAGAACTGCAAGGGCAAATTTTGTCCACCAGTTCAGCTTTGTTCTGTAGAGGAGTCCATGTGTTCAGCAGGCGGAAAGACGTGGCAACCAATTTGCAGCTGTAATGCAGAGCAAAGCAACTTACTAACGCAAGTGGCTGGTCTCAGGTTTCCAGGAAATTGATATCCCATTATGTGTAGTACAACCAGAAAGCACGAGTTGTGTGCAATACAGATTTTGTCAAATGTTACTCAGCTGGAATCATACCATATTGCATGCATTTGATGTGCTTAGAAATTATGCTTAAGCCACCGAAAGTTAGTTGGCTGGGAGAGCGAATGAATCAAAGTTGCTTTCCTTAAATGAGGGCAATTTTCATGTTTGCAATTCTGTAAGTAGAAAGCTGCAAGGTATCAGTTTGCCAATCTACAATTGCCTTCCCATGCTTCACTGATGTTCATGTTGTAGTAATACTTACCTGAATCCAAAAGACATCACAAACTGGGAGACTTTTTTCTTTATTAGGCTGGTTCAGGGGGAGAAAGGGAAATTATTATTATTAGGACTATGATCAGGGTTTCAAAGAAATAGTAACTGAACAAATCAAGCCTACCAAACAGAAAGGTACTTCACCTGAAATGTTTCTATCCTGCCCTTCATTGTAAAACAATGCCAATAAAACATAAATCATATACATAAAGCAGCAGCATAAAAAACATAAAACAAGGCACATAAATCACAACCAAATGTTTAATTGCAATGCAACAAAAAAGCCCTTCTCAAGTCCGTAAGTAGTGGCAGCTAGTTTAATAGCGGTTAAAGTCAGCAATTTCCATAGTTCAGCCATATGATTGTGGCAATATACCTACTGCATTTTCATTTTTAAAAACACTGCTTTTCCAGGGCTCTTGGTTCTAGGCTGCGATCCCGTTACTGGCTTAAACTGCAACTAGGTCGTCCCTTTTCTCAACTTGGATCAAAGCTGGCCCGGGGAAAACACATCAGAATGCAGCATATTTCTCAAGGGAATACACACCAAGAGCTCTGGCCAG
Organism: Darevskia nairensis; assembly: GCA_034642065.1. Lineage (NCBI taxonomy): Eukaryota > Metazoa > Chordata > Lepidosauria > Squamata > Lacertidae > Darevskia > Darevskia nairensis. The sequence goes on from JAWWNI010001345.1 coordinate 37,080, forward strand.
AAATGTCAATACTAGGAATAAATCCTACTCGTGAGTTATAGTTAAATAAAAGTATGTATTCTGTTAAGAATTACAGTCTTAGGCAGAGAATGTCAATTCAAATAAGAAAAACAGTTTCAAGTTCACAATAATATGTATAGCTTCAAATGAAAAATACAACTTCAAATTCACAGTAGTATGAGTAAACAATAATTCGTTACAGTATAAGAACATAAGAAATTTCAAGTAACAATAAATGTACAGTATATCAGTTCGTATTCAAAAGTATTCAAAAGGCTCTTGGTGTGTATTTCCTTTAGTATAACTAATAACAAGAACTCCAATTTATTTAACGCATATTTCTCAAGGACAGATATGGATTGCGACCAACATCACAAACCACAGGGGGTGCAAACTGGATGCCATGCAGTCATTGGGCAGGGGAAAAAAGGTAGAAACCTCTGCTATATAGGATACTATAGGATACTATATAGGGACCCGCTATATAGGCACCCGCCCTGTGGAATGCCCTCCCTTCAGATGTCAAAGAGAACAACAATTACCAGACCTTTAGAAGACATCTGAAGGCAGCCCTGTTTAGGGAGGCTTTTAATGTTGACTAGATTATTGTATTTTAATGCTCTGTTGAATGTCGCCCAGAGTGGCTGGGGAAACCCAGCCAGATAGGCGGGGTATAAATGATAAATTATTATTATTACTAGTATATTAAGCCCGTTTAGAAAACGGGCGCATGAGTGGGCCGGCGGCGGCAGCACAGCCGCCGCCGCTGCAACGACTGAGGAGAAAAAGAGCCCCCTCCGTCCGTCCCGGCCCTCCGTCCGTCCCGGGTGGGTAGCGCAGCCGGCAGCAGACCTCGTCCGCGCCTCCCCACCTCCGCGCCGCCCCTTTCCCACAGAGCCTACAGCTGGCGCTCCTCCGCGGGGCTCTTCCGCTTCCAGCGCCGCCTGTAGCCGGCGCTCCTCCGCGGACCTCCTCCGCTTCCAGCACCGCCAAGCCCCGTCGCAGGGTCGCGGTTGCCCGGCCATCGTGGAACGGCGGCCAGTGGCCGCCTTCTCCCCGCCAGCGGCTGGCAAGGAAGCAGCCCAGCGGCCGCCTTCTCCCCGCCAGCGGCTGGCAAGGAAGCAGCCCAGCGGCCGCCTTCTCCAGCGGCCGCCTTCTCCCCGCCAGCAGCTGGCAAGGAAGCAGCCCAGCGGCCGCCTTCTCCCCGCCAGCGCAATAAGATGGCTGACAGGAGGAGCTGCGGGTAGCGGCGCTTTGCGCCGCTGCCCCCGCTCCTATTGGTCTGCGTCCTCCAATCCCTGTGTCACTGGAACGCACGCGCACTGGCGATTTCCTCTGACTGACGGAAAGTGGTACGGACGGACACAGGCTCTTTATTATATAGGATTATTATTATACTGTTAAGTTTTGTGAGGACCACAGTCAGAGCTAGCAAAACAAATACTGTCATTTCAGCAAGCTCAATTTTAAAAAGCAGAGAGAAGGCGATGAAGAGGTAACCCATCACTCCTGCTTGTCTGGGACATTTTCTCGAAGTTCAACTCACTCTGCAGACGAGTCTGAGTCACCCTCCTCTTCATCAGCACCATCGTCAAGATCCATGTCCATCTCCCTGATTCGCTTTCTGCCATGGAATTAATTGGGGAAGCAGACATATTAACAGACCTCCTTCTTGCGGCAAGAGCTAAAGTGACAGGGGGTTAACAAGTAGTCAAGAAGCTCACCTTCTCCCTGAAAGTTAACAGATTTCAGCAGTGAGCTTGTACCAGCCTGCGGTGAAAGCTTAATGGAAAGCAGCTCTGTCAGATCCTCATTTTTGCTGAGTGAAAGGCTACCACCATTTTACACCCATCTCTTTTCTCACAAGACTTCGAGCACAGGAAGCAGCAGATCAAGGTCAGGAATTGCAAGAGGCATGCGCAGAGAGGGCATTTTGTGGCCATCAGCCTTTTGCATCCAGCATGTGACTTCTGCTGCAACCACACACTGCCCTGTGTTCGAAATTCGCCAGGTGTGTTTTGTACCTGGCTATCGGCCACTTGCGACCAAGTGAAGATGCCTGGGCATATGGATGGCGCCTGGCATAGCCACCATCTGAAGGTGTGTGCCTGGGGATCATTGGACTGTTTTCGTACACTGACACCACATTATGTAGCATTCTCTCAGTTATATTTTATCTGCACCATCAGAATAAAATTCAGGAACCAAGATGTCATTTCTGTGCAGCCTGAGCAAGAGCAGCGAACGACGTTATAGTTAATTGTTGTCGCTTGCCCTTCACTTATCCCACTTCACTGACCTGCTCACAGCTGTGAAGAATATCCCTACATTATGAATGGTCCATGTCACCATTAAGAAAAAGACTGCACCTGGATCAAGTGGCTTTTCCTCATATCTTTTCGAAGTTCTTAACTTAGCTCAAGGTCTTCATCTAAACTAGCCAGATGTCTGATTGAGAATCAATCAAAGTCAGTCCATTGTTTGAAAAATAAGACTTTAGAGCTGTCTTGCCCAGAAATGGCAGCTAGACATTCCATTTTGGTAACTGCAAACTTGGTTTAAGGAACAGGTAGGTAGCTGTGTTGGTCTGTCATAGTCAAAACAAAAGAAAAAAATTCCTTCCAGTAGCACCTTAGAGACCAACTAAGTTTGTTCTTGGTATGAGCTTTCGTGTGCATGCACACTTCTTCAGATACACTGAAACAGAAGTCACCAGACCCTTCTATATAGTGAGAGGGTGGGAGGGGTATTACTCAGAAGGGTGGTGGGAATGGGTGATAGGCTGATAGTTGTGGTAAACCTGTTGACGACTGTTAATGACTGCAATTAGTCTTACAGGAAAAAGCAAGGGGTGAGAAGGTTAAAAATAGCTTTGTCATGTATAATGAGATAAGAATCCAATGTCTTTGTTCAGACCAGGTCTCTCCATGGTTTTAAGCTTGGTAATGAGTTGCAATTCAGCAACTTCTCTTTCCAGTCCATTTCTGAAATTCCTTTGCAATAAGACAGCTACTTTGAGATCTTGTATAGAGTGTCCTGGGAGATTGAAGTGCTCTCCTACTGGTTTCTCTGTCTTGTGATTCCTGATGTCAGATTTATGTCCATTTATCCTTTGGCGTAGAGTTTGGCCTGTTTGTCCAATGTAGAGAGCTGGAGGGCACTGTTGGCATTTGATGGCATACACAATGTTAGACGATGAGCAATTAAATAGTCCTGAGATGGTATGCTTGATGTTGTTGGGGCCAGTAATGGTGTTGTCCGGGTGTATGTGGCAGCAAAGTTGGCATCTGGGTTTATTGCAGGCTCTGGTGCCAGTGTCCTTGTTAAGTCCCCTCCCACCCTCTCACTATATATAAGGGTCTGGTGACTTCTGTTTCAGTGTATCTGAAGAAGTGTGCATGCACACGAAAGCTCATACCAAGAACAAACTTAGTTGGTCTCTAAGGTGCTACTGGAAGGAATTTTTTTATTTTGTTTTGGTTTAAGGAGCCATTTGGCAACTAGCTTATATATCTGAGTTTCTAACACTGGTTGCCCTGCCCCGGTGCTAACCGCCCACTTGTGCGCAAGGCAGGCAAGTGTTATCAGAAATGGAATAGTATGCAAAGCCACGTAAATTGCCAGCATACAAGCGTTTCCCTTCCCCTCAAGATTCATCAAAACAGAAGGTTCTGAGAGTTTCCAGGTGGTTCTTGATATATGATAGCTTTTGTCAGCCAAAGGTAGGCTGATGTTCTTTATCTTCCCCACCCAGTGATTCAAGATGGGGCAGGTTCTGCTGTTTGGGTCTCTGGCTGCACACCTTCCCTTAACATGGTAAGCACCAGAGCTAAGAGCAATAAGAGGTTGGACAGACAGAATTTTAGGATACCGGCATGCGGTTCTAGCCAGTCACCTTAAGAGCAATAGCAACGCCACCAAATTAGGGTCGTTGGAAGAAGATTTAGGCTGCAATACTAAAAGGGATTACTCAGAGGACTTACTTTTAAAAATGGAGAAGGAAGGACTGTGCTGTTAGAGCAGCGTTTTTCAACCGGTGTGCCGCGGCACACTGGTGTGCCGCGAGACACCGGCTGCTGTGCCACGGGAAAACTCCCGGCGCATTGGGCTGCGCACACAGGCGGCTCCGGCAGGACGAGGGCGCGGGATCATAGAGCCGGACGAGGGCGCGGGATCATAGAGCCTCGGGTAGAGGCTAGAGAGGCGCCCACTTCCGATCCGGCTTCTTTCCCCCTCCGGGCGCGCCGCTTCCGGTGAGCACGGGCGGGGCGACCGGCGGTGCCCTGAGCGCGGGAGGCGGAGAGGGAACGGGCGCCTGACCCGCCGCGATCGCCGATCTCCTGCTCCGTTTTCGCCCACCTGAATCCTTCCCCTCCCTCCCGCCGAGGCATGCAGACACCCCACCCCCCAAAGCAGGGGAATCGAGGTACATATATCCTTCCCCTTTCCCCGTTTTTTGACATTTTCTGGTGGTGGTGTGCCGCGAGATTTTTTTCATGAGACAGGTGTGCCGTTGCCCCGAAAAGGTTGAGAAACACTGTGTTAGAGCACCAATAGGGGGGAAATAAGGTGTACAGCAGAAAAGACTTAAGTGGATGGATTTAAAGAGGTGTGATTTATAAACTTCATGAACCACATAAAAGGGCTGAAGGATGTATTTGTGCTCTCACACTATGATATGGAGTCACTAGACACACTTACAGCAGGTTCAGGGTCTTAACCAGGGATAGGCAACCTAAGGCCCGGAGGCCGGATGTGGCCCATTCGCCTTCTAAATCCGGCCTGCGGACGGTCCGGGAATCAGTGTGTTTTTACATGAGTAGAATGTGTCCTTTTATTTAAAATGCATCTCTGGGTTATTTGTGGGGCCTGCCTGGTGTTTTTACATGAGTAGAATGTGTGCTTTTATTTAAAATGCATCTCTGGGTCATTTGTGGGGCATAGGAATTCGTTCATATTTTTTTCACCACATGGTCTGAGGGACGGTGGACCGGCCCACAACTGAAAAATGTTGCTGACCCCTGGTCTTCTGCACAGAAAACACACTCACTTCCACTGACCAGCAAACCCTTCCCGTTATATCCTGTTCAGGATAACTCACACTGGAGTGTCGTGGGCCACTACATGTTGTCCATCTCCTTCGGTTTGCATTTTTCTCTTGTGGTTTTCGGAGCCAAACGAAACAGATGGTTTCCCTGTTGGGGCAAAATAGGATACCCCAGAAGTTGCTTTATATACGCCAGGCTGCAACCCTAACCCCACTTAGGTAAAGGTAAAGGACCCGACAGTTAAGTCCAGTTGCAAACAACTCTGGGGTTGCGGTGCTCATCTCGCTTTATTGGCCAAGGGAGCCGGCGTACAGCTTCCGGGTCATGTGGCCAGCATGACTAAGCCGCTTCTGGCGAACCAGAGCAGCGCACGGAAACGCCGTTTACCAAGACTTCCGGTTGGATGCCGGAGCTGCAGGTTGGGGGGGAATCTCGCTCCGAGATCCCCGGCTTGGCGAGGAGGGGGGGAACCGCACCAGCGCTGCGGTTCCCCGTTAAAAACTCTGGGAAGAAAGTCCCGGAGGCAAGGCGACCTGGCGGGGGCTCCAGGCATCTCCCTAGCTCCCCGGCAGCTCTTACAAGAGCTGCCGAGAGAGAGCCGGGTAGAGACGGAGCCCTGTAGATCTGACAACATTCCTCGCCGAGTGAAGCTGCAAGTACCGGCAGCTCTGAGCCTTCAATCTCTCCGTTAAAAAAGGATTAGATCTTCAGAATTGTGAGTAAAAGAACAATTTGGACATAATTTAAAGGAGGAAGGGGCTTTAAAAACGGAGGTTGGCCCCTTCCTATTGGAACAAAGGAAACAGTGGAACTATGTAACCAAAGGCAATTACAAAAGTGAAAGTTAAAAGAAGAGAAACTTCTGTTGCAGTTTATGGGGAAACAATTGTTACAAGTATCAATTGGAATATAAAAGCTACCTTTTCCCCGAGGTCTAGGGAAATTTGGCAAGGAATGTACAATTTGGACTTTGGATTATGATTTGCTGGACCATTGGACTGTTGTGATTACAAAGTTGTTTTTCAGCCTTGAAAATCACTAGTCAGTAAGGCTTGATTTAAATCACTAGTCAGTAAGACTTGATTTAAATTTTTATTTTTTTTACAGAAAGACTCATTCTTGCTGGTATAATCTTAATATTTACAACCATATGAAGGTTTCATTTTTGGAATAATAATTTTTCAGAGTAGTTTTTACAGTTATATCAAAAATGACTGCTTTGGTTATACTACTAGAAATACATAGACAGATAATTATGAAATTATGGTGAGGTTTAATAAGTTAACTGTTTATATTTGGACAACTTTTCTGCTGTACTTTATTGGAAGGAGAAAAATAATCATTTCCTTAATAACCATTTAAACAATTTATTTAACTAAAACAATAACATGATAGCATATGTATCCATGTTTGTTAACTGTTGTTTAAATGGTTATTAAGGAAATGATTATTTTTCTCCTTCCAATAAAGTACAGCAGAAAAGTTGTCCAAATATAAACAGTTAACTTATTAAACCTCACCATAATTTCATAATTATCTGCCTATGTATTTCTAGTAGTATAACCAAATCAGTAATTTTTGATATAACTGTAAAAACTACTCTGAAATTTTATTATTCCAAAAATGAAACCTTCATATGGTTGTAAATATTAAGATTATACCAGCAAGAATGAGTCTTTCTGTAAAAAAAATATTTAAATCAAGTCTTACTGACTAGTGATTTAAATCGTAATTTAAATCAAATCCACCCTGATTTAGGGGGAAAGAAAACCCCAAACATAACAACTCAATGGCACAGAATGTTATCTGGCTGAGTTGGGAGGAGTAACAGACAACTGGTTGAGAGAGGCAGATAGAGTAGAATGGCTGAAACAGGAGGGCAGAAACACATGCAAATATGCCTATATAGTTTTGAATTTAAAATAATAATAACCACCTCATTCCACTTACTGGATCTCACCCAGAGATGGAAGACAGGAGAAAGCCAAATGAAAATAACAAGCTGTAGTTGGGAGCAAGTGAGTCCATATACCCCACCCCCAAAAATATAAGGGCAAATTTGGGGTTGTTGGGGAGGGGGAGAGAAACTCGGTAGTCTGAATCGGAAGAGGACCTGCTGATGCAACAGAAAACCCTAATACTGTACACTATTTTTAAAAAACCAACCTGCTAAAGCAAATTACAAAGCAAAAGCAGCCTACTATCCCCAAATTGTTGGATGGGGCTGTTGCCGGAAGAGAGTAACTTACAGCAGCCCTGCAATGTAGTGGACACTGAATACTGCAGGTCAGGCTCCAAGTGTTTTACAACCAACTTTGGAAAGTACTGCAGCCTGGGCATGTCTAAAGCTGAACGACAACACTGCTGCTATCCCCACACTGCAGGTTAGGCTTACATTTTCTAGAATCCCTGCACTATAGGGAACTGTCTTATCCCTACAGCAGGTAGGCAGGATGTGTTCAGAGAATAAGTTGACATGAACTGGGTCTTCAACTGGTGGGTGTGAGACCACTACCAGGTCACAGCCCGATCCAAGGTAGGTTGCAACAACAGCATACAAATATTTGATTTGTTGTTGTTGCTGCTGTTTTAAAAAACTGAGTCCTCAACTGCACACTTGGGTTAAATGTTTGTCCCATGTCTAATTGAAGACTACTGGCTTTTACAACGCTCTTACAGTGCCTTTCAGGGACGGGTGGCGCTGTGGGTTAAACCACAGAGCCTACGGCTTGCCGATCAGAAGGTTGGCGGTTCGAATCCCCGCAACGGGGTGAGCTCCCGTTGCTCGGCCCCTGCTCCTGCCCACCTAGCAGTTCGAAAGCACATCAAGTGCAAGTAGATAAATAGGTACCGCTCCGGCGGGAAGGTAAACGGCGTTTCCATGCGCTGCTCTGGTTCGCCAGAAGTGGCTTAGTCATGCTGGCCACATGACCCGGAAGCTGTACGCCGGCTCCCTCGGCCAATAAAGCGAGATGAGCGTCGCAACCCCAGAGTCGGTCACGACAGGACCTAATAGTCAGGGGTCCCTTTACCTTTTTACAGTGCCTTTCACTCTTAATATTTCAGACCAGAGGCTATGCTCACCTCTTCCAACCTCCTCTCTTGCTAAATAAAGCACCGAATTGCACCAGAGAAGCCTGTGATGTTTGCACTGATTTGCATACAGGTGGCTGTAGTAGTTCTTGGTGTTCAAACCCTTTTAGGGGAGTTTCCCCCCCCCTTAATGACAATGGCGATAGATTTTGCACATGAACACAGATCCAAGCCAACGTTTGCTTTGTCAAGGCTCCCCTAACACACACTCAGGACAGAGGAAAAACTGCAACCTTTTGGAGCGTCATTCTCCTACCCACGTCTCTGTGAGAATCAGCCCTTTATTCTGCCCCCCGTAGTACATCCTCCCCCTTCAAGAAATCATTTCATTTGGACTTTCGGCCCATCTCCACCCCTATTACCCCTTGCCCTCGCGAAGGGATCATTCTCACAAAGGGTTTTTTTTGGGGTGGGCTGTCCGTGCCTCCAAACGCCTGAAAGTCACGACAGGGGGCTTCTCCCCCACCTAGTAAATTCTGCCTCTGCATAGTTACGCAGGTTTGGTTTTCTTTACCAGCCCACCCTCCCGGGTCGAAGCAGAGCAATAAGTCATTTACCTCAACAGGGGACAAGCTCAGCTCCAATAATGAAACCCTTCCAAGGAGTGGGGGGGGGGGTCGAAACTCGTGACAAAGCAGGTAGGTGGTTGGAGAGCAGCATCGGAGAGGGAGGGAGAAGGAAATGGGACCGGGGAGGGGGAGGGAAGCGAGAGAAAGCTTTCCCAGTTTTTACGCAAGCCGGAGCCTGAAAAGTTGCCAGAGCGCGTGCGGCGAGGAGACTAAAGAAGTCCTATTTTGGGTCGAGTGACCTAGAACTGGGAGAAAAGAAAGCGCGGGAGAACAAGCCCCTCTTTTCAGCCGCCGAGGAGGAATTCCCCCGGATCTCCTCCAGCAGACAGGCTGCCCAACCGCACCGGCGCAAACCCAAGGCGCCGCTCTTTGCGCCGCGCGTTTGGAGAGGCCACTTTGGCGCGTCGCCGCCTTCGCCAGCCTCACCTCTCCGGCGCGGCGCTAAAGGCTCCCTACCCGTCGCCTCAGGGGTAAATGAAACTCGCCGAGTGGCCGGCGGCGGGGAGGGCCGGCCGTTGCCAAGCGCAGCTTCATGCCGGCGTTGCGGAGACTCCACCTGATCCAGATTCGCGCCTGATTTATTGGGCTGGGGTGGCGGCGGCGTCGCGGGCGCGGCTGGTCAGTCAGCCGTCGGGGGGCGCAGTCAACCGCGCCTGGTTCCAGCCTTCCTGGCCCTGGAACGCCGTTGCCAGGGCCACCGAGCGAGGCCAGGTCAGAGGCCACCATTATCCCGGGGGCTGCTGCTGCTGCTCCTGCTCCTTGGCGCGCGATAAGGCCGCGTCCGCATTGCAAAAGGGCCAGCGCTTTGGAAGGGACCTCCTGGTCGCCTGGAGCAAAGCCGGGGAGCCTGCGGCCCTGTAGATCAGGGTTTCTCAAACTTGGGTCCCCAGCTGTTGTTGGACTACGACTCCCATCATCTCTAGCTAGCAGGACCCAGCGGTCAGGGATTATGGGAATTGTAGTCCTAAAAACATCTGGACACCCAGTTTTGGGGAAACCCTGCTCTAAATGCTGGTTGTCTGTAGTTGCCATTTTCTTTGCATGCCACTTCAGTCTCCGAGCGGTGCAAGATTCCCAGGGTTCCAGGTGCACTTATCCAACATCTACAGGTAGATAGCCGTGTTGGTCTGCCATAGTCAAAACAAAATAAAAAATAAAAAAATTCCTTCCAGTAGCACCTTACAGGTAAAGGGACCCTCTGACCATTAGGTCCAGTCGTGTCCGACTCTGGGTTTGCGGCGCTCATCTCGCTTTATTGGCCGAGAGCCGGCGTACAGCTTCCGGGTCATGTGGCCAGCATGACTAAGCCACTTCTGGCGAACCAGAACAGCACACAGAAACGCCGTTTACCTTCCCGCCAGAGCGGTTCCTATTGATCTACTTGCACTTCGAGGTGCTTTCGAACTGCTAGGTGGGCAGGAGCTGGGACTGAGCAACGGGAGCTCACCCCATCGCAGGGATTCAAACCGCCGACCTTCTGATCAGCAAGCCCTAGGCTCTGTGGTTTAACCCACAGCGCCACCTGGGTCCCTAGTAGCACCTTAGAGACCAACTAAGTTTTTTCTTGGTATGAGCTTTCATCTGAAGAAGTGTGCATGCACACAAAAGCTACCAAGAAAAAACTTTGTTGGTCTCTAAGGTGCTACTGGAAGGATTTTTTTGTGTTTTGTTTTATCCAACATCTGTTTCCTTTTAGAAAAGAGGCACAGTGAAGACAGGAGTCTGGAGTATCTTTATGATAGATACAGTAGTTTGTTTGCACATATATACAACCCAGACGCTTGAGGTATTGCGATCTTGAGCCGTTTAAGGCGTTATGGGTCAAAACCAGCACTTTGAATTTGGCCTGGAAACTTGATTGGCAGCCAGTGCAGTTGGGCCAGGTTCATTGTAATATGCTCAAGGCCAGGCATAGGCAAACTCGGCCCTCCAGATGTTTTGGGACTACAGCTCCCATCATCCCTAGCTAACAGGACCAGTGGTCAGGGATGATGGGAGTTGTAGTCCCAAAACATCTGGAGGGCTGAGTTTGCTTACGCCTGGCTCAAGCCATTTTGTCTCAGCCAGCCTCCACCTGCCTGCCTTTTTACTTATGTACTTGCTGCCTGACAGTTTCCTCCCTTTAGTCTCAGTGTTGCCCCTTTTAAAACTCAGCAGGCATGAGAAAACCAGAATTGGTGGAACCAGGGGTGAAATTAGGCTTTATTTTACCTGGGCCAAAGACCCAGTTTGGCACACACACCCATGCATATTTGCATAAACACACACACACAGGCTGGGAGCCTCAATGGCGCCCCCTGGAAGCTTCACCTGGGGCAAAAAAACCTGGCTAAACACACACACACCCCACGCAAAGCTACGGCTCTGGTTGGATCTGTCTGTCATTGTCTGTGAATCCACTTTCTGCCTTTTGCCCCACTAGTTACTACTGTGTAGGAAAACAGACCCTCCAAGTGTCCCTATTTTCCAGTGACAGTCCTGGATTTACAGAAGCTGTCCTGGTTTCTGATTTGATCCCAGAATGTCCCGCTTTTCCTTGGCATGTCCCTATTTTTATCGGAGAAAGGTTGGAGGGTATGGAAAGATGCTCTTAAGTACTCAATCATTTGTGTTTGTTCCCCCCACCACACACACAATTTCTCCGAGCAGATTTGGGGTGTGCATTATCAGCGACTTTGTGTATTAGCCACTATAAGTTAAATGATATTAGCATTTCCCTATTTGCTTTGAAGTGACGCGGGCAGGACCGGTGCTGGCAATTTTGGCGCCCTAGGCGGGCGTCCCTCGCTGCCGCGGTTTGCTTGCTCCGCCGCTGGTTGGGGCGGCGGCGGGCGGCAGCGGGGGACAGGCTGGCCAGCACCCCCTCCATTTTGGCGCCCTCACCGCCGCGGTTTTCGCCCCAACCTGCTTGCTCCGCCGCTGGTTGGGGCGGCACCGGGCGGCGGACGGGGGGCAGGCTGGCCAGCGCCCCCTCCATTTTGGTGCCCTGGGCAGTTGCCTAGTTCGCCTAAATGGACGCGCCGGCCCTGGACGCGGGTGGCGCTGTGGGTTAAACCACAGAGCCTAGGGCTTGCCGATCAGAAGGTCGGCAGTTTGAATATCCGCGACGGGGATTGCTCGGTCTCTGCTCCTGCCAACCTAGCAGTTCGAAAACACGTCAAAGTGCAAGTGCAAGATAAATAGGTACCGCTCTGGCGGGAAGGTAAACGGCATTTCCATGCGCTGCTCTGTTTCGCCAGAAGCGGCTTTGTCATGCAGGCCACATGACCCGGAAGCTGTACGCCGGCTCCCTCGGCCAGTAAAGCAAGATGAGCGCCGCAACCCCAGAGTCGTCCGCGACTGGACGTAATGGTCAGGGGTCCCTTTACCTATTTGCTTTGAAGCAGTTCTCTCTGTCATTTTCACAGGAAGGGTTCTCTCAAGAAATCAGTTCCTCTGTGCCATATCAGTATTTTAAATTACTTTTCTGTTGTCATCATCAAAAAAATAATCTTCCTTCCTAACATTTCAACTCGAGGACTCAGAAAATAAGAGTGGTTTGGATTTTTAAAAATACTTTACAGTCAGCAGAGGGAGCTCTAAGTGTTCCTTTGTAGGTCTTTCAAGACATTTGGGGGTTTGGGGGGGATAGATTTTTCTGCAGTTACATTTTTAAAGTTGCCATCTCTACTAAGACTTAGAAAGCAAAATTCTTGTCATGCAGATCCAGACTCTCAGGTGCTTTGATGCATCCGACTAGAGCAAATGAGGTAAGTTTATATTTTTCGCTTAAAGCCTTCTGCTGCATTTTATACACATACACACCCTGCAACAATTCAGTGTTAGTTTTAGCTATTTAGTGGTTGCATTCTTTTTTTCCTTGCCAGCTTAAATAGACATTAATGGAAGTGATGGGGGAAACACAAACCTGTACATTAAAGATTTCCTGAATTTAATTCCCCCCCCCCTGAAATTTTGTTGTTGTCACTATTAGGAAATCAGGGTGCGAGTTCTCCTAAAACTGCTAGCTCGTTTGCAAAGCTAAGCAGAGTCTGGTCTGGTTTCAAGTTGGATGGGAGACTGTGTGTTGAAGTTCCAGCATTGTAGGGGGTTTGGCTAGATGACCCTTGGGGTCCCTTCCAACTCTACAATTCTCTGATTCAATATAGCTATCCCTGAGGGCTAAACTATACAGTCGGCAGCGGACCCAGCTCTGGCAGCCTTGATTTCTCCTGAATAGAGCTAAACAGTGACAGGTGAGAAGGACGTAATCTGTAGCAGAGAAGCAGCAGACAGGTATTTTACCTTTCCATCATCTGTTAATTCTCCCATTGCAACCCCCTCCCTCCCACAACTTTCTTCCCAGCCAAGGTTTATTGCCTTAAATATTGTTGAGCTTCGCATAGAAGTCAAACACTTGTTAAATGTGGCTCCCTCCATTATGGTACTGCATTCACATTATTTATGAGCCCCTTCAGATTGAGTGGGTTCCCACCCAGACGTATTTTTAGTGGTGGATTTATACAGAACCAACCACACAACGTTCTGCTTTATTCGTTGTTCTGTGATGCTTCCCCTGTGTTATATCACATTCTTGTTATAGTGCAACGAAAGCATGTGTGGTGTGTGTGTGTGGTGTGTGTGTGTGTGTGTGTGTGTGTGTGTGTGTGTGTGTGTGGAATATCTATGGTATGAAAAGTTACAGGATTTCTGCAGGAAGCTATGGGACATGAGAGCCAGTGTGGTGTAGTGGTTAAGAGCGGTAGGCTCATAATCTGGTGAACCGGGTTCGCGTCTCCGCTCCTCCACATGCAGCTGCTGGGTGACCTTGGGCTAGTCACACTTCTTTGAAGTCTCTCAGCCCCACTCACCTCACAGAGTGTTTGTTGTGGGGGAGGAAGGGAGAGGAGAATGTTAGCCGCTTTGAGACTCCTTCGGGTAGTGATAAAGCGGGATATCAAATCCAAACTCTTCTTCAATGAGGAATGGAGCTGTGTGGCCACCCCAATGGTTTGCAAGCACAAGCAGTATTAAAAGCAGACCATCACAATAAGTCCTCATGAATGCACAACAAAAAGGACATCTGGAGGGGCCGGTGCTTTATTTATTCAGGGCGTTTATGCTCTTCCCCTTTAGCAAAAAAAGGCTCTCTCAGAGCAAATTACGAAAATCCCTGCCCTTACAGTGCAAAAAGACATTGTGCGCAAGGGAAAAAAGGAATGGGAGGGAGGAGGAAAAAGACACAAAACACTTGCACCAGAGCCCTTTCAAGATCTGTACTTTGAGAAATCTTCACTGCTTTGAGAATTTGCTTCTGTCAGGAGGTGAGGCAAACGTCTCCCCTGTACATAGCTGTCAACCCTCCCTTTTTTGGCGGGAAACTCCCTTATTCCAATGCCGTTTCCCGCTGCTATCCCGGATTGTTGATATCCCTTAAATTTCCCGGATTTCAAAGGAAGCAGCTCCTTTCCCTCCCTGCCAGCCAGGGAGCTCCTCAGCTGTGTTGCTCGGCTGCCAATAAGGAGTCTGAGACCGACTGGGGGCGGAGCTTGCATGCCTTGTGCTGCCAGACCCTCACGCCCAACCAGACAGACAGCCTGCCTGCCGTCTATGCGCTCGCTCTTTCGCTCACCCGTTCGCGCGCAGCCTCTGGAGCGCAGGGTGGCGAGGCTACTTGGTGCCATTACACCACCCTCGCGGCATCCCTTATTTTCAAATCCGAAAGTGTGGAAAAATCCCTTATTTTCATATCCGAAATTTGACAGCTATGCCCCTGTATCCTATTAGGGCATGGAGAAAGACCGCTTTAAGTCAATCTGGATGCTCCATATCGAAAACATCTGCGATAATTGTCTACAAAGGAAGATTATGTGTTCTCCCTGGACACCTTGCGTTATTGCCAAACTCCTCTAATCTCTAAATTAAGATACTTGGCCTAAATCCAAATCGATATGATTTATATCTTGCTTGATTTCCTTTTTATGTTCTTTTAATTCGTTGAAAACTACCACCTGATGTTTTGTTCTTAAACTCATACCAGATGCTCCTTCCATATTTTACCATTCCCAACCTTCTAGACCTATTTTTTTCTTTTTTAGCAGACTCCAGAGAGGAGTGTCCTTTTAACTTCACACTCGGTTCTGAGGTCAGTGAAATTGCTGTTTTTCTGAAGCCTTCCCAATTTTCAACCCCCTGAGCTGATGAGGCATGGGTGTAGCCAGGATTTTTGTTAGGGGGGAAGGACAGCCAAAGTTGTTGAGCTTGGGGGGGGGGCAGACTTCTGGGGCGGAGAGAATCTCAGTTAATTGAGTGCTTTCAATGCTTTTCACTAATTTTTGTGGATCTTGGGGAGGGGCAACTCCCAGCCCGCCCCCCAGGTACGCCCATGTCACTAGGACTTTTGATTAACACTTTTTAATGGGGGGGGGGGACATATTTTATTAACCCACGTTGCAGCCAGAAGAATAAGTGTGAACATGCTAGAAGTTTTGTCCTAAACTAATACAAATTAGCCTTTACTATAAAATAGTTGGGAAGGAACTAACAATAGACTGAGGCTTGCCTATTCCTAGAAGAGGGAATGGTATTTGGCAGATGCACAGTCCAAGGCTTCCAGAATCTCAGGGGCCATTTCAAAAAGAACAAAATGTTCTTAGTTTGTTGTGACAACAGAACTTCCTTCACTCTCTCCTTGTTGCCTTCACTTTCACCTCCGTCCTTGTAGGGCTAGTTGGCAAATTTTATTCTGCTGTACACCTAAAAATGTAGTCTGCATAGGACACACACATTTGCAATCAAGCAGGGTGGATTTGATTTAAATTATGATTTAAATCACTAGTCAGTAAGGCTTGATTTAAATCACTAGTCAGTAAGACTTGATTTAATTATTTTTTTTTTACAGAAAGACTCATTCTTGCTGGTATAATCTTAATATTTACAACCATATGAAGGTTTCATTTTTGGAATAATAAATTTTCAAAGTGGTTTTTACAGTTATATAAAAAATTACTGATTTGGTTATACTACTAGAAATACATAGACAGATAATTATGAAATTATGGTGAGGTTTAATAAGCTAACTGTTTATATTTGGACAACTTTTCCGCTGTACTTCATTGGAAGGAGAAAAATAATCATTTCCTTAATAACCATTTAAACCATTTATTTAACTAAAACAATAACATGATAGCACATGTATCCATGTTTGTTAACTGATGTGGTTAAGCATTTAAAAAAAACAACTTAGACTGAGTTTTAGCACACTTGATAAACTTAAAACAAATCCTTATTTCCTGATGAATAGCCTTTGGACTACAATGTAACTTAAATAGAAGACTATATTTAGAAAGATTTTTCCTCCAAAAGCATTTTATTTTAAAAATCCAATTTAAATCAAAAAAAATCTGATTTAAATTAAAAAAAATCTGATTTTTTGAATCGTTGATTTTTATCCACCCTGCAATCAAGTGTTGAACAGATACTTAGAATTTGCAGCCTCAGTGAAGTACGGTAAGTCTAAACAGAAGCAAGTCGTATTGAATTCAGTTGGGCTTAGTCCCAGGTAGGGATGCAATGATTTGCCAATTTTGGTTTCTCAGGGTTTTTAAAAAATTCTTTTGGCAGTCCTAACTTCAATTCTCCGCATTTTGCAGCAGTTTACTTTTTTAAACAAAGAAAAATCCTCACGAAAACCTTCTGCATCTGTGTCAGTTTTGAACAATATACACTTTTGGCTTAACATACTCATTTTTGCAAGCAATTTCCCATAATATGCATTTCTTAAATGTCATTTCCATCAGTACCTCTAATATACCTCTTTTTGTAAACATTGCTTTGAGAATTCCAACACAAAATTTGGGTAAGTGTGCATTATGAAGTATAGCTGTGTTTCAGTTCGCATGTTGCTTCAGAAAAAATGTATAACGGCAATAGGGAAGGGATAGACGACACATGATCATCATAGCATAAAACAAGATACCATTTTCCTCTCCAGCTCTATAAAATGAATGTGTTGATGATTCGGTGGCTGCTGCTGCTACTCCTGAAACACTTTTGTTCTCCCGCACCTCGGCTTCTGGTATGTACCAACTTGTATATTTTTTTACTTATTAGAATATTGATATTGCACCTTCCAGAACAAAATCCCATCGCAAGGCGGCATCCAGAAAAAGGCGTACAAAACTTGTCGGATCAACACTTTTAAAAATCTACAAAGGAGTGGTAAAACATAGTTAAAACACAGCAGCAAACGAAGTGTGCATGCACACGAAAGCTCATACCAATAACAAACTTAGTTGGTCTCTAAGGTGGTGCTGTGGGTTAAACCACAGAGCCTAGGGCTGGCCGATCGGAAGGTCGGCGGTTCGAATCCCTGTGACGGGGTGAGCTCCCGTTGCTTGATCCCTGCTCCTGCCAACCTAGCAGTTCGAAAGCATGGCAAAGTGCAAGTAGATAAATAGGTACCACTCCGGTGGGAAGGTAAACGGCGTTTCCGTGTGCTGCTCTGGTTTGCCAGAAGCGGCTTAGTCATGCTGGCCACATGACCTGGAAGCTGTACGCCGGCTCCCTTGGCCAGTAAAGCGAGATGAGTGCCGCAACCCCAGAGTCATCGGTGACTGGAGCTAACGGTCAGGGGTCCCTTTACCTTTTAAGGTGCTACTGGAAAGAATTTTTTTACTTTTTATTTTGTTTCGATCAAAATCAAAGCAAATCCTAAATAAACGCTGTGAACTTGTCACTCTTCATGACAGCATTTACAGCCGTTGGGTTCATATCTCTTTTTTCCTGGCTCTGGCTAGTTCACCAGCTACAGCCACTCCTGGACGTGAATAGCCTGGCCACAGTTATCCACACGTCTATTAACCTCATGACTGCAGTACTGCAATGCTATCTGTGCAGGGATACCCTTGAAAACAGTGTAGAAGCTGCAGGTGTGTAAAATACAGCTGTCAGGCTTTTAATTTTGGCAGTAAGGCAGGATCGTATATGGCAGATTCTTGGAGAGCCACACTGGCTGCCTGTTGGTCGCCAAGCCCAATTCAAAATGTCGCTACTGGTATAAACCCAGCACCCTGGACCCTGTGTTGTGCAGTGAAATTTGGACTGCAAACTGTCTCCCTATAAGGAGGACATTCCTGAGAAATCTCCCCCACCCCCGAGAAATATACAGGGGAAACTACAGAACACAACAACCAGGGGCGGATTTAGGTTTGATGAGGCCCTAAGCTACTGAAGGTAATGGGGCCCTTTATATGTCCTTTGTCAACAACAAATTGTCACTGTTTTTTGCTTTGAATATATGCTACATGTTAATTTATGGACCTAACAGGTCTCTAAAGCCATTTGCACATGCAGATTGTAGGCACCCTATATATGTTGTCGTGCAGTCGTGTCCGACTCTTCGTGACCCCATGGACCAGAGCACGCCAGGCACGCCTATCCTTCACTGCCTCTCGCAGTTTGGCCAAACTCATGTTAGTAGCTTCGAGAACACTGTCCAACCATCTCATCCTCTGTTGTCCCCTTCTCCTTGTGCCCTCCATCTTTCCCAACATCAGGGTCTTTTCTAGGGAGTCTTCTCTTCTCATGAGGTGGCCAAAGTACTGGAGCCTTAACCTCAGGATCTGTCCTTCTAGTGAGCACTCAGGGCTGATTTCTTTAAGAATGGATACGTTTGATCTTCTTGCAGTCCATGGGACTCTCAAGAGTCTCCTCCAGCACCATAATTCAAAAGCATCAATTCTTCGGCGATCAGCCTTCTTTATGGTCCAACCCTATCAAAACTTCTTTATGGTCCAACCCATCAAAACTTATTTACCCTATATATAGAAATGAGCAAACCCGTGATATTTTAGGGAGCAGGCTGGCAGAAGCCTACACAACACTGTTGCTGTATGTAGGTTTTTTTCTTTTCTTTATCTTATATTTTGGAAATACACACCGCTTTTTTCCCCTTTAAATTTTTTTGGGGCCCCCAAGAGAGTGGGGCCCTAAGCTGTAACTTGTTTAGCTTATACGTACATCTGGCACTGACAAGAACCAATACCTTCCAACTCACCCTTTACTGCAGTTGCATAAAAGGGAATGGCAATTTCCTTCTCACTTTCAGGAAAGGGATGACTGCCTGGTAGAAAACGGCAAACTACAGCAGAAGCTAAAAACACTCCAAGATTTGTCCCAGCTATATGCACTGCAGCTGAAAGACCTCCTGGGGAACAACTACCACAGGCAAAAGAGCAAGGTTTTCTCTGCCATGAGGACCACACAGCTGGACATGCTTTTGCCCTCGGCGAGTGGAAGTCTCTTAGTCTATAACCAAGGTAGATTAAATTTGTGGCGAGGTCTCTTCTTCCGTGTTGTTTTTTAATCTTTGAGATAAACATGCTGTTTACGGCCAGTCCCCTTCTTGTGTTTGCATGTTTTCAATCCTAAAGTTGTTGCCATCCTACCTCTCGCAACTTGCATTGCTTTGCTTAGATTGCTCAATGGTATTCAACAGTGGAAAGACGGAGAGTGGATACTACCGAATTAGGCCTAGAGCAGACAGAGAACCTTTCCTTGCCTTCTGTGACATGTCAGATGGAGGAGGGTGGACTGTGATCCAACGGCGCAGAAACGGAAAAGAGAATTTCTACAGGTACGTCGCTGAGCGCAGTTAACAGCACACATAATGGTTTCCCTTTTTATAATTTGTATTAAATTTTCTGTTTTACAATTTAAAATACTCATTTAAACATCCTTAAAATATCAACGACCACCCTTCTTTTCTTCTCTTTCCATGGTACATTTTGCATATCATAAATCCCTGCAGATTTTACAAAAACTAAACCATTCAGTATTCCATTATTGCATCCATCAAAATTTATTTACACTGTTGAATTTATCTTAATGCTGCCAACGTTTTCAGGTGTACACAGTTTCCCCCCATATATTCCAATCTATGTTCTTCTTGTTCTCTTACTTTATGTTAAGTCTGCAAGCTGGGCGTATTCTGTCAACTTAAGTTGCCATTCTTCTTTGGTTGGGAACTCGCTTGTTTTCCATTTTAGGGCTAACAAAACATGGGCTGCAGTAGTAGCATAAACAAATAATATTTTTTTACACCTTGGAATTTCAGTCTGCATTATCCCCAACAAAAAGGACACCCCTTTGTTTAAAGTACTTCTAAACATTTTTTTTCAATTCATTATGGATTATTTCCCAATACTCTTTTACAAGTCCACCACATGTGAAAGAACGTTCCCTCCACCTCTTTGCGTCTCCAGAACTTATCTGTCATGTAACGGTTTCCTTATTGCTGCGAATAGGGGAGACCATGACCTACAAAATAGGATGGTGCGCCTTGTTAGGTCATACAGGCAGTGCTTTTCCCCCCCAGGAGTATCGGCACCTCTCATTGTTGTTAAAAAGTGTGGCACTCACTGTAACAACTTCATGCTGAGTACCAGCACCTATTTTTCTAGGGGAAAAAAGCACTGCGCACAGGTATGTGCAAATGTTTTGAGTTGAACCAAAGTCCATTTGTTGCCTCTTAATACCTTGTAACGCTTTGGAAAAACACATCAGATAGCCTACCTGGCACCCTCCAAATACAGTTGAATGGCCAACCCTGCCATGTGTGTCTCTCCTCCTTGCAGAAATTGGGATGATTACAAAGAAGGGTTTGGACAGTTCCAGAGCAAGGGTGATGAGTATTGGCTGGGTAATGATAAAATACACGATCTACTACTTGAAGGTAAGGATCCTCGTTCTGTCTAGATGCATCTTTATGAAGTAATTTTAACCCTAATAAGCTAACTTCCCCTATCAGCCAATGAAGAGAGGAAGATCTTCCAATCTCTTCACTGCTTTCTTCCATCTTGATAGAGCCCAAAAGATTGTATTTGAGCTAAATTAGATGTGATGCTAGAGGTACATTTAGTGTCTCTTGTTGGCTTTAAACAAAGCAAACAAAACAAAAAAAGTTTTAGTGCAGCCATGTGGGCTCCAATTGTATTTTGAACCATAGGATGGGGCAAGAGGGCTGCTTAATTCCTTCTCCTTGGACTGTTTTCCTGATTACTGTGCACCCAACACACATGCACTGTTTTTCTCTCTGCATATAATTTGGTTACAGTGATGTGACATGCACATATAGTCTGAAGGCACCAATAAATCCTTGCATTTCATTTGCAATACCGTGTGTTGGACCCACACATCATGACACTGTTTATGTTACAGGAGAAAAATCATTGAAAATTGACCTGATGGACTGGAACGGGGAGAGACGATATGCAATTTATGATAATTTCCAGATCAAGAATGAGAGCGTGAGTCATTGGGGCATAAAATACGTTTAGCAAGTGGACAGTAAGCCCGCAACTTATGTGGGGTTTACAGTCTAGGGATCAAGCCTAAAGCCAAAATTGCATATAGTCAAAACACATTGGGTTCAATGGCTGGTGGGATTGCCAGTCTTTTCCCCCAGTATTCCTGGCCCCTTTCTGCCCCATTTTTAAATTTATTTTATTTGTGAAGTATGTAGAGCTAAATGCTCACAAGTTAAATGCACGTAAGTTGCAGGCGAGCAGGATAGAGGCTGGGGGAGAGTATGCATATTTAAGTTAAAGATCTTGTATAATAAGAACCAGAAGATTTGAAGACAGCATCACTAAATTTTGGCTGCAAATCAGGGAGCTTGTACACATATGAAAACTAACAGCAAGAGTCTTATTTATTAAGTCAACATCTATCATGTCCGCCCCCGCCCCCCGCCATCCATCTATTGCATATGCTTACAAGTCTCCTGTTACCAGTCAACAAACATGATATCCAGCAACCACAGATCGACACAATCTCTGCACAACTGGAGAAAAAAGGAAATGCTGTGTGTGCAGAGCACGTAACACAAGAAAATTAATCCAGCCACATGTGATTTGCATTACACCATGATGTGCATTATATCATGAAGGCGTTAACTGTGTAAAAGTTGTGCAGAAGACATCTGCCCATTTTAGAGATGGGAACGTTAATACTTAAGAAATTAGAGGTGTAAAAAGGATTATTATTTTTTAAGAAAAGCTGGAGAGATTATAACGCAGCCTCCTCTTTTTCTCTGAATCGCAGATGGAGGGGACAAACAACAGATAGGTTCTTTGAGACGTTCATGATGAAAAGATGAACAATTCTGCTGACTCGCAATTTGGGTTAACTGGCTACCTATACCTGACCATAGCTGTCAACCCTCCCTTTTTTGGTGGGAAACTCCCCTATTCCAATGCCGTTTCCCGCTGCTATCCCGGATTGTTGATATCCCTTAAATCTCCCGGATTTCAAAGGAAGCAGCTCCTCTCCCTCCCTGCCAGCCAGGGAGGCTCCTCAGCTGCATTGCTCGGCTGCCAATAAGGAGTCTGAGACCGACTGGGGGCAGAGCTTGCATGCCTTCTGCAGCCAGACCCTCACGCCCAACCAACCAGACAGACAGCCTGCCTGCCGTCTATGCGCTCGCTCTTTCGCTCACCCGTTCGCGCGCAGCCTCTGGAGTGCAGGGTGGCGAGGCTACTTGGTGCCATTGCACCGCCCTCGCGGCATCCCTTATTTTCAAATCCGAAAGTTTGGAAAAATCCCTTATTTTCAAATCTGAAAGTTGACAGCTATGTGTAACCTGACACCTGATAACATTTGTTTCTGTGGTTTTCCTTCAGAATAATTACCAGATAGGCTTCGGCACCTTTTCTGGGACTGCTGGGGATGCATTGTCTGGAGGGAGCAACTTTGAGAGCCAGTGGTCTGCGTCGCTCAGTGGGATGCCATTCTCTGCTCCTGACAGGGACAATGACAGGTTCCTAACAGGGAGCTGTGCAGAAGAGAACAAATGTGGCTGGTGGTTTAACAGGTGAGTTGAGGGATGACTTAACCAGCCCTCTGAAAACCAAACAAAGACCTGCCACTTCTAAGCAGTTCTTCCTCCTTTTGGAAGGACTTGTGAATCTGCTCTGGATCTCCTGAGTCTCTCAGAGTCAGAGATAAATATGTGTATTACTAATTCTGGCAAGCCAGTACTGAGTTATACCAGGGGAGACATCCCAGGTCCAAATCCCCAACTCAGCTATGAAATCATCACTTCTCAGCCTAACCTACCTCACAGGGTTGTTTGCGAGGGTGTAATAGGTGGGGAATATAATAATAATAATAATAATAATAATAATAATAATAATTTATTATTTGTACCCCGCCCATCTGGCCGGGTCCCCCCAGCCACTCTGGGCGGCTTCCAACAAACACTGAAATACATTAAAATATCACACATTAAAAACTTCCCTAAACAGGGCTGCCTTCAGGTGTTTTCTAAATGTCAGGTAGTTATTTATCTCTTTGACATGGGATGGGAGGGTGTTCCACAGGGCGGGTGCCACTACCGAGAAGGCCCTCTGCCTGGTTCCCTGTAGCTTTGCTTCTCGCAGTAAGGGAACCACCAGAAGGCCCTCTGCGCTAGATCTCAACGGTGGGGGTGGAGACGCTCCTTCAGGTATACAGGACCGAGGCCGTTTAGGGCTTTAAAGGTCAGCACCAACACTTTGAATTGTGCTCGGAAACATACTGGGAGCCAATGTAGTTCTCTCAGGACCGGTGTTATGTGATCCCGGTGGCCACTCCCAGTCACCAGTCTAGCTGCCGCATTCTGGATTAATTGCAGTTTCCGGGTCACCTTCAAAGGTAGCCCCACGTAGAGTGCATTGCAGTAGTCCAAGCGGGAAATAACTAGAGCATGCACCACTCTGGCGAGACAGTCTGCAGACAGGTAGGGTCTCAGCCTGCGTACCAGATGGAGTTGGTAGACAGCTGCCCTGGACACAGAATTAATCTGGGCTTCCATGGACAGCTGTGAGTCTAAAATGACTCCCAGGCTGCGTACCTGGTCCTTCAGGGGCACAGTTATGCCATTCAGGACCAGGGAGTCCCCCACACCTGCCTGCCCCCTGTCCCCCAAAAACAGTACTTCTGTCTTGTCAGGATTCAACCTCAATCTGTTAGCCGCCATCCATCTTCCAACCGCCTCCAGGCACTGACACAGGACCTTCATTGCCTTCATTGGTTCTGATTTGAAAGAGAGGGAAGACCCATGTATGTCAACTTGAGCTTCTAGGAGAAAAGGCAGGAGGCCAATATAATAAATAAATCCACACAAACCTTTACGGATGTCAACAACTTTAGAAAAAACGACTGCTACACGTAATGATCAAAATAAATGGGAAGAGCATTTGGTCAAGAAAATGCAAGCAGAGCCAGCACAAATATAAGAACAAAGCACATTTTATATAGTTCTTACAATGGTTGGAAATTGTGGGTTTTACATTAAGAGGACAAGTTAAGTGGGGACTTCTAACATGTCAACAAAGTATTTAAAGTACATCGTAAATTGAATTGGGTCTTAGCTTAGAAAAGCAGAAGGTATTATCTTAATTGCAGATTTCCATAATAAAGTCTTGTTAGCTTTATGCATTAGGGCCGTTTTCTTGCACTTGATTTAACAACCTCTCCTTTTTCCCCCCTCTTCCACTTTCGCAAGATGCCATGCAGCAAATCTCAACGGGCAATATCACAGAAATGGGAAATACTCTGGCCTCTTGGACAACGGAGTGGTTTGGTCAACATGGCGGGGGCTGTGGTATTCCCTGAAACACACAGCCATGAAAATCAGGCCTACGTCCTTTGTGGATGGAGAGAGTGGAGATGGAGAAGCCAACTAACAAGCCCCAATGATGCATTTGAAGAAAAGGAAAATATGACGGATTTGAGGGGTTCATATATACTGTCTACAGCCTAAGTCAGCTTATTCACAACAATGAGGCAGAGGGCCTTCTCGGTAGTGGCACTTCCCTGTCGAACACCTTCCCTTCAGATGTTAAGGAAATAAACAACTATCTGACTTGTAGAAGACATCTGAAGGCAGCCCTGTTTAGGGAAGCTTTTAATGTTTGATGTTTCATCGTGTTTTTACTATTCTGCTGGGAGCTGCCCAGAGTGGCTGGGGAAATCCAGCCAGATGGGTGGGATATAAATAATAAAATTATTATTATTGTTATAACAAGTGACAAGAGCTGGAACTGGGCCACTTCTGCTGTTCTTCCAGCAAATAAGCCATGCTCAAAGCTGTGGTTTTCATGTTACATTTCCCCATGTTTAGAAATAAATACAGACTGAAATGGATTACCGAGAGGTGGGAGGTATGGTTCAATCTGGCCTAGGAAGGGAGGAAGGCTTCACTCCAGGAAAAAGGAGCCCCCTCACCTTGTTTTGAAAAGACTGGCAAGCAGGTGAGATGCTAAGTAGGGAGCCAGTTAGGGAAAACAACTGGATTCTGCAAGCCCTTTCTTTTCCTTTCCATATTCATGTTTTTTCCTCTGTAACTCAAAACTTTTTGCAATATTCTGATTTACTGCAAAGAATGAACCATTTTGTGATACAAAACAGAAAAGGGGTAGGGGGATAAAAGTTCAAACTTGCGATAATGTAATTAAGTCAATTTTTTGTTCACTGTATAAAGCCCACCAGAAGCTGCAGTTTTGTTATAATGGTAAAACCTTGTTCTTGTGTTGGCAGTAATGAGGCATAGCCTAGCCTGCTATCCTTCTCTGGTTATAGGATGCACATCCTGTTCATCTATATTGTATTTGAGCCCACCTCTTAATTTGCCTTCTGTCTCCGATTTATTTCTCAAGGCGAAGGGAGGGGAGTGGTGAGCCTTGACTGATGCCTAATAAAGCAGAAGACTTGCTATATTATACATTTTCACATATCCTTTTTTTTTTTTTTTTAGTAAATGAAAGCATGCTTTTACAATTCTAATAACAGCCTATGAGGCCACTGAGGGCTGAGTAGTCTTGGGGCTAGCCGTCTCGGGCTTCTGCTAAAATGCAAAGACACAGTGAGATCAATTCCCAGTAAATGTGAAAGTGATTAACTGCTTTGCAGAAATTTTTGGATGTAATGAAGGTGGAAAGATGTCACTATAACAAAAGACAGCCTATTGCATACGATGCAACAAAAATAAAACGCTGCTTTATTTTCATCCTTGTCTAAAATTTGTATTAAAGCGTTAAAACCTTTTTCCTTCCGTGTGTATTGTTAGGGCTCTCAGAAGGGAGAAACTTACAAGACAATCAGTCTTACGACACAATGTGCAAAAGCAAGCCCAAATTGTAAACCGGGTAGAACTGATTGAGCGGTAGCTTCTTTGGGTATGGAAGCGATTCACCTCCTTCTGAGAACCATGTTTTTAAAGGCCATTATTCCCTGAAGCAGAAGATCACTTGGTTACTAGTCATGGAAATTACGACGGGCACCTGCAAGAACTGAAAGCCTATCAGACAGGTTTAGCTGCCATGATACAGTGGTTTGTGTGGACCAGCTCTCACTGACCTTGTGCTCTCCATAAGTTTTGCAGTAATGGGAACTTAGCTAGGATGAGGGGTGATATAGGCAATGCTAAACTAGATGAATCTATGGTCTTGGACTGGCAGCTTCCTGAAGAGATCCAAGTCTCATCTGATGGGCTTCAGAATACTATGATGCAGGCATGTCACCTTGCCAATGCCATGCATAGACCCTTCCCAGTCAACTTACAAGAAGGTTTGTGGACAAATGAGAAGATGGATTCACAAGACGGTAGCTGCTACAATCATGAAGGAGGAGCTGGGTCAACTACTATTGGCAGCACAATTTTTCTAGAAAAAGAGGGGCCGGACCTCACCATGAGCACTTCCCTCGTTCTCTTAGAATGGCAACGGCACCCACCTGACAGGTGCCGGAACTGAGTTCCGGCAAGTTCCGGCTGGGAAAAAGCCCTGACTTGGTATTCTCACAACTCAGTCCTGTGAACAGTTGTGTCAGGGGAAAGCAGCATGGAGAATCAGGTCCTAAGTTTTGTTTTCGAGAAAGCTCTGGGGTACTTTGAACATGGAAGTTGAACTATGACTGAGTCACGGAGGTTCTCAGTGCAGAATAATTTAGTAGAAGCTTATTTATACATGTGAAGGCATCGTTTTCCGCTTGCTGCTCTTAAGTGGTTGAGGAAGCAGGGGGAGAAGTACGAAACAACAGCTGGGCCTCATTCCCCCACTATGAGATGGAATTTGACTGGTGGTGCTTTTAGAAAGCCCATGTATTATATTTTTGGCCACCATTCATATCAGCCCACAGGTTCTGTCTCTCTACAAGATGGCGGCAAGGCACTCAGAGCACCAAATGGTCAACGCTTAAGGTATTTATTTCACCACCTTCATTGGACGCAAAATACCCAGGCAGGTCAGTCATTTGCTGTTCCAATTCAGCCAGGCCATAAGAAGTGTTGTCATAGAAGTGGTATTCGGGGTCAGATGGGAAGCTCTGGCACTTGCTCTTTCTGTACTGTGTAGGGCTCAGAGTACCTCCTCTTTGGTGCATATCTGTGAGAGCCACCACAGCAGATTCGTTCTTCCAAGCATTCACGCGGCCCAGGGAATGCCCTCTCACGTTTCTCTTCTGCTCTGCTCTATCAATGCATGGTGCCTGGGCCACTGGTTGGCGTCTGGTGACCAAGTCTAGTTTCTTCCCTGGGGCTTCCCATTTATGGGGGTTGTGTGCTCCATAGGCCATTGATTCAGTGGTACTATAATACAGCTCAAACTCTTCAATGCTCTCACTGGTGCTTTTAGATTTAGGCTGGTGCTCTCCTTCTGGGACACGACTCCACGTTCTGGCTCTGCCACGGTAGAGGTGGGTCTGGCACGGTGTCAGGGTGGACATGCTTCTTTTCCGGAACGGCTTGGCCTTTCTGGTTTCGTGAAAGCTGGCTGTTCTTCTGAACTGCGAACTTCTTGGGCAGACCCTCTCCAGTGGCTCTCCTTTGTTCTCGAGGTATCTAGGGTGAGCTCTTCTAATAAGGGACTGACAAGGGCTCAAGGCAGGATTGGCCTGAGGCAGCGTAAAATCCGCCCTAGAACAGGGCCTGTCTCCAAAGGATTTGGGGTGGTCAGGGGGCTGCTCCAGAAAAGGAGACTTGATTCTAAACTTGCTTCCAGCTGCTGCCTCCTGGTTCTCTGTGCTCACAGAGCTGTTGAGCACCGTGTCTGTCAAAGGGTTCTGAGAAACACGGTAGACCTTGGTTGTTTCGGTGAGGCCTCTCTTCTTCATTTCCTTCAGCTGCTGTTGTGCAAGGCGGTAGCTGAAAATGGGGGGGATTATTTTCTGAGCTGTGGACTCCAAGCTTTCGCTAGCAGAAGCTCCTTCCCCTCCTGCTTCCGGAGCAAAATAAAGACTTCTCCTGGAGCTCAAGGGCATATCTGGAGGTTCTCCAGAAAGCGAACAAGCAACTTCTCCCTCAGAAAAGCTCTCTCGCTGCTGTCTCTCATCTTGGCAGATGTTCTCCTCGTCAGAGTTCTTCCGGAAGCTGGGTGAGTGGGTGGAGTCGCAGCGCACAGGGGTGCTGCACTTCTGGGCCCTGCAAAGCTTCCTCCATAGGGCGATCAGGACAGTGGCAAAGATGATGGATAAACACAAGGATATGCCAGTGACGGTTACTAGATTATTACTGGCTTTCTGGCCGTCTTCAGAAGGGTAGTGTGGTGTGATGGGTACAGGTTTAGTGGCTGAAATGAAAGAGGTAACTTGCTGAACAGATGACAATTTACAAGGTATTTTCCCAAATACAAAACCCATGAAACAAAGGGCAATAAATTGTTCTCCATTATTGCCAAGAGTCAGTCGGGGCCTCTAATTGCACTTCTAGAGCAGCAAATTGCAGGAGGGCAGGCCAGAGCTCCTGTAAATGCTACACATAGATCCAATATTCTCATCACAAATACCTTGATATTGGATCTATATGATCCAATACTCATACTTTCATTGGCTGAGATGTTGCCTATCATCTTTGTTGCTGAAGTTTGAGTTCACACATCATGCCTAGCCTTCATACCTTCCTTCCTTCCTACTGCTTGGATTCAGCTCTGCCCAAACTCTGCTCAAACCCAACATCTCCCAGCCTACTTTATTCATTTATTTGTTCACTCAGTTTGTTAACTACCCTTGTTAACTGGTTAGGTATCCAAGGCAGCGTACAAAAACGAATTTCAATGCAGAAGTTCAACAAAAGCACTTCAGACCTTAATCAATACTTTAAATAGCAACCTGGCCATCACCTTAATGCAACCCTAAAAACAGAACTACACACATGAAGCAGTCCCAGAAGATAAAGATTTACTGGTATATTGCTGAACAGATACCGTAGCAATGCTCATCACATTCCTAGGGAAAAAGTTCCTTGCACCTTCATTTTTTGTCTTTTGATCTGAGGAAGCCCCTGGACACAGTCCTTAAGAGTTTGGGGCAGAGGTGGTTTTAGGGTGGTGTGACCAGGGCGGTCGTGCTGGGCGCCCCAATGAAAGGCGAACCAAAACAATGCTTCAGAATAGCGTGCAAGAGGTGTGGGGGATGAAGAAGAAGAGTTTGGATTTGATATCCCGCTTTATCACTACCCGAAGGAGTCTCAAAGCGGCTAACATTCTCCTTTCCCTTCCTCCCCCACAACAAACACTCTGTGAGGTGAGTGGGGCTGAGAGACTTCAGAGAAGTGTGACTAGCCCAAGGTCACCCAGCAGCTGCATGTGGAGAAGCGGGGAAGCGAACCCGGTTCACCAGATTACGAGTCCACTGTTCTTAACCACTACACCACACTGGCTCTAAAATTCACTGGATGAATTTTAGTGTCGCGCAAGGCGCCTCTGCAATTTGAGAGCCAAGCGTCTGCCAGGGTTTGGGGGCAAGGCACCATCAGGATACTGATGGCACTCAGCTCTATTTCTCCATAACATCTGAATCAAAGGTGTTTGTGCAGTCCTTAGCTTGATCCCTGGATACAGTGGTGGGGTGGAGCCTGAATCCTGGCAAGACAGAAGTGCTGTGGGTGAGTGGTTCCTGTGTTCAGGAAATGGGTCAACTGCCTGCTCTGGATGGGGCTGCCCTTTGCCTGAATCTCTGGAGGCCCAGGTAGCCTCAATGGGTGCAGACACCTTTTACCAGCTACACCCAGTATGACAGGTACAGCCCTGTCTGGACAGGGAAAACTTAACCAGTAGTTCAGGCATCGGCATTCTGCAGGTGTGTATGTCATTCTTAAATGACACCTTCATGTTGTGTGTCTGCCAATAGAACATTTTAGCTCTACCCTTGGGTCTTCTTCCTTCACTTCTGCCTGTCCTGAGGTTTCACAAAGACAATCGTCCCCACACAAAACACACTGGGATGGACAAAGCTTGTATGCACCAGGGTGGCTAAAAATCAATTATTTTTTTAAAAATAAATAAATAAAATCATTATTATTTTTTACTTAAATCGGATTTTTTAAAATTTAAATCGGATTTTTTTAAATTTAAATTGGATTTTTAAAATAAAATGCTTTTGGAGGAAAAATCTTTCTAAAGATAGTTTTCTGTTTAAGTTACATTATAGTCCAAAGGCTATTCATCAGGAAATAAGGATTTGTTTAAAGTTTTTCATGTGTGCTAAAACTCAGTCTAAGTTTAAAAAACAAACAAAAAACAAAACACCGTTTAATCACATCAGTTAACAAACATGGATACATATGCTATAATATTATTGTTTTAGTTAAATAAATGGTTTAAATTGTTATCAAGGAAATGATTATTTTTCTCCTTCCAATAAAGTACAGCAGAAAAGTTGTCCAAATATAAACAGTTAACTTATTAAATCTCACAATAATTTCATAATTATCTGTCTATGTATTTCTAATAGTATAACCAAATCAGTAACTTTTTATATAACTGTAAAAACTACTCTGACAATTTATTATTCCAAAAACGAAACCTTCATCTGGTTGTAAATATTAAGATTATACCAGCAAGAATGAGTCATTCTGTAAAAAAATGATTTAAATCAAGACTTACTGACTAGTGATTTAAATCGTGATTCAAATCAATTTGATTTAAATCAAATCCACCCTGGTATGCACTGAAACGAAGAGGTGAGGAGAATAATAATATGATTGCCGTTTTATTTCTATCCTGGCCTTTCCCCAGACTCACTGTGAGTGAGAATGCAATCTCAACATAAAGACTACGTACTGGAGCATCCCTCCAAGGAGCAGAGAGACGTTTCTTGCTGTCTCCCAGCACAGCCTTTCTTTACAGGGAACGGGAAAGAAGCGAGACATTCTCGATAGCGCTCTCGGGTGCCGTCCCCACAAGTCACACTACATGGGCTCCAGGCCTGCCAAAGTCCCCAGGATCCTGTGAATACACAAACTCTGCATTACTGGAGGGATACCTTCCATTAGAAAGACAGAAAATTGCTAGCCTTGAAAACGGGTACATTCAAATCTGACCCTCAGCCTTCTATTAGCAGGCTGATCCAGTTGTGAGACGTTAGTAGGCAGATCCAGTCTTTCAATCTCTTACAGCGAGGGAGTCCTCCCGCATGCAAACAGGGCTGTAAAATGGGTGCTGGATACAGCAGGAAGTGCGGAATGCAAAGGACCTGGGTGATTCACCAAGATGCAGATAGCAGCCTTACACAAGGGATGGAGAATCTGCGGCTTTTCAGATGTTGTTGGACTACAATACCCATCATGCCTGGCCAATTTGCCATGTTGGCAGGGGCTGGTAGAAGTTGTTAGTTTAACAACATCTGAAAGGCCACACAGGTCATCCATTGCCACTGTACCCAAACTAACTACAGGTGGTTACCTTAAGGGCAACACTTTCCAGAAAGTGTGTTTTTGCGGTGAGCTGCTGACCATTCCACCTATCAGATATCCCAGGGCTCTTCCATCATCTACCCCAGTGGTCCTCAACCCCCGGTCCGCGGCCCGGTACCGGTCCGTGGATCAAATGGTACCGGGCCACCCAAGGAACATTAAATTATTTCAATTTTATTTACTGTGGTGTTAAAATGTTAAATCACTTTATATTCATTTTTGGGTGTAACTGTATTTTATTTTGAAGGCATGTTTAAATACAATTAAATTAAAATTATGACATCAAAACAATCTAAAATATAAACAATCAATGTCCCCCCCTCAGCGGGCCGCGGTAAAATTATCAAACGTTGACTGGTCCGCGACGATAAAAAGGTTGGGGAGCACTGATCTACCCTACACACTGCATGGAAGACAGATGCAGTCAGCCATGTTATTGGCAAGTTCCTAACTTTCATAAGCAAATGAGACTAAAACAGCACAGGCAGAACTATTACTGAACACAACACCTCTCAGAAAGTAGAGTGCTCATGAGGCACCAGGCACTCATATTGTGGCCCAACCCTCTGGAGAAGTTAAGATTTTGCCTCCGACCCCAGCTGCAGACAATTTTCAGTATCCAGCGTGTGTCGCAATATTCCTGGCTTGAAGATGTGAGGGTGTGACTGACACTGGGAATGTCTAAATTGGATAGAAGTCTCCACCTTGTGGGAAAATGAAGCATTCCAGTTGCAATTTGCATTTCGGTCCGAGTTCAGTTGTTCACTTACTGATTACAGCATCAAGTGACAACATTTAAGTAGCAACAGAGCAGTGACCTGGAAGCTGGCCACTGTTCTGTCTGTATTATGGGATGCCCTTTCCTCTGCCATACATAAAGCTGCAAACATCAGTTGCTTCAGACGTATTGTCAAAACACATCTCACTTTTTGCTTTCAGCCATTTCTTGTTGACTTTTTTTTATGCCCATAGGCCTATGCAGTTGTCTAAAATGTCCCTGAATTAGCCAGTCATTTTAATGATTGATATGCATTGCTTTTAAATGTTTTTTTATGCTGTTGTACACTGATGTTTTGCAAGAGGATAGACTATAAACACTTGATCGGATAAGATCGGATCCTTTTCATTTGTCTGAATTATTGTTTCTATACGCCCTTGTACTACTCCTTTACAGGTTTTGTGTTGTATTTTTGTTTTAATTACCTTGTTTGTGCAGATTTCAGAAATATTAAGTGGTATATAAATGCTTTAAAATGAATGAATGAATGAATGAATAAATAAATAAATAAATAAGGGAGGGCCATAGCTCAGTGCTCAGCCTAAGTTTTGTGTGTATTCCAGGTTCAATCCTTGGCATTTCATGTTAGCAATAAAATACCAAGCAACAGAGTGGTCTCTTCCTGAGATCTTGATACGCCACTGCCAGTCAGAACAGACTGGATGTAAGGCAGATCTCTAGGAGCAGTATTAACTAAATAACTGTGCAAGGATTACTGCTAGTACAATGGGATCTTCCCTGTCCCCCTCTGCATGTGCACCAAGGTAAACGTAAAGGGTAAAGAGACCCGTGACCATTAGGTCCAGTCGTGTCCGACTCTGGGGTTGCAGCGCTCATCTCGCTTTACTGGCCGAGGGAGCCGGCGTACAGCTTCCTGGTCATGTGGCCGGCATGACAAAGCTGCTTCTGGCGAACCAGAGCAGCGCACGGAAATGCCGTTTACCTTCCCGCCGGAGCTATTTATCTACTTGCACTTTGACGTGCTTTCGAACTGCTAGGTTGGCAGGAGCTGGGACTGAGCAACGGGAGCTCACCCCATCGCAGGGATTCGAACCGCCAACCTTCTGATCAGCAAGCCCTAGGCTCTGTGGTTTAACCCACAGCGCCACCCGGGTCCCATCATGTGCACCAAAGCCATTCCCAAATCTGAGCTGGAGGGTTGGGAGATATCATGGGGAAGAACGTTTTGTTGCACAAGAGAAATCCTTGCGCTTATGGAACAAGCAACTTAGATCACTGTTGAATACAACCCTTGGTTCCTAAATTACATAAGCAAATGAAACCACAACACCACAGGTAGAAACTATTATCACCCAATGTCAACTCAAACAAAATACTTCTCAGGTAGGGCAATTCACTCATTAAGCTTACCAGCCCCAAAGTCAGATGCTATCTCAACACTAGGTCAAAAGAGCTGCAGGTCAACACTGCTTCAGCCTCATCTGGACTGAGTTTCATTTGGCCCATGTGCCATATTAGCACCGTGCAAAGATGCTACATAATAAAGATGCAGAGGAGAAAAAGCTGGAGGTCACAGCTGCGTTGAGGTCACCTGCACATCTGCAAATGACTCCACCCAGACAAGATGGAACCTCTGAATCAGGGATGGAGAACCTGAGGTGCTCCAGTTGTTGTTGTCCTCCAACATCCCAGGCAGCATGGTCAATTGTTGGTATGGTGGGCATTGTGGTCCAACAACATCTGGAGGGCCACTGGTAACTCCACCCAGTCCAAATAAAAGAACCACAGCCACAAGGCTCCATTTTCTGGGAATGATGGGTGCAAGCAGAACACGTTAGTGTAGACTCATCAACACACCTGTTGTGTTCCTCAGTAACACAGAGTCCTTCCTAGTTATCCAACTGAAAGGTCTGAGATGCTGGCCAGGGAAAAGCCATCTCCCCTCCCCCCCCCAAGAAAGCTGTACCTACATCTTCTTCTTCCTGCTCATCTCATGGCCCCATCGCCCACCAGAACATTCATTTTGCTAAGCAGCAAATGAGACATAGCTGTCAACTTTCGGATTTGAAAATAAGGGATTTTTTCCAAACTTTCGGATTTGAAAATAAGGGATGCCGTGAGGGCAGTGCAATGGCACCAAGTAGCCTCGCCACCCTGCGCTCCAGAGGCTGCACACGAACGGGTGAGCAAAAGAGTGAGAACATAGACGGCAGGCAGGCTGGCTGTCTGGTTGGGCGTGAGGGTCTGGCTGCACAAGGCATGCAAGCTCCGCCCCCAGTCGGTCTCAGACTCCTTATTGGCAGCTGAGCAATGCAGCTGAGGAGCCTCCCTGGCCGGCAGGGTGGGAGAGGAGCTGCTTCCTTTGAAATCCGGGAAATTTAAGGGATAGCAACAATCCGGGATAGCAGCGGGAAACGGCATTGGAATAAGGGAGTTTCCCACAAAAAAAGGGAGGGTTGACAGCTATGAAATGAGAGCAGAAGGCAGGTGGCTGATGGGACCAGAGAGAAAACAGGTGTGGAAAAGGTGACCTCATTTTAACAGGAGAAAATAAACAGGTGGATCTTTTTCTGATATGGAGATTAAAAATGGGGGGTTGTCAATTGAGGAACCCGTGAAGCTCCGGACGTTTTTGGATTCCAACTCTCACTAGCCTCAGACAGCATGGCCCGGGGGGAATGGGAACTGTAGTCCAACATCTGGGAGGACCACACATTCCTCGTCCCTGTTTTAACATGGAATCATAGAATTGGAAGGGACCACAAGGGTCATGTGGTCCAACTCCCTGCAATGCAAGGAATCTGCATGCCACGTTGCTAAGAAGTGAATATGAAAAGATGGCACTCCTAGGCTGCACCCACTGCTAATGAATTAGGTGGATTCTCCCAGTGGTGACGTGTCCTGTCTTCCTGACTGTGCCTGAAGCTTCAAGGTATCTTGCCATGCCCTTTTCAAAAGAAAGAGACGCTAGAGATTAGGTAACAGGCAAGCTACACGGCAGGGGTGAGACTGCCCTGCCCTTCTGAAAGGAGGCTTTAACAAGATCAGCCGGCAGCAATCCACACCTTTCCCAGCTAACACTCATTCAGCTGGTTGGAATCGACATTTCCCCCAAAGTGCAGCCTCTGCATTGATAGCAAGTGAAGCATAGAAACATGGTAAAGCAGTGCTCCTCACGGCCTGCGTTTGGGCTCTGCAGTCAATCTTATAGTGCCCAGTACATGTGGAAGGGACGCGGGTGGCCCTGTGGTCTAAACCACTGAGCCGCTTGGGTTTGCCAATCAGAAGGTCGGCGGTTCGAATCCCCACGATGGGGTGAGCTCCCGTTGCTCGGTCCCTGCTCCTGCCCACCTATCAGTTTGAAAGCACGTCAAAGTGAAAGTAGACAATAGGTACCACTCTGGCGAGAAGGTAAATGGTGTTTCCGTGTGCTGCTCTGGTTCGCCAGAAGCGGCTTAGTCATGCTGGCCACATGACCTGGAAGCTGTACCTGGATTAAACCAATGGCCCAACCGCTCTCCACTACAAGAGGGGCTTCCCATAAGGTATTACAAAGCTCCTCCCTGTCATCGCCTCCCATCCTTGTCACCTGCCAGCCTTTGTCTGGTCTTCCTGTTGCTCGCCTAGTTAAGTGGCAGTGAAAGGGCTTTATCATCGTGTTTTATGGGGGTCCTATCCTGTGCTCACAGCTCTGCATTGGGAGTGGGTCACGCTGCAAATGCAATCATATTCCAGGCTCTACGATGCACGGCATGCAATCACAAAGACATCTCATAATCCTTTGGGTTTTCAAATGAAGCCTTTCTCAAAAGGTAATACAGACCAACATTCCTTTGGATTACTGCACATTCTTTCGCTCTTGGTGGGGCATTGTCTCTGTGCAAAAGGCTAAATTCAAAGCAGTATTTGTTTGCGCCCTCGTCGAACAATGTGCAGTTGAATTCTATCTGGCCGTCCTTTGGATTCGTGACACTTTCCTGCAGCCTTAACGCCCTCTGACCAGAAGGCCCAAGGTCTTTGAACACAGCAATGTTCCCACCAGCAGAGGTGCAGGGAGGAGGAATGACAGAAACCACAACCGAAGACTCACATGTCACTTCTGCTGCCACGACCAGCTTGTACCCAAATCTGTGCAAGAGATCAATAGGCCCTTCCGAAGCAATGACTGATTTGGTCTCTGCAGATTTCAGGAATACAGTCAGGTAGGCTTCTTGGCCAACCAAGCGACAGTCAAGCGTCACCCACTGGGACCTTGCGAGAGAAAGCTCTTTGCTGGTTCTCAGTCCCACAGTCTCATTCGAGATCTGTTTTCCTAGTTCATAGAAGCGGCTGGTCAGTATAACATCCAGAGAAACCACCGTCTTATTCACCGGACACAAATACTCGTCGGTAAACAGCCTGAGCTGAAGGGAAGACTCAACTGCTCCAGAAGCCCTCCTCAAATCGAAGTGGAATACAGGCCAGACCACACTCAGTGGGGTCTTCTCTCCGTTCCACTGGTTCTCAGGAGCCATTTTGAACCAGTAGTTCCCGGCACTCTTAAAATGGAAGCACTCAAAGACAACAATATCTTGGTACTGGTTTCGCAGAAGCTGTTTTCTGGCAACAGTTTGATTGGTGCTGGCATCTATGAGCAGGATAGAACCATTTTTCAATGTCACGTTGCTGTCATGATAATTCTGGAAGCTAACCGACACAGTGCCATTGCTCAAGGCTACGTGAGTTGCTTGCTCCAAGAGGAGATACTCCACTGCTCCCAGAACTGAAAAAGAAGGTATTTGACGAGGTCAATAGTTGAACAGAAAGAATCAACGCAAGGGGAAGGGGAGGAGATAGGGAGATTTAAGAGGGGTTCCCTCCCCCCCCCAGGAAATCCAATGTAACCTTCACACTCTGCACTAACAAGCAGCTCCCAAAAACATTCTCGATTTCAACCTGCTGGTGGTCACTTACTTAGCAATAGGCAGATGCAGCTGGTTATAAGGGGCTTTAGAAGCCTAAATCTGCCCAATTCAGTACATGCATGGCTCCAAGTTACTACCAAACCCACAGCAGAAATGACTCTGCACCTATAATGCTTTTGGTCCCATTGCCTATCTCAGAAGACTTCCACATAAGATATGCAAACTTCTAAAACAATACCAAACTTCTAGACAACGCATCAAAATTTGCTTACATGCAATTTTGTGAAGTATTGTGAAGTATTGTGCATGCACACTGTGTGCACACGAAAGCTCATACCAAGAACAAACTTAGTTGGTCTCTAAGCTAAGGTGCTACTGGAAGGAATTTTTTTATTTTGTTTTGACTACGGCAGATCAACACGGCTACCTCCCTGTAAAGGGAAATGTGCGAGAGAGCAGGGAGAAAAGGAGATTTTATTCAATCATTGGTTTAGAAATGCAGTAACTCTTTCTGAACTCCTTAGTATCTTATGGTCAACTGTAAAGTTCAGCCTATCATGTTGGTCATGAATGGGAGGGTGTTCATTTATCCCATGGGTAGGCAAACTAGGGCCCGGGGGCCGGATGTGGCCCAAATCGCCTTCTAAATCTGGCCCGCGGACGGTCCGGGAATCAGCGTGTTTTTACATGAGTAGAATGTGTCCTTTTAATTAAAATGCATCTCTGGGTTATTTGTGGGGCCTGCCTGGTGTTTTTACATGAGTAGAATGTGTCCTTTTATTTAAAATGCATCTCTGGGTTATTTGTGGGGCATAGGAATTTGTTCATTCCCCCCCCCCAAAAAAATATAGTCCAGCCCCCCACAAGGTCTGAGGGACAGAGGACCGGCCCCCTGCTGAAAAAGTTTGCTGACCCCTGATTTCTCCCTATCAGCACAATTTAACCCTTTCCAGCATTTCCCCTATGAACTCACCCCAGTATTTTTAGTGGAGAAAATATACTCAGCTAACAATTTTTAAGTATTTTGCTCCTCCCACAAACCTTTCGAATTATCCCACATCTCCACCCCCACAGTATTTCCCTTTAATATTCCCTAACACGGATTTGAAAGAAAGTTACAAGAGAACAGAGTTGACCTCTAACACAAAAATAGCCCTTAGTATTCAAAAGTCTTAAAACATAATGCCATTCGGAAAGCTGGAAAGGACTGGGGAACCTGGAGCTTCTTCACTGTAATAAAGGACCCAGAAGTTTCCTGCTTGGCAGGGGGTTGGACTGGATGGCCCTTGTGGTCTCTTCCAACTCTATGATTCTATGAAGTCTGTGGGTGATGAGCTCACCTGTCTACTTCCTTCTGAACTATTTAACCAACGGGGCAGGAAGAGAAGGATGCTTGGTCAGCAATTTCCCCACCGCCTTTGAGCTCTGCAAGCCATTGCCATTCCTGCCTTCACTGTGACCCACCATTGCTTCATTTACATTGCCTATTAGTTAAGATAAAAATGAAAAGGGAGGTGGCATCTGAAGCAGAATTCTAGAAAATACCACCCAAGTTGAAAAAACGGAATAATATGCTGCAGCGCTCTTTTTGAAGGCTTCTTTTCTGACAGAGCTTTTGTGACATTTCGCCTTCGCACCACAGAGAGAAAGAGAAGGAATTTAGACGCGAAAATTAAAACCGACAAAAGCCAGAAGCGAAGGATTCGGCCTCCCACAAGGGCAGGGCCCTCTATTATCTATTCCCTGTGGTGTCTCACAGAGATCTATCCTGTCCTCTAGCCTGTTCAACATGTATAGGAGTCCAATAGGTGAAATCTGAGTTGTTGCAGCTGGCTTGATTCTGGCGGGGGGGGGGGGTGTCCAAATACATATATTCCTTTGCTGGGGGCTGGGGGAGCAGAGCAGGGAATTGATGCTGATTTACACACCATCACCGTATCTGGCTATTTGTTTGACCTCACATGCTCATATAGCAAATGTGAAAGCAGGAACTGGGCTCTGCAACAAACTTTTGATTGATCGTTGAGGGTTGAGTTGCTTCGAATACCTGTTTCGTTAATTTGCAGCGTGGACTAAAGCTGCTTCTGGGGACACCCCCCCCCCCCAGGCTTAGGGGCCCTGAAACGTAAGCTTTCATAGTAAGCTTTCATAGTAGTTCCACCCCTGCTGGTGGGTGTCACCAGGGTCACCTCTGAGTCTTTCCTGCTGTGGCAGAGGTGAGGAGATGCCAACGAATTCCAATAAGCTTCCTGAATGAAGCCTGGGGACCTCACCTGTTCAGCACGGCAAATTCTAGGAAGACTGGGGCAGAGGGCTAATTCTTGAACGATAACCATCCTTCTGCAGCAGATCCATCAACTCTAGGGACCGTGGTGTTACCTGAACACCCAAGAGCTGCTTTTCATGCAGGCCCTGATGAGATAATGGCTGGGCCCCAGTAGGACAAAGCCCCACCCCAAAAAGCCAGCATCCAGCTGCATGGCAGCCATTTCTGAGAAGGTATTTCAATTGCTGGAGCTAAACAAATGTGTGAGGGACGCGGGTGGCGCTGTGGGTTAAACCACAGAGCCTAGGGCTTGCCGATCAGAAGGTCGGCAGTTCGAATCCCTGCGACGGGGTGAGCTCCCGTTGCTCGGTCCCTGCTCCTGCCAACCTAGCAGTTCAAAAGCACGTCAAAGTGCAAGTAAATAAATAGGTACCGCTCCGGCGGGAAGGTAAACGGCATTTCCGTGCGCTGCTCTGGTTCACCAGAAGAGGCTTAGTCATGTTGGCCACATGACCTGGAAGCTGTACGCCGGCTCCCTCTGCCAGTAAAGCGAGATGAGCGCCGCAACCCCAGAGTTGTCCGCGCCTGGACATAACGGTCAGGGGTCCCTTTACCTTTAAACAAATGTGTAACTAATAATGAGTGCCAGAGTTTGGGTCCTGCCCCCCAATCCTTTCTTCCCTTTAGTGTCATGCCTTTCAGAATGTAAGCCTGAGCAGTTATTATTGATATCCGCAAGCTGCTCTGGGAGCCTTTTCCAGCTGAAGAGTGCATCAGAAATGCTATAAATAAGTATCGGTACATTATTTCCAGCCACGTAATGTGTATTTCTCAGCAATACCTCTTAATGCCGTCTCTGGTGTACTCTATTTCAGGTACATTTTTTTTAAAAACTGCGCAAAACAAAATTAGAGGGGGAAAGGTTGAAGGAGCTATGGTCTGGAAATGCTTAGCTTGGAGAAAAGGAGGCCGGGTGAGAATCTTCAGTGACTGAAAAGAAAAGGAACAGCTTCTACTATGAAAGGGGGGGAGAGAAGGGAAGGTGTGTTAAAACTTGGAAGAAAAGAAGGTGACTGATGT
The DNA here is from genome assembly GCA_034642065.1 of Darevskia nairensis. Lineage (NCBI taxonomy): Eukaryota > Metazoa > Chordata > Lepidosauria > Squamata > Lacertidae > Darevskia > Darevskia nairensis. The sequence goes on from JAWWNI010001345.1 coordinate 77,487, forward strand.
CAGCTGATGGACGAGGTTTGGGGGAAATGGTCCTTAGACTTGAGGTTTTCCACCCATTAAATAAAGGGTTGGTTGGAGCAAGATTTGACTTTCCAGCAATACTGCTAGAGAAAAACACAGCTATAGAGAGCCAGTGTGGTGTAGTGGTTAAGAGTGGTAGACTTGTAATCTGGGGAACCGGGTTCGCGTCTCCACTCCTCCACATGCAGCTGCTGGGTGACCTTGGGCTAGTCACCCTTCTTTGAAGTCTCTCAGCCCCACTCACAGAGTATTTGTTGTGGGGGAGGAAGGGAAAGGAGGATGTGAGCCGCTTTGAGACTCCTTCGGGTAGTGATAAAGCAGGATATCAAATCCAAACTCTCTTATAGTCCTTTCCATCTTTTTCTAAGAAACTTTAGAAGGCTGTGCATGGTATTCTTTACAGGTGCAAACAGATACATAATTATAACACTTTCTTTATTTCCATTTCCTTCTTTCTTTTTCTGTTCACATCAAGCCACCCATTTATAAGAGATTCCAAAATAACCATAGTGAATTGTCTCCAGCGGTTTACACCAAATACTCACCATAATCACAGAGAACAACTAGCAGTAGATTTGAAAAATCTTTCAGCATCTGTTTCATTCTGATCAGAAGGGCTCCCTGTTCCTTTTATTCCTCATGTCCTGTTCCAGGTCCAATGTCGGTTCTGTCTTTGCAGCTACAGTAAAAATAAATAAAAAACAGAGGATTTTTCTGAACAGCCTTTTAAGATTTGCCTCGAAGAGCAACACTCTGAAATAAGTACTTGGATTATAAATGTGCGCTGACATGGATATACACACAGAGTTGCTGCTTTCAGCAGCCTAGAATGACTTCACACAAACAGGGAATCAGGAAGAGAGACTCTTTGTCACAGAGAAGCTGGACTTCTTCAAAGGAACTAATATTGGGGAAAGGCTGTTAGCTCAATAATAGGGCATCTGCTAGGCATGCAGAAGGTCTCAGGTTCAATCCTCGGCATGGATAGGTAGGGAGAGACCCCTGCCTGAGATCTTACAGAGCTGCTGCAAGTCAGTGTAGACAATACTGAGCAAGATGGACCAGTGACTTGACTCAGTGTAAAGCAGGGGTGGCCAACTCCCAAGAGACTGTGATCTACTTACAAAGTTAAAAACTGGCAGTGATCTACCCCCTTTTGGGGGGGTTCAGGTCAAAGTTGTTGAGCTTTTTTTGGGGGGGAGGAAAGCCCCGTTTTTTAGGCATTCAGGTCAAAGTTGTTGTTGAGCTTTTTTTAGGGAGAAGGAAATCCCTGTTTTTTGGGGGTGCAGGGCAAAAAAATTGAGCTTTTTTTAGGGGAGCCATAGTTGTTGAGCTTCTTTGGGGGAGCCAGTGATCTACCAGTGATCTACCACAGACATCCAGTGATCTACCGGTTGGACGTGCCTGGTGTAAAGCACTATTCTATGCTCCTATCTGTGGAAACACAAAGAAGTAACTCTAACGTTTTAGCAGCTGGGAAACCAATTTAAATTGGTTGTGTGAGGCAACTGATACATCGTAAAGACACACCATCCTACGCATGAACACTGCCCAGACGGTATCTATTATACCGACAGCCTGCTACTTCCATTGGTGCAAGAGCAAATAGCCAGACTGAACTGATTGTTTTTAAAGAGGGCGCAAGATTGCATGGATGTCCAGGTGGTTGAAACAGCTCTGTATTTCTGGACCTCAGGCTGCAATCCTACGCATGGAAACCAGACTCACTGCAAGTGAACATGCATAGGCTTGCCACATGCAACTCATGGGTGTCTTGTAATAAGACTGCCAACATAGTCTTAACGCTTTTATTGGTGACAAGAGTGTAAAGCGTTAGAAACTCAGATATGTAAGCTGATTGCCAAATGGCTGGCACCCCCAATGAGATTTATTATTGTTATTATTATTCATTTCATTTCTATACTGCTTTATATTTTAAAGGGAAAAAATCTCAAAGCAGTTTAGAACACATCAAAACATCAAATAAAACAACCTAGAACAAAACAAATCGAAGCTTCAAAGAAAATATTTCAGCTCTTTCTCTAAGTGACATTTTGCTTCCCGCATATTTATCTACCTACTTATATTGCTGCCTCGTAGCAGAAGAACTCTAGGGAGCCAAGGTGGTGTAGTGGTTAGAGTGTTGGACCAGGAGCTAGGAGATCAGGGTTCAACTCCCCACTCAGTCATGAAGCTCAGAGGGTGAAATGTTGGGATATAAATGCAATAAATGAGCTCTTCTGCTAAAGAAAGTTGGAAGGGCCATCCAGATGAAGACATCAGCCGCCAACCTGGCACCCAGAGATCCCCACATGGGTCACAACTGAACCCGTGCCAGTCGCAAAACATACCTGGTGCCTAGCTACTTTTGAACACTGGGAGTGTAATGTTGTTGCAGCTTCAATCGAACACCACATTGACCTGGCTTCCATATTAATTCTAAGCCAAGTGATGGCTAAGTTTGTGTCCAAATGCATGGTGTCATGGGTCCCTTGGTTCTGTGAGGTTCTGCCATAGTTTGGCAGACCCAGATGTTAGAGGGAGGAGGAGGAGAAGTGGGCTGATGGGGGCGGGGCTTGAAGACTGGTATCCTGGGAGAGAAGTCTTCCCCTTGTGACTCAAGGTGTTGGAGACAGGGAAGCAGATCTGATGTTGGTCTCCATCGCCCCTCCTTCAGAGCACAAGGTGTCATTGGGGAAGGGGGAGGACTTCAATAATCCAGCAGGAGGGGCCAAGTGGGAAAAGAGGAGGCGGAGACGCTGGAATCAGCAAAGCAGGACACAGTCTTGTTGCCAAGAACCAAGCACCACCAGCGTAAAGGTAAAGGGACCCCTGACCATTAGGTCCAGTCGCAGATGACTCTGGGGTTGCGGCGCTCATCTCGCTTTATTGGCCAAGAGCCAGCGTACAGCTTCCAGGTCATGTGGCCAGCATGACAAAGCCGCTTCTGGAGAACCAGAGCAATGCACGGAAACGCCGTTTACCTTCCCGCCAGAGCGGTTCCTATTTATCTACTTGCACTTTGATGTGCTTTCGAACTGCTAGGTGGGCAGGAGCTGGGACCGAGCAACGGGAGCTCACCCCGTTGCAGGGATTTGAACCGCCAACCTTCTGATCAGAAAGCCCTAGGCGCTGTGGTTTAACCCACAGCGCCACCTGGGTCCCACACCACCAGCGTAGGAGGGAGCAGATGCACCTGCCCAGGTGGAACACACATCTGAACCTGTGGCAATCTCGTGAGTGAGCTCACTCCTGCCTCATCTTCAAAAACTTGACAGGAGGGGTATGGCAACCATTGGGACGTCTTGGTTGCTTCAGTTCGGTCCTGCATCTTTTGCCTTACTTGTGTACCCTGGAATCCTGACTTCTGGACCTTGTGCTTGTTACTGTTATAACCTGAATAAAGTTCTCTTCCTTACTCTCGAGTAAAAGCCACTGCCACTGTGTTTTGGGTTGGAACCACAAAACATAGAATGATGATCGCAACAACTTCATTCCTCCCCTGCTGCTGCCTCGCTACCCAGAGCTAAGCCATGGATTGGTTTGGTTTTATGTGTGAACCTGTTTTGCTTGGCTACACTTCATGGTTTGTATGAAACATGACAAACCATGTTTTGCACTGGTTTGCACCTAATGCTAAAGGCAAACCATGGCTTTGTTCTGAGTAGTATAGCAGCAATAGGACTGCAGGAGGAGTGAAGGGGCTACTATTTTCATTTCTTGCACTCTCACTCACTTGTGCTTAGCATTTCATGCAAACTGTGCCAGAGTGTGACACAGAACTGGTGTCAGCTTTTGGCACACCCTGGCCTAGAATAGGAAGTGTTAGGGTCAAGATATGAAAAACCCACAGTAAGACATTTCCCTGTGAACCATTCTCTTTCCTCTTGTACAGAAGCATGGGTAGCAGGATGCTTCTTCACGGAATATTCTCTGTGAGGATTAGAGAAAAGTGCTAGAGAAGTGTAAGCTACTGTTGTATTTTTAGCATGCCACAAAACCACATCAAGATCATGTTAACCCTCTTAAGGGAACATGCTTCTTTTAGGATTACAGAGACAAATTATTTCAATATGGAAAATTAATGCACATAAACGCACAAACAGCTGTCAATCCCAACAGCAAAACTAAAGCTGGAATTCTGCTAGCCGTGGTAACAGCATAAACTTCCCAAAGACCAACAAGATTTGTACTGGTGGTACTCAGGAAAAGTGAGGCCCACCCATTGTTTAAAAGGGAAGTATGAGCGACACTGAAGGAAGGAAAACAATTCACAAACGGATCATGCCTCTCTGACTGCACTGGGAAAAATCAGATACTGCTGCTATTGTAGTGAGTATCTGTCCACAGGATGAAATTATACTGAAAACCGCAAGCCATCCGTAAATGAAATTTACAGGCGCACGGCCAAGATCTTACTACATGATCCACACAAGCAATTAAAAATGATATTGGCACATTAAGAAATACAATAAATAGGTGCTTCCACCTTTGTGGTAATGTGTGCAAGGATATTTGCCTACAAGACTGGCCAAATACTTGTAAGTGACTGTGCACTGGTCAAGGCAGTGAGCCCAATTCACCTTTGGAAAGACCAAAGTTGTTCCTCATATACAAATTCAAACACACGCAGGTGTGGACTGCTGTGTTCACATTCCAGCCTTACAGTAGGGTTACCAGATGTCACTGTTTCCTGGGGACAGTCCTCGGATTTACAAATCAGTCCCCATACAAAATCCATTGAAGTTGAAAAGTGCCCCCGGATTCATTGAAAAAAATCTGGTAACCTTACCTTACAGTGCAGCATAGGAGTCAACTCCTAGGGGCCGTGGGGGCTCCAGCCCCCACAATAAAAAAAATGAGGGGCATTCCCATTCAAATGGTGTGTGTGCACTGTGTCATTCAATCGATTATGCAGAGCGGGACTTACCTGGGCCCCCACAATATTTTATTCAAGTTGGCAACCCTGGAGTGCAGCGAAGATTTTCCCTCAGCGCGTTTCACAGCACATACATCAGGCGGTGTTGAGGAGAATGGGATGCCTTTACCTTATGCAAAGGTGTGTGTGCAGCAAACAGTAAACAGAAGTGTGAATTGGAATGGAGAAAACAAGGACTAACAGCGAAAAATAATGGTGAAATGTGAACAAGCCCGAAGTGTGGGCACACAGCTCTGCTAATAAGGAGCTAAGCTCTGCACTCCACAAAGTGGTTTGGATGATCCCAGATCACACCTATGTGACTGGACGATACAACCATTTGCTCTCAGGTACATAAATGAGAGCTAATATCACAACTCGTTCCAGATCAGATCATTTAAAATAGAGCTATGATGGAATAGAGGCGGAAGCTAACTGCAGTGCAAGGAGGTGCATTTTTTTTTTAAATGAGTAGACAAGGGGGGGGGGAACCCAGTCACATTAAATGGCAAATTAAAATACTTCAAAACAAACTTAAGCACAGGCTAGCTGCTCCATACTGCAAAAGCAGGTACAATAAAAACAGGTGCATTTCAACCGAACCCATAAAACACAGTTACAAAACCACAAAGCAGTCAACAGCAATAAAAATAACATTAACAGTGCAATCCTGCACATGTTTCTTCAGCCCCACTGTTTTACTGGGAGCTCTCTGTGTTTGGCACTGCAGAAGTTGATTACTTCTCTTAGCCCTTTAAGGAGCAACAGCTAAGAGCACATTTGAAGATAAAATCGAGGGTATTTTGAAAATGCTTGTTTCTCCCAGTTCCTAGAGCAGGATACTCTTAATCTCAGGGTTGTGGGTTCAAGCCCCAGGTTGGGCAAAGAGATTCCCTTCATTGTAGGGGGTTGGACTAGATGACCCTGAGGAGTCCCTTCCAACTCTACAATTCTATGATTCTACCAGATTAACCAACCATTCTTTGTCCTTTTTGTGGTTTGTTTTGTTCTTGTTTTCATTATGCATTCTGTGTTTTTATGCTGTGAACGGACCTGAGATTCTTCGGATGCAAATCTGATACATATACAAATTTAATTCAAAAAAAAAATTAAAATACTTACCCGGTTCCAAATATTTCTCCCTCTACATTACGGCTGAGAGAATCGTGCCCAAGAGGGCTCTGGAGAGGGCATGAGGGAAACGGCACGGCAACGCCAAGGGGCCCTCTTCCTTCTTTAGCCAAGCTTGGCCGGCGACTCGACTCTCCGTGCCGCGCAAAGCGTCCCGACTCCAAACTTTCCTCTCCGGAGCCGTTCCCACGTGCAAGAGGCGCGAACTCACTTCGGCGTCAGGTGAAGGGCTTTGGCGGCGGAGCTCGCCGACCAACTCTGGCCGGACTCTCCTCGCGGTGGGCGCGCATGTCCGGAGCCAGAGCCGCCGCGCAGGGACTCTCCCCGTCTCCGTCCCCCGCCAGTGTCTCTCCCTTTAAACGGGCGGAGATGCGCCTCCCGGGCCGGGCGTGGCGCAAAGGAAGCGCAGCCGGCTGGCCCGCCCTAGCGGAGAGCGCTGGCGCAGCCCAAAGCTCCGCGTCGGCGAGGGAAGGAGGGCGCGCAGCCAGACCGCCCCCAGGAAAGAGGCGGCCTTCGACGGGCTTAGGGCGGACGGGTGGCCGCCCCCGGCCAGAGAAGCGCAGCAGTCCCTACCTCTCCACCTCAAGGGCGCTCAGTGCCAAGTACCCAGCGGGGGGAACTGGGTGTGCCACCTCTCTGGAAAGCCCATGTCTTGCTCCCTCAGTGAGGGGAAAGAGAGACGACAGGGAAATGCTCAGCATTGCCTCATCTGCAGAATTAATACAAGAAGGCGCAATAGGGGCAGACACCGTTGCTGGAATCTTTCAAAGAGTTGGAGATGACGTTTATAAGTGGCCCATGTTTCACAAGCATACAGTAAGGTTCGTAGTAAAATAGCTTTGTAAACAATAGGGGCAATTCCTAGGGGCAGAAGCAGAGGCGTAGTAAGCCCAGGTGGTACCTGGGGCGGAATTTTTTTTGTCACCCCCCACCACCACCACTTTAATTAAAAAAAAAATTTAAAAAGTGTCACCCCCCCTCTGATGGTGCCACTTTGTGAGGTGTGGGGGGTTGTGTGTGTGTGTGCGTCTATTATCTCTTTTTTTCAATAAAGTTAAAATAAAAATAATAATAAAAAATGATAAAAAATAAAAAAAATAAAAAAATAAAAAGTGTCACCCCCCTCTGATGGTTCCACTTTGCGAGGTGTGGGGGGTTTTGTGTGTGTCTATTATCTCTTTTTTTCAATGAAGTTAAATTTTTTTTTTAAAATTAATTATTTTTTTAATTTTTTTTTTTTAAAGTGTCACCCCCTCTGGGGTGGAACCTGGGGCTGCCCGCCCCCTGCCCCCCCGTTGCTACGCCCCTGGGCAGAAGTCCCTTTGCCCCTCCCAAAAAAACGAGGGGTCCGCCCCCTCCAAAGCTAATGGCCATTGCCATTCAAATGATGTGTGCGCCATCTTCATCTTCTTTGGCGACAACCTCTTTCATTGTCTTCCATGTACATGGTCTTAACAGTGAGTCCGTAAATGACTGTGGAGGCCAATTCTGGACCCACACGTCCTTCCACAGTGAGGACATAGGTTTCCGGGCGTGCCGCCTTCTTAGCATGTTTTGTCCTGAGTTTGAGCATCTTCAAAGTCCACCACACCTTTGGTAAAGGCTGTTCTCCAATTGGAGCACTCGCAGGCCAGTTGTTGGTGTTTATACTGCATTTTTTCAGATTTGCCTTGAGAGAGTCTTTGACCCTCTTTTGTTGACCACCAGCATTACGCTTTCCATTTTGAAGTTCGGAATAGAGTAGTTGCTGTAGAAGACGATAATCAGGCATCCGAACATGACCAGTCCAACAAAGCTGATGTTGAAGAATCATTGCTTCAACACTGGGATATTTGCTTTTTCCAGTACACTGGCATTAGTTTGTTTGTCTTCCCAAGGTGTATGCAATTTTTTTCACAAGCATACAATAAGGTTCGTAGTAAAATAGCTTTGTAAACAAGCATTTTGGTTTCTCTGCAAATGTCCCGGTCCTCAAACACTCTGCACTTCATTTGGGAGAAAGCTGCACTGTGAGAGCTCAGGCGATGCTGGATTTCGGCATCAATGTTGGCTCTTGTGGAAAGATAACTGCCCAGATAGGAGAAGTGATCAACATTTTCCAATATTACACCACTGAGTTGGATTTGTGGCGCTGCAGAGGGGTTTTGCGCTTCTTGGTGCAGCACTTTGGTTTTTTGGATGTTGAGCAATAGGCCAAGCTTATCGTAAGCTGCGATTAAGATGGTTTAGAGGTCATCCTGTGTGCGTGCACACACTATGTTGTCATCAGCATACTGAAGCTCTGTGATGGAAGTTATGGTAACCATACTCTTATCATGTGACTAGCTCACCCGGCCACGCCTTGCTGTGGCTATGTGTGTGAGTGCTGTGGTGTTGATGGCTGCGTCTGTGGGTGGTGGTAGGAGAGGGCCGGCAGCGGCTGTGGGGATGGTGTCCGGCCTGCCTTTCATGGCAGCTATGGTGGGGAAGTGGGCAGCGGGTGGCTCAGGCTGGCTCTGACGGCGTCGTCGTGAGCGGCTGTGGAGAAGGGCCGGGGCCTGCCTTTCATGGTGGCGGGGTGGCTAAGGGGCCTGGGCGGCGGTTGGGCTGGGCCTGCATTTGATGGTGTTAACGGCGACAACCCCGGCCTAGAAGTTCCCGTTCAACTTCCGTCTGCCCCTTCTCTGTCCCCACCCCCGTTTTCAATTACCCTCTCGGCCCCCCCTCTTTTCTATTACCCTCTTCTCGGCCCCCTTTTTCAATTACCGGTTTGTGAGCTTGCAAATGGCCGACGGAGCTCTGAGGTTTTGATGATTATGTCTAAAAGCTGTGCCAATTTTTTGCTTTTGTAGCTGTAGTACCAGTATACCCGTCACTAGAGGGCGCTGTTTTGCTGATGACATGTAATAGCTGCGACAGTTTTTTTGTGTTTAAACTTTATTTTAGGTATGACAGGTGTGTTTTTTCTTAATTTTTATTATGCCAGATTATTTTGACATGGTAATGGAACACTGTGTCCAAATTTGATGCAATTTGGTCCAGCGGTTACGCAGCCAAGGGTGTTTCGGACAAACACGCAATGGGAACATTTATATATATATATATATATAGATCAGTTAAGCAGGGCAGGGCTTATCTGGGCCACCCAGTATTTTATTCAAGTTGGCACTCCTGGTTTGAGTTGGAGTCCAACACATATGGAGGGCACCAATTTGGGAAATAATGCACCACATGTCAAATTGTGTGAAGTACTGTTCCACTCACAGCTTGGTTATGTGAAGTGCGCTACATGTCTTGCCTCGCAAGACTTTCATTTTCCTACTACTGAACTGGAGATTATTTGTCTCACACACACACACACACACACACACACCATGAATGCTAAAAGCTGTTGATTTATGTAGCGTCTAGAGTTCTTTTCGTAACCCCACAAAACCCCAATCAGTAGTTTCTTGAAGGAAACAGTGACAAAACACCCTATTTAAAAAGATGTAGTACCAATGCCAGTTACACAAAGTAGTTTTTCCATACCAATTAGTCAAAAGCCCTTAAAAGAAAGCGTTAACAATGGGGACACAGTGGTGGGATCTACCTGTTGGTGATTCACAATATTATACGGCAAATATATTTCAGGACTAACTTCTAACAAATTACTTTGTCATTTAACAATAATATAGTAAGATCAGTGGTCTGTCTGTGGATTTATGGCTGAAGACAGGAGACGGCACATCCACCACATTAAAATATTCATATTGTGTTTGAACTGCATTTTTATTGCTTCTTTTATTACATTACAATTTGTAATAAATGGCATTCAATCCTATGCATGTTGACCTAATAATGAGGTTCACTGTATTCAACGAACCTTGCTCAGAGGCAATTGTGTATACATTAACAGCCAAAGACTGTTATCCAATTAATTTTTTTAAATTAGTTGAACAAGTATGCCTGTGTAAGTGTGCATGTGATTAAAATAGTTTTGAAAAGGAAGCAGCATGGAACCGGTGTTTTTAAGTTGGCACATGTCCTGATTCCTACTCTCAGGACACGGTACTCTCTTAGTTCCAGGAAAGCCAAGTATTTTCTTGAAGACGTCAGCACACAGTCTAGGTACAGGGGACATGGAAAGCTGTCTGTGGACAAACGCCGGCTCCCTTGGCCTGAAAAGTTAGATGAGCGCTGCACCCGTCGCCTTTGGCTGGACTTAACCGCCCAGGGGTCATTTACCTTTTACCTTTACAGGGGACATGGTTCATAAGCCTAAGGTACATGACGAAAGAGTAAGATGTTGTCCCAACACTTGACACACCCCTCCTGCTTAACTTTTTAAGAGGGGTGGGATCAGTCATTTGCATGGTTCTTGTCCCAGATTAGAAGATGAAAGTGTGTGCTCTGTTCACACTAGTTCAAACAGCAGCATGTCCTTAATGATTGGGGCCAGAGTTCAACCCCCTGACTATTATTCCGCCAGCTGACTCCTTGTCTACTAAGGGAATTTCCCTCTCAGAGATCCTGCCATCCCTGCCCCATCCCAGTTGGTGCCACAGGACAAATAACAGCGCATGTTGTACCGGTAAGTGACACATTCCTGCTAGGAGAGTGGAGGAAGAAATTCCCCGCGACTTGAAACCACAGTTTTTCTGGGGACTCTTTTCTTACGTTGATAAATTAATATGAGACAACTTTTTAGTTGATCAAAAGGGTTTTAATCAGCTAATCTAGCCAATTAATAAACTAAATATTGCAGCTGTACTTAAAATATCTATTCATATCAGACATTATAATGACACATCTTCCATAACACAAAGCAAACGCACAACTCCAATAGGATTACTGTTATTTGGTAAAACATAATAATGGTGTAAGAACACATCACATATGACGCTAAGGAATTCTCCCTATTAAAATGGGTTTGTCTTTCATAGAAACCGACACAGTGATAACTTCCACCCAGATAAGAGAATTGGTGCTCAAATGAATGACTGTTTTTTAAAGAAAGTGCATTTAGCTGGCAGAATAGCTGGCAGAATTCCTCATAGCTAGGCAAAAGAAGACAAAAATAGCAACATCATGGAGCTGAGAATCAAAGAATGAAAGGAAGGAAATCTGAGTTCACAATGCTTATTGTCTTAACATTCGGCACAAAGCAACACGCTGGTGTCTACATTTTTTATAATACAGATTAATCCTTCCTCTTAAGAAAGTTTATAGGCAAACATACCCAGGAAGATTCCCCCCCTGAAATGTAGGCACTTTCAAATTGAATTATTCAGTAGTAACTAGAAAGGGCAAACACGCTCTGCATCGTGTTACGTTCACACCAGTGATCTTCTAACACTACTGAAAACATAATTGCTTTGGAGTTGCAGATACAAAGTCCATAGTAAAAATGGAATAGGGGAAAATGTACTAAGCAAACAGCACGTTTTGTGCTCTGTCTACTCTTGCAAGTAGGTCACAATAACATCCCCACCTTTCCTGAATCACTTAACTACCTTCCTCTGTAATTTAACAGCACAAGGTTTCTAGTGTATCAAATCTGTCCTCTTAAGAAAAAAGTTTCAAATTAGTCCTCTGCATTAATTATCCCACACGACCCGCACACAGTTGTAACATAACATAATTTATGCACTCTTTTATGTTCCTCTTTCTTCCTCTTTCCCACCGCCACCTCAGGAAATGTTGTGCACCATCACAAGGTCAACTGGGCAAAAGGTAGATCATTTGGCTTCTTTTCGTCCAGCCTACATGCGGCAAGCATATTTGAATGGAGGGGAAGACACAGCTAACGTATCATTAACTCTGCGTGAGAAATAAATTTGGGTAGAATCTCAAGCCTTCTACAGAATCATCTCTGCAAAGTTGGCCCATCTTTTCAGCTAGAAGCAGCCTAGAAAAAGAAAAAGAAGTACTTGTGTCATTTTTAATAGATGTCTTGAGCTATTAAAAATGAAGGAAATTTTGTTGCTCATTTGTTTACCTTTCTTTAGCTAAAAGTACAGACATTCCCACAAGCTTTGCAAACTCTTCTGCTGTAAGGGATCCCTTTTCAGAGACCTAACGGACGAAAATTATAAAATAAAAGCTTTGCATGGGCAATTCCACAGTGACCAACATACCATTTGTAAACTTATTTACATAGCATTTTGTGTTAATTTAATGTTCATTGAAGTTCAAACAATATTAGCTATTTATGTGTTAACTGGATTGATCGTCCCTACAAAAATAACCAAGAAGTAGATATAGCTTAAATGCTTTCTTTTCATCGTGTTTCAAAAGATGTGACTGACACAAGTTTTGCATCCTCACAAATTTATCCTTAAGACAATTATACATACACATGCACACACACTTCAACAGGTAGAGAGGTCTGTACATGGCATGTACAGTGGTACCTCGGGTTACATATGCTTCAGGTTACATACGCTTCAGGCTACAGATTCTGCTAGCCCAGAAATATTACCTCGGGTTAAGAACTTTTGCTTCAGGATAAGAACAGAAATCGGGCAGCAGCAGCGGGAGGCCACATTAGCTAAAGTGGTGCTTCAGGTTAAGAACGTTTTCAGGTTAAGAACAAACCTCCGGAACAAATTAAGTACATAACCACAGGTAACACTGTAATCTGTAATCTGTAAGAGTCATGATGGTCCCTCACTCTCACTCTCTCTCCCTTTTAAACTAAGTGTAAACTGTGTATCCATGGTATGGTGATCCAGTACAACTATGGTTCCAGTTATACACTATCCCAAAGACAGATACGGATCTCACATGTTATAAGGAACACCGCTTGTGCCTGTGTGTGCACATTTAGTATCTGCTAAATGACGAAGGGATGGAGTGCTGGATTTTGATTGTGGAGCCCTGGATTCAAATCCTTGTTTGGCTATGATGATCTCTTTGTGGCCCTGAGAAAGTCACCATCTCTCACCTTAACCCACTTCTCGGGTTTGTGGCAAGACGAAAGGTAGGATAACCTCATATACAACGAGCCATAGCTCCTTACAGAAAATGTGATGGAACAATTCGTCTTCACAACATGTGAAGCAGCGGTCATTTTTGTCAGTCCCTCCCCTCCCCTCCAGTAACAGGAAGTCCTTTGAAGTAGGCATGTGTCCCTAACCTGCAGGTCAAATACCAGGCCTTTCCTGCTTAGCAAACATTTAGTTAGGATTTAAGAAACTTCGGGTAAAAACCTGTCCTGGAAATCTGCTGCTGAAAGTTCGTAGAATTCAGCAGAAGCCCTACAACACTGGAGGAAGGCAAGATAGCCTGCTCCTGCGACAGATATCCCAGCAGAACTTTCTCAGTATGCTTGCAGAGCCATTCCACCAGCAAACTTAAACAAGCAGTCATGGCTGCAGGGGGAGAACACATGTACCGTATCCTATACTCTTTATATGCATGGGCACACTCATTTTGACACCAGAATCACAGAACTGGCAAGTGTATCGGGAGGCCATCCTGTCCAACACCTGCTAAACGTAGGGGTTGACATGAAAGGAAGGTGCTGGGGCGTTGCGGCCTCTTGCCCCTTTTGGCAGCTGTGCGGCTGGGAAAGGGAGCAGAGATGGAGGTTGGAGGGGCAGGATCAACACAGTTTAGTAGGGTAGGAGAGCTGGAAAAAAAATTCACATCTGGGAAACAATGTGCCTCTTTGGTTTCATATAGTACATGGGGAGACGAGTCTAAAAGCCCGGGACACAAATTTTCACAGCCCTCTAGTAGCTATGGTGGCTCATTAACCAGCAGTAATGTATCTAGGGACCCAGGTGGCGCTGTGGGTTAAACCACAGATCCTAGGGCTTGCTGATCAGAAGGTCGGCGGTTCAAATCCCTGCGACAGGGTGAGCTCCTGTTGCTCGGTCCCAGCTCCTGCCCACCTAGCAGTTCAAAAGCACGTCAAAGTGCAAGTAGATAAATAGGAACCGCTCTGGCGGGAAGGTAAACGGCGTTTCCGTGCGCTGCTCTGGTTCGCCAGAAGCGGCTTAGTCATGCTGGCCACATGACCCGGAAGCTGTACGCCGGCTCCCTCGGCCAGTAAAGCGAGATGAGCGCCGCAACCCCAGAGTCGGACACGACTGGACCTAATGGTCAGGGGTCCCTTTACCTTCATGTATCTAGCATTAACTCTGTAAGTGTACAATTGATTCTGACCAAACTAAGCCTCCTAGAGCAAAATATACATCAGGAACAAGGAACGAATACTGCAGAAAATTACCCATCTTTTTCATAAAGGCAGGCAATGGGAATACAGAGACAAGAGATCTGTCTTGACTGTATCCAGCTATGCTGAGCTTGAAGCAGGTGGGTGTCTATTTTTCTGGCATGTAAAAACGTGTGGGTCTTGGTGCATGTGTGATTTACAAAAGGAAACAGGACATAGATTTGAAGCTTGGCGACAACAACAGAAAGCATCACTGTTTCTTTAACAGATGGCTTGAGAAAATAAAACGTTTACATACTGTCTCTAAGGCAGAAGCCACCATCTCCTCTTCATTGTGGGACTGCAGCTCAATCACCATAACGCCGCTGTCAAATATACGCAGCCTAAACGCGAGATGAGGAAAAATACGAACCTTAACTAGAAGCCTGTAGCCAAAGAATTGGTCGATTAGCTCAAATTGATAAGTACAATTTATTCCCATTTACGACTCCCCCCAGTGCTTTATGGGCCCTTGTTTTCCCTTAGCACTTCTAGGTCACAAGGAGGTAAAGGAAGAAGAATTCTCAACTGACAGATTTCTCCACAATCTTGCCAGCTTCCTTTCTTTCAAAAGGCGCACAGTCTCAATTCTGTTTTTTTCCTTTTCTTCTTCATATCTCCATCCTGCTTTTCATTGTCCTACTTCCTTTCACCATCCTGTGGCTTAAGGAGCCCTCCTAAGACTCCTTGCCCCATCTGTCCCCATAGCACAAAGAGCCGTGAGGACTTTCATTCCAGATTCCCCACACCTGAAACTAGCTCCTTCAGTCACATCAACACAATACATTTAAAGCACACTGCTCTCCCCCCCCCCCCAGAATGCTGGGAGCTGTAAACTGTGATCTTCGGATGAAGGGCAGTAAAGAAATTTAATAAACAACAACAACAACAGTAGTTTACCGCTCACATTCCTCCAAATCCCAGCACCCTTAAAAATTACAGATTCTTTGGGGGAAGTAATGTGCTTTAAATGTACAGTGTGGATGAGACCCACTCCCTTCCTCAGGATATTGTTTAAAAGATATAAGAGCAAGGTAGTAAAGAACTGATTCTCAAGCCTGGTGTGGTTTCTGCAATCCTGAGTACGCAAGAAAGCAGCGCTGTCAACTATTTCCTTCACTGCTTCCTTCACGCCCTCCCATCAGATGTCAAGGAAATAAACAACTATCTGACTTTTACAAGACATCTGAAGGCAGCCCTGTTTAGGGAAGCTTTTAATGTTTGGTGTTTCATCATGTTTTTACTACAGTGGTACCTTGGTTTACAACCATAATCTGTTCCGGAGGTCCGTTTGTAAACCAAAACAGGTTGTAACCCAAGGCGCGCTTTCGCCAATGGGGCCTCCCCAAAAAATTTGTTCGTAATCCCCCCCCCCAAAATGGGTTGTAATCCAAAAAAAGGTTGCAAACTGGGACATGCAAAAATGTACGAAAAAAATTTGTTCGTAATCCCCCCCCCAAAATGGGTTGTAATCCAAAAAAAGGTTGCAAACCGGGACATGCACTTCCGGGTTTGATATGTTTGTAATCCAAGACATATGCAAACCAAGGTACCACTGTATTTTGCTGGGAGCCGCTCAGAGTGGTTGGGGAAACCCAGCCAGATGGGCGGGGTATAAATAATAAATTATTATTATTATGATCATCATCACCATCATCAAGTGGCAAGAAGGAAGACTTAACACAATGACCTTCAGAAATGTAGATATGCGCCCATACTACCTGGCAACCACAGCTCACATACACCTGCCGGGTTTTTCAAAAAATCAGTTGATAAGGACGAGGCAAACACCAAACCTTAAGTGGGCATTTGACAGAAGATAGCATAACTGCAGCCATGTGCCTGGTTGCTTCGTGCTACGTCTTGGTTCGAAAGTCTGCATATTGGAAGGAGGATGGGGGAACAAGCCCCATCGTACCATTTCCGGGGGATAGGGGAGGGGAAAAGATGAGTTAGAATTAAATGCTAAAGGATTCTCACCTGAGAGGTAATTTTAGTGCTTCCAACATCTTACACGCATTTACTAGATCTTCAGGCGAGAGCAGCTAATGGGGTGAGAACATAGTTACATTAATCACATTGCAAGCATGTCTTATTCTCACAGTTGCCTCCTATAACTTTTTTTTTTGCATTGTGGTGTGAATACAGAAGCAGTAAAATACATCAGTGTCAATTCAAATATGAATAGTGCTTACATGTATTAACAATCCCTACTCCTCCTTCAAACAAGAATATGTAAATCCTAAGAAATAATGAAGGTAGCCCCACATGGAGGAGTGGTTCATACATGTTAATCATGTGGATATTTACACCTGAAAATACATGTGTAGTATCAGTCATAGGAACTGTCTCAGAGTCAAACTACAGATTAGGAAGGGAGTATAGCAGTCTCATAGGACAAAGGCCCCTAATAATTCGAAACACACATTTATTTGGTTTCAATGTTTTGCTGGCATTCTGTAACATGACGAATACCAGTGACCTCATAGCACACACCAAGCATGGGAAACCCGTGACCCTCCAAATGCTGCTAAACTACAACTCCTATTGCTCCTAGTAAACATGGCCAAAAGATGGGGATGATGGGAATTGTAGTCCAACAGCACCTGAAGGGGCCACATGTTCCTCACTACTGGCCTAAACAGTCACCAGTCTGTGTAGCTCGTATCAAAGAAACCCACACACATACTTTGCTAATGAAAGTAAAGTTTTACTGCAGCGATGGCAGAACACACCGAATGCTATTTAGCTTATGTTTCAAGCCAAGTTGCGTATTACCGGTATGTGCTAGTCTTGTAGGTCTCGTAATCTGAAATGCATAATAGTCGGAATAGACTGCTCTCGCTCTCTGTGGACTTATCTGGCTGCTCTGCAATGCAAGACATCTGTGCAATTCAGAAAGTATTCCTCTTGGCACTTGCTTGCTAGTCAGTCTGCAAGAAATACAGCTGACAGTACTTCTGGCTCTCATGCAACAGGCTTCAGCTATTTGAATAGCAAAACTTTTAAATCTTCTCTTCCCAATCTGTTTTGCTCACTCACTCCACATATTTTTTCTAATTTACTGACATCCATCTCCATGCCCTCAGAACGTAACTGTGCTTAAGGTATTTTACAAGCCTTCATTTTAGTTCAAAAAATCTAAAAACTGTCAAATGCTTTATCATGGAATCTTGCGAACTCAATGCAAGGTCCAGTTGACCTCTAGATGTTGCTGGAACTCCCATAGTCCCTGATCATTAGCCATCCTGGCCAGAGCTGATGGGCGCTGGAGTCCAAGAACATCTGGAAGGTCAAAGGTACGCCCGCCCCCGTCTTAATGCCTTCAAGACATTTCCAATTCATTGTTCTGCAGCACATTATTGGATGGAATTTACTCTGGAAAATTATCCCATCTTGTTAGCACTATTTTTATAATGTTCTTTTAAAGAAAATGGGAACAGCTAGACACCAAAGGGACGAAATATTTCCCCAACCCCTACAGAAACAACATTATTTCAGTTTTGGCAACTCGGAGAAGCATTAAGTTGACCAAGCCAGCTTTTGAGGAAATGCAACAAGGTAATTGTTCCTCACCTCCAAGCCTCGAGCACGATTCACCAAGCAATAAACCTCTGTGAGTGACATTATTCCTCCCCGCTCCTGTGGACACAATATCAGTTGGTAAGAGAGAACCAATTTAGAACATCCAGCCTGCTATCTCTAAGAAAATATGATTAGCTAATTGACAACATCAACATATCCAAGCAGAAGACATATTCCGCAGGGCCTGCAAGATGGAGCTGTTCCGCATAGCCTTTGAGTCCGATTCAGCCTGACCCTTGTGTTATCATATAACATTGTAATATAAGATCCTCCCCTATTGTTATAAATTCATGGGCTGTTGCATTAAGGCATCTTTTTAAATCTTTTAATCTGTATTTTAATTAATTGTTCTTTCTTTTGTGTTTCATATTTTATTGTGATTTTGGTGGTGTGAGCCGACCTGAGCCCGACTTAGCCGGGGAGGGTGGGGTACAAATAAAAATTATTATTATTATTATTATTATTATTATTATTATATCTGGAAATGCAAATGGCACAGAAGCTGCAGTAAACATAGTCCTAGAAGTTTGTCAGTAGTTTCTAAAAGGTCATCTTCTTTTTCTATTTGACACTGCTCCAATGACTCAAGGGCCTTTACTTTCAAACAATAGTTAAGCCAATGTGCATGGAGTGAAGAATCACAGATGCTTTGCTCCTTCTTGCTGCTGCTGAGCCGCTAAGCCACCACATCACATCCAAACCCAGATTTGTGGTTAGCTTTCCCCAAGAGAATGATGGATGTTAAGTCAAGAATCTTGGTTACAACTTGTGGTTTGTTTGGAGAAAGCCAAGCTAGGAGCCTGGGTTTGGACAAAACCAAATCATGGCTTAGTTCCCAGCAGCATGGTAGGAGAGAAGTTCTTGTGATTTTTCACCCTGTGCAACAGCACGCTGCATGTTCCCCTTTCAACCATAGTTAAGCTTACCATGATTTAAGGTGATGTACAAACACTGCCAGTGTGGATCTCCTGTGTACTCGGCAGTGGTAACAGAGGCAAATAATGCAGCTTCTGAGCAATTTCCCAGTTCTCCTTCAATATCCATTATACATCTTTATCATTGGATTGAAAAATTATACTGCAGCACCTATTGTTTAAATCTGCTCACAAAGGAGTGTCACCACTGAAGAAAGTCCACATTTTGAAGAAGCATATTAGCAATAGTTCTGATCCAACAGAGCATGTACAGAGACGTCAGGGCTACATGTGCTCAGCCCCTACTTTTAAAAACCTAAACTCCTGTCGATCACCATATGGTGAGGAAATGGGACTGTTTCCATCCCTCATTTCTCCTCTCAAAACAGCTGATAAGGTAGGTTTTTATTTTTTAAAAATAAGGCTGTGTATGCACAATCATGTTAGATGAGGCTGAGAAATTGCACGCACAGCACTGATTTATGCCTGCTTCTATGCATGCATAGCTTCTAGTTTGGCTGGGCAAATAATTTCAACTGAACACTGTCAGCCTCTGTTGCCTGAGGCTCTTACTGCTAAAACAGTTGTGGAAATTTCATTGTGAAATGCAAGATCTGCTAGTTTGGAATGCTAACTAAAAGAAATGTCAAGTTTGTTTTGTGTCGTTTTTAAAACTGGATGTGCGTGCGAGTTGCCTACTTGAGTGCCCTTCTAAGTCAGTTCTATTATTTAATTCTCCAAAGATTTAAAATGTGCCCCTGATTAATCCACTAACTGGACAGAATAAGGCCTTCGGTCATAATTTTGATCAAGTGTATGGCTACAATTCTATGCATACATACTTAGTCCAAAGTAAATATGCACAGGAATATGAAATATTCATAGTAAATATGAAAGAAATTAAGATTCTCGAGTGCCTTACCTCTAAAGGTGCCTGTAAAATGCCAGCTAATTGCTTTGCCAGTTGCATATGGAAATGTGTTCCAGATCCATGGGTTTCCCTGGTGACTGGATTAGCTATGCCCATGCTCAACAGGTAGGATTTAAACCTGATCGTCTGTGGAAGTAGGAGAGGGTGGGAGGAATAACAATACAGGTTAAGATGCCATATTCTTAACAAACAAATGCATCCAAGATAGATGAACAAACATAGGAATAGCCTGCTGGATCAGGCCAGTGCCCCATCTAGCCCAGCATCCTGTTCTTGTAGGGTCGAATTCAACATAGTGTTAAGGCAAACATTCCAACAAAGCAAAGATTTCTCCTTCCACAATGGAAGTTAAACCCCCTCTCCCCTGTCCCGCATGCACCCTAAATCTGTTCTAGGGTGTCAGGGATCTGCCTCCCCCTGCCAGTCCAGCTCTGAGTGTTTATAGGGAGCAGCCACCTGTTTTGACTACTGATTCATCTGCGAGTGAAACCAGCAGTTCCTCGGGGGAGAAGCAGTTAGTGGCTGGGAGAGAAGGAGTGCCAGGGCTCCAGAGATTGAGTGAGAGGCCTGGCACCACCCAGCAGGCTCGATCGGAGAGAGAGTCGTCCGGCCCGGCGCAGAGATTACGTAGGAGGAGGAGGCAATTTCGGCTGCCAAGATTGTTGTGTTGGCGCCAAAACCGGAGGGAGGCACTTCCGGATTCTGCTAGTGAGTGAACAGACATGATAAGATTGAGCTCTGCACTGTATATAATTGAGCCCTGATTAAAAGAACTAAAAGACAGATGGTGTGGCTCTCTTATTGAACAACCGATAAGGGGGGAACCTGACAGCGGGGTTCTCTCAACCCTCTGGAGCCGATTTGGGATGTGCAGGGCGCACACAAGGAGAAGGGAGGAGTCCTGTTGCTCAAGCAGAGATGTCTATGGGAAGCATGCAAGCAGGATCCGAGTTCAGCAGCAACCCTCCTCTGCTGTGGTTTCCAGCAACTGGTATTCAGAAGCACACTGCTTCTGGCGGTGGACACAGAACACAGCCAACAACCTCATCCTCCACACTTGTCTAATCCTCTTTTAAAGCCATCCAAGTTGGTGGCCTTCACTTCCTCATGTGGGCACAGTTTGCCCATCCTAATTCTTCCAACATTCAGCTTCACCAGATGTTCCTAAGTTCTAGTGTTATGAGGGGGGCAGGGGAACTTGTCTTTATCCCCTTTCTCTGTATCATGCATCATGTTATGCAGTTCAGTCCTGTTGCTTCTTACCTGCCTTTTCTCTAAACTAACTAACTAACAACAACATCAAATGTTGTAACCTTTCCTCATAGCGGAGTTGTTTCATTCCCTAGGATGAAAGTTCTAGAAGTACTAGGAAGTTCCTAATATTCTAAAACAGGGAGATGAGGAGTCATAGGTCTGCCAAAATTATGACCTGTGCTACATTCCCCATCTCCACTCACGTTCACTCTTAAAATTCCCCAAAGAAAACGAAATGCACCTGTCATACTCCTTGCCCAGCAAATAACAGGTGCTATTTTTAGGAGGCCAAGCGAAGAAAGGCTTGGGAGTAGGAAATGGCCAGAACTCAGCATGTAGAGGAAGTGGATGCTGACAGCATTCCCCAAGTAGGAAAGACAATGCCATGGATTTCCAAGTCACCTTTTCCTCACCTACAATAGACTGCTCTCCTGGAAACAAATCTACTTGCAAGGAGGAACCTCAGCCAGCTTATAATAATAAAATAATAATAATAATAATAATAATAATAATAATAATTTATTATTTGTACCCCCAGCCACTCTGGGCGGCCTCCAGCAAATATTAAAATACATTAACATGTCACAGATTAAAAACTTCCCTAAATATAATAATAATAATTACCGTATATACTCGAGTATAAGCCGACCCGAATATAAGCTGAGGCACCCAATTTTACCACAAAAAACCTGGGAAAGCTTCATAGGAGCCACTGCCTGCCTCACTCGAGTATAAGCCGAGGCCGGCTTTTTCAGCACAAAAAATGTGCTGAAAAACTAGGCTTATACTCGAGTATATAGGGTATCCCTAAGGCAGCTGGGACAGATTTCTCATGAGAGTATTCCATGTTCGGGAAACAGCCAATAAATTAAGCATGAGATTTACAGCGTGTACTAAAATAAAGGAAAACATTTTGAAAATAACTTATAGATGGCACCTGACCCCGGTAAGACTGGCAAAAATTTATAATTTGCAATCTAATAAATGCTGGAAATGCAAAGATAGGGTGGGGGATTACCTGCACTGCTGGTGGGGATGTGAGAAAGTTAAAGAATATTGGAACCTAATCTATGAAAAAATGAAAAGAATGTTGAAACTTACCTTCGAAAAAACTCCAGAATCGCTAATTTTAAGCATAATCCCAAGTAATATACCACAGAACAGAGTAAATATTTTCTTATATGTTAGTGCAGCGGCAAGACTGCTGCTTGCACAACACTGGAGGGGAGAGGAAGTACCATCTTTACAGGAATGGCACGAGAGAGTAATAGAATACATGCATTTAGCAAGAATGACAGCGGCAATTAGGAACTCAGCAAAACAAAAAATAAGGGAAGAATGGAAGTACGTAGAAGAATACTTTAGGAAAGAAGGAGTAACAACGGATTTATTGATTTGCTTGGACTGATATATAGTAGGTAGTAAATAGAATAAGAAACCCGTAGTAATTTACTATATTATTAATCAGGGAAAGATTAGCAGAAAGAATGATAAGGAAGGAAAACGCAATATAACATGGAAAAGATGATAGTTGTATGGGGATGAACCGTAGGAGGTGAATTTTAAATGGGGAGGGTGGGAGCGAAGGAGGGAGGGTAGAAGAGGATAGGAGAGGTGGGGGGGAAGGGGGAGATCCAAAGAGAGAAAGGAAGGAATGTATGGAAAATATAGGAAAGGAAAGGTAGGTTAAATGAGAATGGGGGTGTGTAAGAGGATAGGTAAGAATGGTGAAAGTATACATGGGAGGTATGGGATATGGATGTTAAAGGTAATATAGAATGTATGAAGGTTATGTGGGTATGGAAAGGAAGATCGAGTGTCTTTGTTTTTCTTCTTTTTCTTTTTCTTTTTCCTTTTTTTCTTTTGTATGTATGATAGGAAGGTGTTATTGGTTTGGATGTTGCTAATATGTATGTATGATGTATATGCTGTTGGTTTGGATCTTGTAAATTCTTTTGGAAATTCAATAAAGATTATTTTATAATAATAAAAAATAAAAAAATAAAATAAATTAAGCATCCATACCAGCATTATTGTGAGTGAGTGAGAGAAGACTGTAGGTTCATGTTCATGCTTATTTTCAACTACTGTATAGGCGAGGTTGTGGGATGAGGCAAAGCACTGCAGTGAAGTTTCATAGATCACCAGCATTTGTTATGCCATATTACCAATTCAGAGTTTGGCAGCATTATATGTATTATCATGGCAGCTTAAGTCCGTGTTTCTCAGAGTATGTTGGTGTCTAGTGCATTAAAATATTAACTGACCTCATCTTCCGTGATGTCACCTTGCTTTTCTTTGATCTTGTTAGCAATCGATTTGGACAATTCCACCATCTCCTTAGCCTATTAAAACGCAGCATAGAGACAAGACACAGCTGTTGAAGACAGAACACTTCGCCATGAGCCTCTGATGCAGAAACAAGCTTTGAGGGGCTTCCAAGCAGGACATCTTGCAGATTTAATCAAGACCACTTCCAGACTGTGGCTAATTTCAGGTAGGATTCAGTCACAACCTAACCCAGGGGTCACCTGGGCGGCGGAGGCGTCTGCAGCTTCTGATTGGCTGCAAGAGCTTCCTGCAGCCAATCAGACGCCGTGCCAGCGGCGTCGCCCACCCAGAAGCATCTGCGGCTTTTGATTGGCTGCAGGGGCTTCCTGCAGCCAATCAGGAGCTGTGCCATGTCGCGGAAGTCAGTCTCCGCGCAGCGAGGCCTCCGTACCGCACCTGTTTAGTTTGGCAACCTCCGACCTAACCGATTCAGGCTGCACAATTAGATTTGATTGCGTAGTCTTGCACAACAAACCCACTTCTCCAAAATGTTGGATTTTTTTTCCATAAGGAAATGCACTGGAACACGTGAAGTAACATTTACTTTGACATAACATCCAATCTCCCTGCAAACAAATCAGGATGAATGCTCAATAAACAGACTGTCTGGAAGTACCCCAACTATTAGTACAAAGTGATAGCTAGGGAAAGGGAGCTTCTGGACTCAGTCTGAGTGTTCCTTCTCTCACAAATGTAATGCTAATCATTAGTATAGGAAGATTCAATCATGACCTCAATGATGATTTGCTATGGGATAGGGTGGAGACTGAGCCACATCCCCCTGCTTCTTACCCACTTAAGAAGCGGATCCACCATCACATGTTATCTGCAACATTCAGCAGGGCATGCTCAACATTCTGCTTACTAATGTTTCTCTGGATGGGGCCTAGCCAATTTAAATTCAGAGAGGTAAAAAGCAGGTTGGATAAAAATCAATGATTTTTTTTAAAAAATCAACAAAATCAGAAAAAATTTTTTTATTTAAATTGGATTTTTAAAATAAAATGCTTTTGGAGGAAAAATCTTTCTAAATATAGTCTTCTATTTAAGTTACATTATAGTCCAAAGGCTATTTATTCATCAGGAAATAAGGATTTGTTTTAAGTTTGTGCTAAATGTTTAACCACATCAGTTAACAAACATGGATACATATGCGATCATGTTATTGTTTTAGTTAAATAAATTGTTTAAATGGTTATTAAGGAAATGATTATTTTTCTCCTTCCAATAAAGTACAGCAGAAAAGTTGTCCAAATATAAACAGTTAACTTATTAAACCTCACCATAATTTCATAATTATCTGTCTATGTATTTCTAGTAGTATAACCAAATCAGTAATTTTTTATATAACTGTAAAAACCACTTTGAAAATTTATTATTCCAAAAATGAAACCTTCATATGGTTGTAAATATTAAGATTATACCAGCAAGAAGGAGTCTTTCTGTAAAAAAAATATTTAAATCAAGCCTTACTGACTAGTGATTTAAATCGTGATTTAAATCAATTTGATTTAAATCAAATCCACCCTGGTAAAAAGTGATACTTTACCTTTTCCATTAGCTTGCTGAGGTCTTCAAAAGCCTGCAATAATCAGACACACACTTGGTAACGTTTTCCTCACTTATAGAAAGACAGACTAATTGCATCAATACAATATTTCTTCCACCGCTGCCTTTCCTCCAAAACCAAAGCCCTGAAAAGAATTATGGTTTCTAGCATTTTAAGACCATGTGCTTTAAAACTGTAATTAAGAAGATTCTCGCCCTGTGCTTTGTAACCTGAGCAGACTGTTTCTGTATGAATAGCATGCTGTGTGTTAAGAGGTCCTCATCTTCCAGATAAGAGGGTGGGGGTCATTTTAAGTCAAAGGTTGGCAGTAAATGACCTTTAATACTCAGATTTCAAAAGCTTGTACTTATATTTAAATATTCATAGGCAAGGCTAATTAATAAAGGAAAGCACCATGTTTGTCATCTCTGAGTTCCCTGAAGAAAAGGCAGGTTAGAAATGTAATAAATAATTACAGTTGTATACCACCCATATAGCTGGAGTTCTCTGGGCAGTTTGCAGACCATTAAAAATACAATATGAAACAACACGATAAACAACACTAAAACTAATTGGGGGGGGGGGAATCAAAACAGTTAAAACCAACACAAACATTGCAAACAATTAAAAACCATGAACTGCAAACATAAACCTGACATCTCATCAAAACAGGGAAGCACTTAACAAGACATTATTGCATGCAACATTGCCTCCCCAATTATTTACCAAATTCACTAGTCTAACCTAATTGAAATGATCAAACCTTTAGCATCTTATACATGTTGTCAGTAACATGCAGAAAAACAAGCCAGCTAAGAGAGAAAAACAGATCTAGATAAATAAAGGGCATGCTGTAAATAATTCTTCCCGTCTAATTGATTCACGCCCAAGTACAAAGGAGAATGTGCACACACCTAACAGGAATTTCCTCAGAAAAACAAAGAACCAAGGGAATGAATTTTTATCAGCAGCAACCAGCAGGTGCAGGAAACCCATTCTGTAACGCAGGGCACAAGTTCTGAAATAAACTGATTGATAACTGCAAAGCAGATTTCCCTATGTTTTCAACATCCACAATTTGATTTCTTTTATCCTCTGATAAACAGAGTGGAAGAGAACAACACAGGGGCACATAAAATTGCCTCATACTAAGTCAGAACAGCGGGTGACGCTGTGGGTTAAACCACAGAGCCTAGGGCTTGCCGATCAGAAGGACGGCAGTTCGAATCCCCGTGACGGGGTGAGCTCCAGTTGCTCGGTCCCTGCTCCTGCCAACCTAGCAGTTCAAAAGCATGCCAGTGCAAGTAGATAAATAGGTACTGCTGTAGCGGGAAGGTAAACGGCGTTTCCATGCGCTGCTCTGGTTCACCAGAAGCGGCTTAGTCATGCTGGCCACATGACCTGAAAGCTGTATGTCGGCTCCCTCAGCCAATAATGCGAGATGAGCGCCGCAACCCAGAGTCGGTCACAGCTGGACCTAATGGTCAGGAGTCCCTTTACCTTTTTAAGTCAGAACATTGCTCCATCTAGCTTACTATTGTCTACCCTGACAGGCAAACTCTTGTGGATTTCAGACAGGGCTGTCTCTCAGCCCTACGTGCAGCTGCAGGTTATTGAACCTAGAATCTTCCGCATGCAAGGCCGATTCTCTACTGGTGAGCTGTGGCACAATAAAATTGGCTGCTTCAGCTGCAAACAGTAGCCTCATGGCTCTTCTTCCACCAGCCTCCCTGATGCTACACAGTTAAAGAAAACATGCCGCATGTCTGCTTAGAGACCTCTGTAATATTAAGCAGTATAGAAAGGCTTGTAAATAAATAAACAGTCATTGTGCTGTAAGCTGACCCTTTCCCAATCTACCATATTTTTCCATGTATAAGATGCCCCCATGTATTTTTGGGGACTCCAAATTAAGAAAACACCTCTCAGCACTATCTGTGTATAAGACGAGCCCCAATTTTAAACCTAATTTTTTAGTTAAAAACCTAGTCTTATACACGGGAAAATATGGTACTTCACAGGATGAAGTGTAGTGGGAAGGAGGTGGAAAATGAACACACCATCTTATAATGCACCCTCGTTTCCTACATGGGGTGGGGGAAGACCAGCAGGAAACAAGGGGCTGCTATATTGTTCAGTTCCACCCTCAATTTTTATGTGCCTGTTGTAAAAACAGGAGAGTAAGTAGATCCTTATAAAAGTGATACAGAGATCAATTTGTTGCAGTAAACAATAAGGCATGACAATGATGTGGGTATAATCTTCTTGTCCTGAAAACAAGGAAACTGCCACCAGAAACAAAAATCACAATAGCCAGAATAAACAAAAATAAAGCTGTTACAAATACCAGGAAGCAAATTATTAAGAAAAAGAAACCCTCATGTTTATAGAATTCCTAATCCCCCTTCTTCCTTCTGCCCCTTGCCACTAGCTAGGCTGCATTTATAAGACCTTAAACGGCTCTTTGTTTTTCTAACCCTTAGAAAATGCTTTTGGGTCTCTTTGGACAATTGGAAAAGCCTGCATTTTTTTCTCTGCGTACAATGTTTTGAGTCAGCCAGGCCTGATCCAGTGATACCATGGCAATACCTTTGTCCAAAGCAATGGAGGAGGAAAGGAAAGGAGGGCACTCGGCCCTCCAGGTGTTTTGGGACTACAACTCCCATCATCCCTAGCTAACAGGACCAGTGGTCAGTGATGATGGGAATTGTAGTCTCAAAACATCTGGACAGCTGAGTTTGCCTATGCCTGCTATATAGGTTTGACCCTTTAGAAAAATTA
This sequence comes from Darevskia nairensis, assembly GCA_034642065.1. NCBI lineage: Eukaryota > Metazoa > Chordata > Lepidosauria > Squamata > Lacertidae > Darevskia > Darevskia nairensis. The sequence goes on from JAWWNI010001345.1 coordinate 105,084, forward strand.
TCACTGGAAATGTGCCCTGCGATGCTGAGGCTGGAATGCGCAAAACTCAAGGAGCAACGCAGCAAGACAGTGCAGCTTCTAAAACAGAACTTTTGCACACTGTGGTTTGTGACACGTTAGTGTGCCGGCTGCAGTGTATAGCTGTGTTGCACGGACACTCCCTGCATTCCTTCTGGGGCTGGAAAGGGATTAGTAAAACTAAATTACTGTGTTGTGAAATGATGGATGTCTAAAAAGTGTGTCAACCAACATGAAAAGTTTGGAAAGCTCTGCTCTAAAATATAGAACATTTTAAAGTGGTGTGAAAGACACACAGTTACACCGCAGGCACTTATATGTGATGCTTAAATGGGCATGTTGCACACAGCTCTCACGACTGCAACTGATGCACTGGCTAGAGGAAGAATGGCATTTTTGATTACTTGATCATATAATTTCTATACCGCTTAATTTATTAAAACTATCTCTAAGCAGCGCACAGAAAACTGAAGCAACAACAGACAACTTAAACTAACGTTAACTTAACTTTCCCAAATAACAAATTATGCTATGCAAGCACTGGAGGGAAAGAATTTTTCCACAAAAGAAGCATTCACTTCATGATAAGACACCTATATATTGTGCAACAGCTGTGTAAAAAGTGCAATAACTGCGTTTGTAGAGGGAGATACACACAGTCATACCTCAAGTTGCGAACGCTGCGGGTTGCGTTTTTTCAGGTTGTGCTCACGCCGAACCCGGAAGTACCGGAACAGGTTATTTCCAGGTTTCGGCGCTTGTGCATGCGCAGAAATGCTGAATTGCGACCCGCGCATGCGAAGCGGCGCTGCGGGTTACAAACGTGCCTCCCACACGGATCACGTTTGCAACCCGAGTGTCCACTGTACTTTGCAAAAGCCTGTAAGCACCAGTCCTATTTAAAAATTATATATTCTTAAATATATAACACATCTAGCTCCCAAACACAACAACTGTGATCCAAATATATTTACAGCCTTTCCCTATCAGCAGCTTCCAACGACTCAAAGAGTTACAAAAAAAATCTGCACATGAAATTCCAATATTACTCACTTCGGAAATGTTTTTATCCATCTCTTTTCTTCTTTCTTCTAATTTTCTCTCAATACCTACAATTCCTGCAGCTCTTATTCTCCCTGTCTGAAAAAAAAATACATTAAAAAAGTGGTTATGAAGGAAGTGCTTAGAGTTCCCTCCTTTTGGACACAAGTAAAGATTGTGCCTGCCTTATAACATCTGTGAGATCAGGGACATGGGGTGTATTTAGAAACAACCAGGGGCGCCATCCAGGGAGGTGCAAAGCCCCACCAAAAAAATTCAAGGAGGGGTAGGGCCCCCTAAATATTCTGTGGCCTGAGACGGGCCCTGTCAGGTCTTCTCATGACTGCGAAGGTGTCAGGAGAGGTTGCGCAGGCCAGTGCACATTTAGCGCACCTCATTTAGTGTTATTTGTAAATGCAACTATATAATCAGCTTCATGTTTTCAAATTACATTACCTGTCAAAAACAGCCAATTTTAATTAACATTGTGGGGTGGGGGGGGGGAGTGTTACCGTATATTTTTTGCTCTATAAGGCGCACCTGACCATAGGACGCACCTAGTTTTTAGAGGGGGAAAGCCCCATATTTTTTTAGGATCAGCTCAAATTTCTGCAGCTTCTTTTGCAAAGGAGAAAAGCCCCATTTTTGTGGATCAGCTCAAGTTTCTGCAGCTTCTTTTGCAAAGGAGAAAAGCCCCATTTTTTGAGGATCAGCTCAAAGTTGTTGAGCTTACTTTGCAAAGGGAAACAACCCTGTTTTAACTCACAGTTCTGCAGCTTCAGGAAGCCATTCCTACAGTTTCCAGACGGATAATCTAATCAGCCAGTCACATGTCGCTGGGGAAACAGCCTCCCTCTGCGAGGGGGCGGGGCTGGAGTCTCTCTCCCTTATCTTTCTCCCCGATCGTTTGCTGAGCAGCTGCTCAGCGGGCTTCCTTTCAACACCCCCTTCTCTCTCTTTTTTTTTTAAAAAAAAGCACGATCTGCTTTTGCCCCTGGGCAGTTCAGCTCCAGGGACCACACATTCGCTCCATAAGACGCAGACATTTCCCCTTACTTTTTAGGAGGAAAAAGGTGCGTCTTATGGAGCAAAAAATACAGTACATAATAAAACAGTTGCATAAAGTAAAAAGAATACTTATTGAAATGCTTATTTGAGAGCAGAGGTCCAATAATCAGAAACTGCATAAACACCTGCGAGCCTCTGGTAACATCAATGGTCTGAGAAGCAGGCATGTTCTCCCACCTCCGCTGAGTCATTTCTTCCGATAGCCTTCTGTAGAACTGTGCAGAGGTTTAAAAAAGAAAGAAGGAAAGGAGGGAGGGTAATTCCAAGGATGCACTGAAATTGATTTAAACATATTTAGTATTTTCTAAATAAAAGCAATTTCATAAAAGTAATTTCTCAAAGCTACAAATATGTAACGGACTGCGTTTTACTGCATCACTTATCTTTACAGATCTCAAAGGTTTAGAGGTCCATACCAGCATGTTACAAGCAAGACACAATAGTAATAAACAGTAATACCCGTATGATTATTATTATTTTTTACCCATTTTTTACTGAGGTCCAGTGCCGAGGGCCTTCTGGTGGTTCCCTCACTACGAGAAGCCAAGTTACAGGGAACCAGGCAGAGGGCTTTCTCGGTAGTGGCACCTGCCCTGTGGAACGCCCTCCCACCAGATGTCAAAGAGAAAAACAACTACCAGACTTTTAGAAGACATCTGAAGGCAGCCCTGTTTAGGGAGGCTTTAATGTTTAATAGATTACTGCATTTTAATGTTCTGTTGGAAGCTGCCCAGAGTGGCTGGGGAAACCCAGCCAGATGGGCGGGTATAAATAATAAAATTATTATTATTATTATTATTATTATTATTATTATTATTATTGTCTTCCAAAACTTTCATTTAAACTATGCTAAGAGTTCCCAGGCTTTATTTTTACACAAATGTAATTTACAAAACCCAGCCCAATATCACCTCACCCATCAGGCTAAAAATACATGCAATACCTCAATCTGTCCATGTTCTTTGAAAGAAAGTTTGATGTACGAGTATTTACTACTCTGGAAAGGGCCAGGCTCCTTGTTGGAAGGTACTGGATGAAGATGAACCACTATTTTCGCACTGAAGAGATGGGAAGAGGAAGAGAGAGAAAATATCTATGTGCCCTGCAGTTATAAAAAAGCAAGGTCGGTCCCTAAATATTAACAAATGTAGATTTTTAAAGTTTTATGTAGTCTTTTATCACAGGCTAAAAATATAGCTGCTGGAATGTAATATAACATGTTTCTTATAAATTTTCAATAATTCACTCAGTTGTTAAGAATTTTAAACATCAAATATTTTTCAGAATATTTCATCTCTCTATATATGTAACAGGAGATTCAAGGCAGACAAAAAGGAACTTAGAGAATTGCAGAGTTGGAAGGGACCCTGAGGGTCATCTAGTCCAACCCTCTACAATGCAGGAATCCCAATTTAAGCATACACCCTTGTGCAAATTAATTGAAACAAACAATGTAGTTTATTGTACAAAACTCATATATACATGTACAAAACTCATGTATACGTACATTATTAACGGATATGACCTCCGCTATTTTTAAGCAGCATTTGAACACGGTTTGGCATGGAGTCTACTAGTTCTGAACAGTCACTGTTGATTTTCAGATCCCTGTACCTCACTTGAATCAGCGCCTGAATGACCTTCTCCATCGTCGTACAGTCTACAACACGGAGGCGACTTTTGCATATAGCCCACAAATTCTCCATGGGATTTATGTCTGGGGAATTCTCTGGCCAATCAAGTACCTGTATTTGCTGCTCTGTCATGAATTTCTTCACCACTTTTGATGTGTAACAGGGGGCTATGTCCTGCTGAAATATCCCAGTACGGTCAGGATACCTCTTTTCCAGCTCTGGAATAACTCTCTTTCGTAGAACCTCAATATATTGTGGCGAGCGCATCATTCCATCTATTGGCTGCAGGCTTCCGACACCATAATGATCAACTGACTTTTCGTGTTTGTTTTGAAGATTACGAGTAAGATAGAAAACATGCTTTGTTTCAATTAATTTGCACAAGGGTGTACATGACAGATAGCCAACGAAGTCCATCGTCTCTCATGGGAGTCCATTCTACTATCAAACGGCTCTAATGTTTAGTCAGAATCTCCTTTCTTATAACTTGAATCCAATGATTTGGGTCCTAGCCTCTGGAGCAGAAGAAAACAAGACAGAAGTACTGTTTTGGGGGGACAGGAGGCGGGCAGGTGTGGAGGACTCCCTGGTCCTGAATGGGGTAACTGTGCCCCTGAAGGACCAGGTGCGCAGCCTGGAAGTCATTTTGGACTCACAGCTGTCCATGGACGCGCAGGTCAATTCTGTGTCCAGGGCAGCTGTTTATCAGCTCCATCTGGTACGCAGGCTGAGACCCTACCTGCCCACAGACTGTCTCGCCAGAGTGGTGCATGCTCTAGTTATCTCTCGTTTGGACTACTGCAATGCGCTCTATGTGGTGCTACCTTTGAAGGTGACCCGGAAACTGAAACTAATCCAGAATGCGGCAGCTAGACTGGTGACTGGGAGCAGCCGCCGAGACCACATAACACCGGTCTTCAAAAACCTACATTGGCTCCCAGTACGTTTCCGAGCACAAATCAAAGTGTTGGCACTGACCTTTAAAGCCCTAAAGGGCCTCGGTCCAGTATACCTGAAGGAGTGTCTCCACCCCCATCATTCTGCCCGGACACTGAGGTCCAGTGCCGAGGGACTTCTGGCGGTTCCCTCATTAAGAGAAACCAAGTTACAAGGAACCAGGCAGAGGGCCTTCTTGGTAGTGGCACCTGCCCTGTGGAACGCCCTCCCACCAGATGTCAAAGAGAAAAACAACTACCAGACTTTTAGAAGACATCTGAAGGCAGCCCTGTTTAGGGAAGCTTTTAATGTTTAATAGACTACTGTATTTTAATATTCTTTTGGAAGCCGCCCAGAGTGGCTGGGGAAACCCAGCCAGATGGGCGGGGCATAAATAAGGTAAAGGTAAAGGGACCCCTGACCATTAGGTCCAGTCGTGTCCAACTCTGGGGTAGTGGCGCTCATCTCGCTTTATTGGCTGAGAGCCGGCGTAGTGTTTCCGGGTCATGTGGCCAGCATGACAAAGCCGCTTCTGGCGAACCAGAGCAGCACACGGAAACGCTGTTTACCTTCCCGCCAGAGCGGTTCGTATTTATCTACTTGCAATTTGACATGCTTTCGAACTGCTAGGTTGGCAGGAGCAGGGACCGAGCAACGGGAGCTCACCCCGTCACAGGGATTCGAACCGCCGACCTTCTGATCAGCAAGCCCTAGGCTCTGTGGTTTAACCCACAGCGCCACCTGGGTCCCTGGGGTATAAATAATATATTTATTATTATTATTATTATTATTATTACAGTATTATTAAACAAGCTTGCTCCCATCCTCCATGTGGCAGCCCTTTAGATATCCGAACATCATATCGTCTCTCAGTCTCCTCTTTATCAGGCTAAACATACCTATGAGGTTAGGCGCAGCAGCTTCTGCTAGTGGCAGCACTCCTATCTTCTGGGATAGGGATGGATATCTTCTGGGACAGGGGTACGGCGCTGATGACAGAAGTGCTGGGATGGCAGCGGGGCAAAGGTGTGCATGCAGCCGTACCTGCCGCTGCCACCGAGCGAGTGCTTCCTCTGCCTTGCCCTACCTGGTTCCAGCAAGCAGCAGTACCATCTCCACTTGGAGGGCAGTGCTGCCGTTGTGCACTGTCACTGCTTTTCACACTGCACACAGGTAAATGATAGTATTTTTTTACAAGATGCTTTGATGGCCACTAATAGAAAAGCTGCAATGCTCATGGAAGACAAGCATGCCAAGCTCCCTGGACTAAGTAGCCAGCACTACTAGAGGCTACTGCAACAGGCTGATCAATTCAACTTTTATGTCCACCCTTCACAAGCAGACCCAAAGTGGGTTACATGTATCGTAGAACAAATTAGAACAGGAGCGTCTCCACCCGCTCCGAGGTCTTTCTGGCGGTTCCCTAATTGAGAGAAGTGAAGTAACAGGGAACCAGGGCCTTCTCGGTAGTAGTGCCTGCCATGTGGAATGCTCTCCCGTCAGATGTCAAAGAGATAAACAATTATATGACTTTCCATAGACATCTGAAGGCAGCCCTGTATTCCATAGGGAGGGCGCCACTGCCGAGAAGCCCACTCATCCTTGAATAAGGTTCTAAGAAAGGAAATAAAGATGCATTATGGATTGGATGCTTGTGAAATAATGAATATTCCAAATAACCCAGTGAAGCAACGGTCCCCAACGTAACAGATTTTGCTACAAACACACAGTACTGTATACTACCTTTTTCCTATCCCGGCTGCTTGTTCTTCAATGAAGATAATTTGGGAAAGAGGAATAGCCATACAACATTCCTAAAAGTAGCAACAGAGAGAATAAAAACAAAGACATTTTGATTGAATCCTGCTCTTATTTTAAGACTGCAGAATCACAGCATTGTTTTTGCACTAAGTTCTGCACTGAAGCATTTCATGTGTAGAATTCTTGCCATTCTAGACCATTTTTGCTACTCTTGTACACAGGTGTGTGGAGAAAAAAGCTCCCATGAAGATAAATAACAACAGCAACACATTGCTCAAAATAACATTTATTTATTTATTTTGCCTAAGTTATCCTGCAAGTATAAACTGCTTTTCACTGTTTCGGGTACTGAAACTGCAAACATTTTGGGCTTATTAACATCTCCAGTTTAAATCTCTGTAGCTCAGTTTACATAGATCCAATTTATTTCATTTCCACAGTTGTAATCCTTGCTAATTTTTATTCTTGAAACTAATTGTTTAATTAGTCAAGAATAAAATCAATTAATCTATGGCCTTTTAAACTGGGGGGGGGTTAGTTTTTGTTTGTTATTATAGTGTGTTTTTGTGTGTTTTTATATTACAAACCTCCCTGTGATCTTCATATAGAAATTGAATTAATAATAGTTGTAGGGGTAGTAGTAGATTAGCTAAAGACAGTAAAACCTTGTGAAGAGGCAAGGCTGTTGACTCACAATTCTCTAAATCATGTCCCCCCACAGCTAACCAGTCACATGCTGAAAACAATAATAAGCCTCCCCTTAGGCTTGTACACACGCCAAAAACCCTCCCTTCTCCTTTAGAGAGGCTGCAAGGAGATCAGAAATTTTCACTTTCATTTTTGATTCACCAGAATGCAGCATGTTGTCTAAACTCTAAATTGGGCAGCTTTACATGTAATGCTAAGTCAAATTATGGTTTAGCATGAATACGCATGTGTGTTAGTTCACATTTAGTAATGCTCATCACTTTGCTCATCCCCAGGTTCTGCTGTAGGGGCAGTAGAGGGAGTAAAGCCAATGTTTGGGCTTAGCTCTATGTCTGAGCCCAGATTTGTGGTATGTCTTGCTCCAAAACATACCACAGGCCATAACCAAGGTGTGTTCTTACGGCACATGGTTTGTTTGGGGGAGATACCGGTAGTTTGCTCACACAACCATCACAGGCAAATTAACTTTACTGTTCTTTTGCATATTATATGGAAATTATAGGCATACCAGAGTAATGAAACTTACATGATTTTTCTGATCTCTCCAGATCAGTCTGTGCGTACTCAGAAGCAATATGCCCGTATCAAACTTTACCTGGGTAAGAAAGATATATTTCAGTTCATCTAAGTCTTATCCAATTTTTGCCCAATACATAATTTAAAAATCATGCAGAGTACCTTGCTAGATACAGTACTACTAAACACCCAGAGTGAGCAGGGCACCTGTTCTTACAGCGGGGCTTCTTCATCTACTCCCCCCCTCAAATATGGAGTGCTGGATGAACTTCTAAAGCAGTTTTGGTGGGCACATACAGAGAGATAAACTTTCCAAGTGTTCTTATGCTAAACCAAAGCTTAGGAATCCAGGAAAATGCCTTATACCAGGGGTGGCCAACTCCCAAGAGACTGTGATCTATTTACAGAATTAAAAACTGGCAGTGATCTACCCCCTTTTTGGGGGGTTCAGGTCAAAGTTGCTGAGCTTTTTGGGGGAGGAGGAAAGCCCCATTTTTTAGGTATTCAGGTCAAAGTTGTTGCTGAGCTTTTCTTAGAGAGAAGGAAATCCCTGTTTTTTGGGGGTGCAGGGCAAAAATATTGAGCTTTTTTTAGGGGAGCCAAAGTTGTTGTGCTTCTTTGGGGGAGCCAGTGATCTACCACAGACGTCCAGTGATCTACCGGTAGATCACGATCTACCTGTTGGACGTGCCTGCCTTATACCATGTCAGCACTGACTGGCAGCTTCTTCAGGGCCTACCAGCAGATATCAGGGATCAGGCTTAGAGCCTTCTGTATGCAATGCAGATAGCTCTACCACTGAACCATGGCCCTTCTCCATTTGAAATGTCAATTATCAACTTTTGCTTCAGCTCCTTCTAGATTGTGCAGGTAGGCAGAACTGGTTGAAGCAAACATGAGCAGCAGGTTCATGGGTGCTTCCGCCTTTGAAATCTTGAAATTCAGGTCAGCCATCCTCCCCACCTATAATCTGTCACTTCCTGTAGCAAAATGGGAGGTGCTTCTTTTGACGTTCAAGAGGGAATTCAAGTACCGTACTATTTCCCAGGAATACCAGACAGTAAAGACTGGTGTGAATTAGAATGAAGTAGCTTCAGTACATATGAACCACAAATACTAATGTGAAAGCCATAATAAAATGAGGCAAACTTTTTGTAGAATAGAGCAGGCTTCTTGGTGCAGTTGTTACACTTGCAGCGTGTGGTGATGAGACCTTGTGCACTTGCATTGCTCCTTCATTGCTTGACTATGGATTTAAGTTACTGTAATTGACTAAGCGTTCTCTAAACCAGAGGTGCAAACTGCCCTGTGGAAAGGAACAGGAGAGTGAGGCAGGCAGGGACCACCTCACAGCCTGCTCCAAACAGGGCTACCGTATCTACCACCAACTGCACTATGCAAAAGACCTCAATGACTTGCTTTGCTCTGACACTGTTTCAGTGTGATTTTGTTCATTTATTCTGATTTCAAAGGTGAGATGCTATTACAGTGTAATAATAAATAAAACAAAAAACTCCACATGTGATCTGTGTATGAACGCTACAGAAAAATCTAGATATTTTAGCAATCCTAACCTACTTAAGATGCAGGCATGAAAACTTTAAAAAGATGTTGTACAGTACTGATAACCTCTGATCCAAAAACAAAGCTGGAATGTAGAGGAAGAGGGAACCACAATCCGCACCCTTCTGCAACAAATCCACTACCTGGCTTGATGCTTCCCGATACTACAAAGCTCCATTAAATCCAAAATTATACTTCTGGACACCTTGCCTAGGGATGATCTACCGTTCCAATACCTGCGACAGGTAAGAGAAATCAGCAGAAGCCCCACCCAGTGCTGTTGGGTGTATTTCATTTCACAGTGCCTGGGAGGTGGCGACCGAGCAAAATACTCCCTGCAAGTAGAAAACGGAGCGGAGAGGGGCAGCAGCAGCAGCAGCCTATCTTCCCCTTGACTGCTTGACACCCTAGCTTTCTAGATGCAGAGCGCCTTCCCTCTGCGGGAGATTTTTTTTCTTTTTAAAAATCCTCCTTAGGGCGATAAGGACCTCTAAAAGAGGAAACCTCTGCATGCAGCCCGCTGGCAGCTTCCTCCAGCCTACGCCACTGCCTTGCCTGCCTAGCCCAGGCCTGCCTGCCCCGCGCCACGGCCAGCTCCTCCGACCTTCTCCTCGCCGTCGTAGAGGCGGACGCCGCGCTGCTGCGTGACCAGGTTCTCGTGGATCTCCAGGAGGCCGTTCGTCCAGCTGAAGCGGTCCATGGCGCTTAGGCCAAGCCCTGCCTCCCTCCCTCCCTGGGCAGGCAGAGGGGATGGCGGACCCGCCCTCCGGCACCTCCCCGTTTCGGAAGGGGAGCGGGAGACGGGGAAATGGGCGGACCAGCGACGAGAAGGACGCCTTGGGGCGGGCTGGGGAGGAGAGGGAACGGCGCGCGCGCGCGCATCCCGCCTCCACATCCATTCCTATTTACTGTTCTTTACTTATCAATTAATTTAATTAATTAACTGATTGATTGATTGATTGATTGATTGATTGATAGATATACCGGCGCCCTTCACCCGCAGATCTCAAAATGTGCTCGTTCGCAAATCGCAAAATGCGCCCAAGCACGAAGTGATTTGGTTCAGCTTTCGCCTCAGTGTTGCGCCACTTCCTCCCAACCCAACCCCCGTTTCCCCTGTTTAGAAAAATATATATATGGAATATAACGAAGAAACTCCCAAGAGAGGTAGCAGACTTTGCTTCCTTCGAGGTTTTTAAGCAGAGGTTGGATGGCCATCTGCCACAGGTGATCTAGTTGAGTTTCCAGCTTGGCAGCCGGGGGCTGGACTAGAGGACCCTCAGGGTTCCTACTCTTGTTCTGTACCTATTGTGTGAAGGCTCCTTAAACTCGATGGCCCTTGCTTTTGACTATAGGACTGAGTTGTGAGGCACTTGAATGCACCTCCTGGACGCTGTTCTAAGAATTCAAAGGTCTCAAATACTGTAGAGAATAAACGTTTTCAAATGCACAAGGTACACACACCTAAGTAGGAAACCACATGCCTGAAGTAGTACAGGAGAGCAATCCTGAAACCATCTTGACTCTTAATGATGCCAACTATTCCCCTCACCACCACCTTGTTCCTGTTGTAGATTTTCACTCAGCCCATCTTCCTTGGAGAGGAGGGGGCACCATTTTGTTCCTTGCCTCAGGATCTGCGCCTTTTACCTTTGCCAGCCATTTTGGACTTGACCGTGAAGAAAATGGCAACACCGCTCAGGACTGCAATACAAGGACCTTATAAGAACCAACCCATACCCTGCCATCATCATCAGATGCCCTTCTTTGTGAACCTCCTCTGTGAGACGGCCAGAGGGTGGTGATATAAGTAAAAAAAACCTGTTCCTTTTCCTTTATAGGGTACCCAATACCCCATATACAGTGATACCCCGGGTTACGTACAACCCGTGTTGCGGATGTTCGAGTTGAGAACGCCCACGTTTCCGGAGCGTGCGCGACCCCAGGATCAAATCGCGCTTCTTCCGGGTTTGGGGGGTTTTTTTGCGTTTGTGATACGACTCGGAACGGATCGTGTACGTAACAAGGGGTACCACTGTAGAGTCCTTTTGTAGGTTCTCTATCGGTAGGAGAAAATAACAGAGACCAACCAGAGAATATTGAAAAGCAAAGCAGCTAGTAAGCCTGATCTTTATTAACTGTTGCAACAGAGTACTGCCCCACATGCAGGAGAGAGGAGGAGGACCCCGAGCCATACGTGCAAGCCCTTATACAGTCATACCTCTGGTTGTGATCGCTGCGGGTTGCGTGTTTTCAGGTTACGGACGCGCCGAACCCGTAAGTAGCGGAATGGGTTACTTCCGGGTTTTGGCACTCGCGCATGTGCAGAAGCACTAAATTGTGCTTTGCACATGCGCAGAAGCACCGGATTCTGAAAAAAGACATTGGATTCTTATCTCATTATACATGACAAAGCTATTTTTAACCTTCTCACCCCTTGCTTTTTCCTGTAAGACTAATTGCAGTCGTCAACAGGTTTACCACAGCTATCAGCCTATCACCCATTCCCACCACCCTTCTGAGTAATACCCCTCCCACCCTCTCACTATATATAAGGGTCTGGTGACTTCTGTTTCGGTGTATCTGAAGAAATGTGCATGCGCACGAAAGCTCATACCATACCAAGAACAAACTTAGTTGGTCTCTAAGGTGCTACTGGAAGGAATTTTATTTTTTATTTTTTATTTTATACTGAAGAAATGTGCATGCACACGAAAGCTCATACCAAAAATAAACGTAGTTGGGCTCTAAGGTGCTACTGGAAGGAATTTTTATTATTTTTTATTTTGTTTTATACGCTACTAACTACCTAAATCAGATGAAGGGGAAGGACAGCTCAAGAGACAATCCCATGCACAATTAATGCAATTAACACCAACATTTAAATTACACACAAATGCACATGTGCGCTCTTGGACGAAACAATAAAAATAAATATTTCCCTCCATGCATCCAACCCTCCTTTCTTGGGAAATATTTGCATGCATGCCCCTCTTCCCATGCTAGGAACCTGAACGGACCGTTGAAAATTATTTGCCCTTCCCGCTCATGCGCATTTTCCTCGTTTGAAGCAAAAAAAGCCTGGAGCAACAGCTCTCCCCACCATACCAACCTTCCATATATGGAAGTGAGGGGGCGGACTCGGCCGTTCCCCAGCAGCCAATAGCACCGCGTCTCCCCGCGCGTTCATTCTAATTGGACGATTTCAAGCTCTCAGGCCAATCGCATTCCGGCAGACCGTTTCGCCTCGCGCGTGATTTAAGCCGAATTTGCGAGCCGCTGAGAAGGAGAGTGGCGGTTGAGACGACGAAGTCTGGTCGAGCTCCTCACGCAGGTGAGCGCGATAACGCAAGCTTATTTAATAATAATAATGATAATTTCCCCCAGCCACTCAGGGGAGGGGTGGTAATGATGAGTCGTCTGTGGTTCCTCCACAAGCAGGTAAAGCAGAATTTTACCCCTTGGCTCGGGGTGATTCATTCAGGCAGACCGTTGTCGCGTGGGCGGGTATTATTATTATTATTATTATCATCATCATTACTTATTAAATCTGTATACCGCCCTTAATCCGTAGATCTCAGGGCTGTTCACAACATAAGGCTCCTCTTAATTCTCTCTTCGAAAATGCGTCGGTCTTCGGTGCTGTAACAGGCAGGATTTGGGGCTCAGACTTGCAAACTGTCAGGATCTCCTTCGCTTGCCGTGTCCCCATAGGCCCGACCTGCCTCTAAATAATAATAATAATAATTAATAATTTATTATTTGTACCCCGCCCATCTGGCTGGGTCCCCCCAGCTACTCTGGGCGGCCTCCAACAGATACTAAAATACATTAAAATATCACAGGTTAAAAACTTCCCTAAATAGGGCTGCCTTCAGATGTTTTTGGGGCATCCCCAAAATTCGGCCCTCCAGATGTTTTGGACTACAATTCCCATCATCCCTGACCACTGGCCCTGTTAGCTAGGGATCATGGGAGTTGTAGGTCAAAACATCTGGAGGGCCGCAGTTTGGGCATGCCTGCTCTAAACGGCTGCCCTCCTCTCTGCGAAGGATCCTGCTTTTTTTCCCAGTTGGCAGAGGCTCAGCTCCCCTGCTCCTCCTGTGGGTTGCGGCCAGTGCTACTACTCAGAGTAGGTTAATAGAAATGGATGAACGCGATGCTTATGACAGGATAGTGCCCATAGTTTACAGCTGTCTGAAGTGTGGGTGTGCAGGATCAGGCTTTTTATTCAGTTGTGGTGTCTAATAATAATAATAATAATTTATCATTTATACCCCGCCCATCTGGCTGGGTTTCCTGGCTTGGGAATGCCCTCTTGTTAAGCTATTCTTGTGCTCAACTCTTGTTTTTTTGTTCTCCCAGCAGCTTATCAAGCAAAAGCCGCAGGACAATTTTATTGGTGAAGCAAAAAAATGGAAAGTCCTGTAAGTATATGTCTCTTGTATTCATTCACTTGAATTTTGGGCTCAAGTTGGATTATACTATTTTGCAGTTTAAGGGGAGAATGAGGAATCTGTTTCCAAAAGACAGACAGCTAAATTTATTTATAAGGACAGGAATTTCCAGATCCTAACTCTAATAATGCGCTAGTAGCTTTTATAACTTGTCTTAAAAATGTTAACTATAAATTAACTAATAAAAAGTCTAAACTGGCTTTTCTTACTCATTACATTTATATTACACACAAATCTATATACCCATACCCATACACACTGTTTCACAGTTCTTGATTTATTGCTTTACATACAATAAATATGGGGTGGGGAGCAGTGTTCGAAACTCCCATTGTTCTAGGCACATTTTGTGATGAAATTTCATTAGTGCAAGCAGTTTCTGAGCTCGGCGCAATACTGTGCCTAAGATTTCAGATTAAAACTGCAGAGTGGAAGGAAAGGCGGACCTTTTTCTGTCTCCCCACTTCCAGCTACTCTCTGAAGACTGGAGAAGACTTAAGAATACAGTGGTACCTCTGGTTAAGTACTTAATTCGTTCCGGAGGTCCGTTCTTAACCTGAAACTGTTCTTAACCTGAAGCACCACTTTAGCTAATTGGGCCTTCCGCTGCGCCGCCAGAGCACAATTTCTGTTCTTATCCTGAAGCAAAGTTCTTAACCTGAAGCGTATGTAACCTAAGGTACCACTGTATTAGGGGAGTGGGCAGGGGAAGGACTAGATCAGAGATGTCCAACAGATCGACCGCAATCGACAGGTAGATCCCCTGCTGATTGCGGTCCATCGCGGGACCCTTATTGCTCATGTTACTTTTAAAAAAACTGGAATGTCTCCGCCCGCTCGCTCTGACTCTTTGGTTCATCCTCCTTTCAATGACAATGGGGATATCTCTGTCAGTATTTTTATACTGGGAGTAGATCGCAGTCTCTTGGGAGTTGGACATGCCTGGACTAGACCATGTGAAAAATGAACATAATATTTTAGTTGCAATTCATTTGTTTTCAGCTTTGTATTCTTGTTGTAAAAACAACATGTGCCTAGACATTCCATTGTTGTGCCCATAATCTAGGTTTAAGGCAGGGGTCAGCAAACGTTTTCAGCAGGGGGCCAGTCCACTGTCCCTCAGACCTTGTGAGGGGCCGGACTATGGTTTTTTTGGGGGACGACGACGAAATCCTATGCCCCACAAATAACCCAGAGATGCATTTTAAATAAAAGCACACATTCTACTCATGTAAAAACACTAGGCAAGCCCCACAAATAACCCAGAGATGCATTTTAAATAAAAGGGCACATTCTACTCATGTAAAAACACGCTGATTCCTGGACCGTCCGCAGGCCAGATTTAGAAGGCGATTTGGGCCGGATCCGACCCCCGGGCCTTAGTTTGCCTACCCATGTTTTAAGGTGTTATTTAGCTCCTAGCTTTTATATCTGTTTCTAACGCTGGTGGGGACAATAGACAGAATTATATCTAGAGATTGTTGTCTGGCATTTCTAATTACCTGCTAGTATTATTCTCTGGAGTATATTACACTATGATAATATAGGAAATGGTGTTGAAATAATATCATTTTCCTTTTTGAGGAAAAAAGTAAAGGTGATATGTTAATAACCATTTTGTTTTTCAAGTGGCTATGTGCACCATCTTTTATGTTGGAAAGCAAGTGGAGAAAAAGGTCTATAATGTTAATTTTAATTAATTTCAGGAAAACAAAGAAAATGCAGTTGGATCTCCATGGACCCAAGTGGATGGCATGTTGGAGGAAAATTTAGCTTCTCCAAAAGCTTTAAAGTCTCCTATCATATTGAAGCAGATTTCTATGCCTGAAAACTGTAGCCCCCTGGCAGTTGTTTTTGAACCAGCTAAAACGAAAAGCCAGCACATGTCCTTTAACCAGACCTCCTTACTCAAAAGAAATGGAAAAGAGAAAATGCTGAAAACACCTGCACTTTTCGTTCCACCCCTTTCAGAAAAGCGTGCGCTCGGCTCATATTGTGGTAGGATAGTAGAATCTAAAATAAACTCCTTCAGAAGAAAACCAGAACATGAGAATAGGAGGAACACTATGGCTGCTGCTCCTAAATCAGCAGTGAGGACTCAATCCACAAGCAGCATTACAGGCAAAAAAGATGATAGAGTCACCAGCACAGTTAATACTTCTAAGTCTGTTGCTATTGCCAAACCTGCAGCTATTCTCTCACTTCAAGCCAGGCCTCCTGTGAAGGTGCCTGTTGGCCAGCCAAAGCCCATTCTGAATCATGAGACAAAAACTATCAATAGAACACCAGGGAATAATGGGGCATCCCAAAGAAATCCTGATAGGAATGGGAAGCTCGTCAGTGCTAACAAATCTGTGCACAGAACAAAGAAAAATGCTCCAACAAAAACTGGACTTGGACCACATTTAACAGGACCTGTTTCTGAAGCTCATACTGTCTCAGCTTTGAAATCAGCTGATGGCGTCAGAAAACATAATCTAGCGAAACCTGCAAAAGGAATAAGGTAATATAAAGGTGTTGGGATAGATAACATTGGCTTAAAGCAGGGGTGTCAAACTCAAATTCATCGGGGGCCGCATCAGCAGTTTGGTCACCCTCAAAGGGCCGGTTGTATCTGTAGGACTATGTGTCCACTCTTTACTATCATAAATTATTGTCACTGCATTCAATTATTACTGTTTTTTGTAAGAATGTAAGTAATAACTAGCTCTGAAAGCAGAAACATAGTCAGAATAATGGCAAGTAGATATTCAAATGTACAATTCTTGTACAATTTATTGGAAAATGATTTTTGGTAACAGACAGTAATTTTTTTTTTTAAAACATACAAAATATTGAGGGGGCTGGGCCCCTGCAAAATGGATGGGCATTGCCATTCAAATCAATGGTTGGTGTGTGCGAGCCGCATCTTGTGATTATGCAGGGTGGGGTTTACCTGAGCCGCCCCCCCCTCCTATTTTACTCAATTTGGCACCCCTGCTAGAGCTCCTTCTCAAGGATTCTGGGTTGGCGGAGAGGAAAAGCGTGTGTGTGTGTGTGAGCGAGGCTGCAAGGACGCGGAGCGCCCCTAGTGGGCTCTGTGAAATAAACTTTAAAAACAAGCGCGTGGGGAAGGGAAGGAGGGGAGGCCGCAAAAGCAGGAGGAGGAGGAGGAGGAGGAGGCGGTGGTGGCAACCTGCAGCCCAGGAGTTGGAGCAAGGCTGGCGGCCGGCGGAGGCTACGCGGGCCACATGACGAGGTCTGGCGGGCCGCATTTGGCCCCCGGGCCTTGTGTTTGACACCTGTGGCTTAAAGGTAAAGGGACCCCTGACCATTAGGTCTAGTCGTATCCGAGTCTGGGGTTGCAGCGCTGATCTCACTTTATTGGCCGAGAGCCGGCGTACAGCTTCCAGGTCATGTGGCCAGCATGACAAAGCCGCTTCTGGCGAACCAGAGCAGCGCACAGAAACGCCGTTTACCTTCCCGCCAGAGCGGTACCTATTTATCTACTTGCACTTTGACGTGCTTTTGAACTGCTAGGTTGGCAGGAGCAGGGACCGAGCAACGGGAGCTCACCCCATCGCAGGGATTTGAACCGCCGACCTTCTGATCAGCAAGCCCTAGGCTCTGTGGTTTAACCCACAGCGCCATCTGGGTCCCTTATAACATTGGCTTACATCTCTGTAAATTTAGGATATGCACAAGTTATTTTGCTCAAAAATAAAACAAGCAAAATTCTTTTGAGGTCATCTTTTTAGGTGTAGGATATTGATACTATACACAGGTGGGGAACCTCTGGCCTGCAGGCCAAGCTTGGCCCACAGTGGGGGTCCAATTTGGCATACCAGTCCATTTTCCTCAAATCAAACCTACCTGTTGTTTCCTACCAGTTATTTACCCATGGTTAGGAATTTGGGCGTCATTAGGTTACATATGTATTGGGTCTGTTGCATAATTACATTATGGGGCAAAGCAGAATGTTGATAACTTACTAATATACTGACTCATTTGTAGAACCCAGTCAGCTGAACGGCCGCCATTGACAGGGCTAAAGAAGCGGCCACCTCCCATATCTGTAGATACTCTGCCTGAAAGAGAATCCTTTCATCAAGCTATAAAAGAACCAGTTGAATCCTTCTGGTCTGCCCTTGCAGAAGAAGATGAACAAGGACTACTGAGTGACAGCACCAATAAGACCCTTGTGGAATATCTGCACTTAATTGAGAAGGTGAGGCCTCTTGTTAAGCCACAGTCATGAGGAAATAAGCTTTTGTATATGTAAATGTTCAATACTTTCATTCAGCTCTATAAGACCATAAAAGGCAAGACCATGTTGGAATTTAAGGAAAAATTGGGTTGTTTTAGGAGACATTTTTAACGGATTATTTGTTATAGATTGGTGGTAGAGCATCTGCTTTGCATGCAGAAGGTTCTAGGTTCAGTCATTCTCATATCCAGGTAGTGCCGAGAGAGACTGCCACTCTGAAATCCTAGAGTGCTGCTGTCAGTCACTGTGGAGACAATACTGAGCTAGATGGGCCAAAGGTTTGATTTAGTATAAGGCAAGCTTCCTGTGTTCCTAGATTCCTTAATGATAAAATCCTGCTGTTTGCAAGAACTTCTCCAATATACATGGGACCAGATGAATTCATGCTGTGCAAAATAAAGTCGCATTTTCCCCATGAGTTGCTTTCATTTTGAGGTGATCGCACAAGTATGAGGCAGAATATAATCCGAACAGATGGCTCCTGAGGGAAAAATTCTGCTGTTAGATATTTGCTTAGGAGATAAATCCCTCACAGAACATGGGGAACAATTCATTAGCAGGTGCCCTAGGGGATAAAGATACTGTTGGCTCCCCCTTGCAGGCCTAACTCACTTTCAATTTAAGGTGAACAATAAGAGGAGTAACTGGTGGTCCACAGATTTGTTAGTCACTGGTAATCTCTAGTTCTGTTGACTGGCCCTCAATCAGCACAAGCTGTATTGCAGAGGACAGAGAGATCCAGAGTGCTTATTTAGGGTGGGTTGCAATAGAAGAGATCTTCCCCAAGTTCTGTGCTGAATACGGGGAGGCATTGGGTCTCTGCTGTACCCTAGGCTTTGAAGACATGGTCTGTAGTCTCTGAAAACTTATACCACAATAAATCTGCTAGTCTATCAAAAGTGCTGCAAGAGTTCAGTGTTCACTGCAACAGATTAACCAGCAACTTCTGGAATTCATATTACGTAACAACTTTAAAAAAAGTAAGCCAACATATAATCTATCTTTAGGGTTATCCAGGTGATGCAATACATTCCGCTTTGGAAAAGCTGAGCTTGTCTATGCCAGATGCAAAGAAATTTGCCAAATACTGGGTATGCCAGATGCGTCTCGAGGAGTTTCGCTCCATTGAAAAGGTCCTTGCTATCTATGAAAAGGCAATTCTGGCAGGAGCACGGGTAAGAATTCTTAAATGTTATTGTGTTAGCATTTATATTTAATTAGAGAAATTTTTATGCATTCTGCAGATGAGGCTTTATTTTCTAAAATTCCGTGGTTGTGTCCTCTACCATGTAAAAGCTTATTTTTATTAAATTTTCATCCAAGGAACTCAAGGTGGTGTACATACTGTAGTATTTTATCCTCACAACAACTCTGTGAAGTAGATAGCTCCAAAGTGAGCTTCATGGCCAAGTGGGAATTTAGTCTTGAGTCTTCCCAGTCTTAGTCCAACGCCAACCGCTACAGCACACTGGCTAATTACAATTGACTTGGGCATGATCTGGTACTAACAAAATCACATTTCTTTTAGCCCAAGGATGAGTTACGTCGTACATTAGCAGATGTTATGAAGAAAACAAAAATCATACCTAAATCTGGTAAGATTAACTATTTTTAATTTAAGATGGTCACACTCCCCAACTCCCAACCTGTTGCCCTTAAATTAATAGTTTAATAATACAGTAGAAGCTTTAAGTGGAGATTATCTGTGCCCACTAATTTGAGTGCAATTATGAACATATTAACTTTTTCTCTTTTGCCTTTGTTCCTTCAAGCATCTGTCTCCTAACTTGCTTAGCCGTAACTATTGCTATCGTTCCACGTTCTAAAAGCTGAAATGTATAGTTGGTGAAGATAATTCTGTCCTTGGTTTACTATACTGTGACTCTGCTTGTTGTCTACATTTTAAAATTACCTTTCTGGAAAGATGGACCCTTCTTCATCAGGTTTTATCAAGATACTTATTTTGAACATATAGTCTCAACTTGTTTGGAAATACAACCATTCATCCTATTTTTGTAACAAAAATGTGCTACAAATTCTACTTCATTGTAAATGTGATTTAACTATCAAAAGATAATGGTATTAGTCTACATTGAGTAAGTTAACCCCTGATTTTCACTTTTCACAGGAAAAAGTTCTGGGTCACCTTGACTTATGACAGTGTATTTCTATTTTCAGAGGAATGTGTGGAAAAAGAAATCACTCTAAATCATGAGGCAGAAGTTCATGTAGATGAAGAGAAGATAGAAGATGCTTTCAAGGAATTAAACGTCAGTAACAAGATAGAGTCTGGTAATGAAGTGACTTCTCAAAAAGCAGGGGCTTGTTTAAAGTCTGAACAATTAAGCATTGCAGTTGAAGAAAGGCACCAAAATAAAGAAGAGAAGCCTACAGTTCTCCAAAAAGAAGAGCAGGATAATGGCAATGCAGAGGGAGAGAGAATACTAGAGTGCCCAACTCCTGAAACTGACAAAGAGGGCTCATACTTAATTAAGTATCACTTGTCATCTACTCCCTCCTTGATAAGGTAAGGTTTACATTCTCTATCTGGTGTCTCATACGGGTGGGTCACTATATTTGACGTCTTTGTTCAATCTCAAGCTGAATGGAGAACTCAGTAAGTATTTGGGGATGGTGATTCTGTCCAGGTATGGCTTATTTATTCATTTATTTTGCAAGCCTTTCAAAGGGTATCAAAGTAAAATTTGCAACTGAGAAGATCATTCCAATGAACTACAACAAGTCCTAATCTTCTCACCCAGCTCTCCAGTTCAGTTTGTATGTTGCCTCTCTGTCACAGCAGACCTAGAGCATCTAACATTGTTGGGCTGCCGATTTGAAATCAGTGCTGTAGAGAGAATAACTTAAGTAATATTCAGTGTCAAACTTAACATCTGCTTGCATTAGAACAAGTTGTAATCTTGCAAATATTTTGTATTTATGGCCTACCTCTTTTCCCTCCCTCATTGATCTCCAAGCACAAATAAAAAAATACAGAGTGACGGTAACCATCCTGCAATCAAGGATCTGAAATTTTTAACTCCTGTGAGACGTTCTTGCCGCATACAAAAGAAGGTGTGTAAGTTGCCAGATATGTTGAAAGACCACAACCCTTGTGTTTCTTCACTTGAACAACTTGAAGAATTTGGAGCTGAAGGCATTGGTTTCATCTACAGACAAAACAGTGCACTGAACAAAGTCTGTACCCAACAAGGGCAAGAGTGATATGGCACAATTTTAAGGTTTCTTTGAAATAATCAGAAACAACACAAGTGAAATTGCTTTTGATGCAACTAATAATTGAATAGAAAAGGGTCTGCCTAGTCTGCAGTCATGGGTGTATAAGGTGTGATGTATTTTAACAATGAGTAATGCTTGGTCATCTATTTGGTTTATGGATGTGACCATCAAAGTGGTTTTCTTTGGTTATGTTTATTAATATGCCTTTAATCTGCTAGTGTACGTTCTAAGAATAAGGTGGTCTTTTATTGTGTGTATATTTTTCATTTTCAAAAAAAAAAATAAACATCTCTGAATCGTGCTCCAATACAGACATAATGCTCCCATTCCTAACCATAGTTAAGAAATGTGAAGCAGGCCATGAGGTGGCACACTCTCAACTTCCAATGGCCTTAACCCAACGTTTAAGTGTTACTTCTACTCTGGCCTTAACACTAATTCAATTCTAGCAGTAACTACTAACCCTACTATTCAATAAATACAATTTTTTTCATTATACACTATAATTCTTAAATGTTATCTAGGTTCTCTGTTTCAATCTCTTGTAAAACTTGTCTCTAAAATTTAGTGCTACCCCTTTAAAAACCTGTTTGTATAACTTTTCCACTGGAAGTTTAAAGTTTAAAAACAGTTTAAATGAATGTTTAAATCTTGGTTTATAGTAACACATGTTTAATAAAATAATTTATATCCACTTTTTGGGTGATATGTTTCTTCCAGAAAAAAATAAGTTGAGTACTTTATAAAAGAGGAAAACAACAGATTCAAATATCTTGTCCTAAAGCCAGCTTAGACTGCAAATATATTTTATACTTGAGTATCTACCTCTACCTAAACAATCAGATTCCTCTCCTAATCCAAAGACAATATGGAGACCTTCTGTGTAAAAAGCCTCTTAACTGTGCTTGGCTTGATTTAATGGGCCTTGGGATTTTCCTAGAAAATAGTGTATTTTAAATCTTCACATATGCAACATGTAAAAAGGCACCAGGAGATCATGACAAATTCAAACAATTTTTACTTTTTAAAAGTTTCCTTATATCCTTTTGTAGTTCTTACAATTGTGTTTTCAAAACTTAATTCTTAAACTTTCAAAGCTTATTTACACACTGCCATCCATATGTTGGGTGCTTACAGCCAATAAGATGGTAATACCTTGCCCAGAGGGGCTTAATCTAGAAAAAGGATGGAAAAAAAGAAAGAAAACTGCTGAGGATGATGTGAATAAATTGTGAATTTAACAAACAAAATTGGTTCCTTTTTAGAGAGGGTGGACTGGAACTGAAATTCCGTTTTAAATGATCTTTGCAAGCGCATCACGTTTTATCTGCATCAGGTTAGCAGTGCAGAATTGCTAGTAAGTGGAATTTAACAATAACATATTGCCTCCTGCACAAAAAATAATAGGTGAAATCTTGCCTCCTAAACTTATGTTTATCATGTCATTCCCTAAAGGACTCTTCTAAATACAATAGTGCTCTATTTCTGCCTATGCTAGACAACCCTTACACTGAAGCACACCCATATCTTCACTATACAATGAAGATCGCTTCACAACCTTGGGTCAACCTAACACTATCTCAGCGTTGTGAGGATAAGGGCAGTCAAATGCCACTTTGACCTTGCAGAAGAGGCAGGATAGAAACGTAAATGATAAGAGAACTCCAGTTGACCAGCAAAGGCATAAAAGGTGAAAGCCCAGTCTCGCCCTTTGAGCAAATGGGCACCTATTGCCAACCTTGTGGCTTCCAGATGTTTTAAGCTGCAACTCCCATCAGCCCCAGTCAACTTTTTGCAAGACCACTTCGGGTCTGTTTAACATTCTTGGGTTTGTTAAACCTTCTCCAGTGGCGCGATGGGTCAGCGCATCTGGCCATTGCCCAGAAGGTTGGTGGTTCGAACTCACCCAGGGATAGCTTTGCATTGCAGGGGGTTGGACTAGATGACCCTCGGAGTTCCTTTACAACTGATTTTAAAATATTTTGTTGGTTTTTTTGAACTGTGTTTAATACGAGGACTGGGACTCGAGAGCAACCGCTTGGCATGCAGGTTCGATCCTGGGCATCTCTAGGTAGGACAGGGAGAAAACCCTGCACAGCCGCTGCCAGTCCGTGCAGCAAACATTGAGCTAGACAGACCAATGGTCTGACTTGGTCTAAGGCAGCTTCCTAAGTTCTGTCCTGGCAGTTGGGAGAAAAAGGCCAGGTAAGAAATATCTTCTGCAATGAAAGTGGTGTCAGTTTGCATTTCTTAGTGCAGAAAGTATTGATTCCATTCTAATTAATTCAGGAGGGTTCTGGATGCTTCTCTGTGTGAAAGAAACAAGCAGAAGGTTCATGATGTATGGGTTATTTATTCAGAGAAACTAAGTACAGCTGGTTTAAACTGCTTCTATCTATTTCTGTCAAGGCCATGCTGACTATAAAAGTAGGGCCATAATAATAATAATAATAATTTTTTTATTTGTACCCCGCCCATCTGGCCGGGTCTCCCCCACCCACTCTGGGCGGCTTCCAACAATTATAAAATACATCAAGAAGGAGCCTGGGTTTCATCAGTGGCTGGGCTTCATTTTCCGGCACGGGGGGGGGGGGGGAGCAGGCGGGGAGCTGCCTACCCCTCCCCTTTTGTGACATGTCAGCGATGTAAAGATGATGTATCAATGATGCTGTGCAAACTGTATCATGGGATGTGGTGTGAAGTTTTAAAAGTCAATGTCGCCCCATACCCTGGGTTCTCTCGCTGCTGTTGAACCTGTTGCACAACAATAAAGGATCTAAGTCTACTGAGTGCTGTTTTGCTCCAAATTCCTTGGCTGGAATTTCCTTTTACTGACAGCATGGACCTGCGGGGGACTGGTACCCCGACGAGCTGGGCTGTTCAGTAGTCTCTCAACCCAGAATTTTCCTTAACAGTACATAATATGCTTACTGTTAAGGTTTAGACTTATTATAAGTTATCGTCAGTTTAAGTTAAGTCTGCTGCAACTGGATTTCTTATGGACAGGGCCAAATCCTGAATGTATTGGATTTGTGACCATTATGCTCATTCACCTTCAGTAGCAGTAAAGCACTGCTGGATGAAATACAGTGGTACCTCAGGTTACATACGCTTCAAGTTACATACGCTTCGGGTTAAGAACTCCGCTAACCCAGAAATAATGCTTCAGGTTAAGAACTTTGGCGGCGCAGCAGCAGCTGGAAGCCCCCCATTAGCTAAAGTGGTGCTTCAGGTTAAGAACGGACCTCCGGAACGAATTAAGTACTTAACCAGAGGTACTACTGTACAATTACCTCTGGCCTATTTTTTGGGGAATTCTGACATGTTTTAAGTTTTTACTCTGCTAACTATACATTGGAATCTGCTCCAGATCAATAGTGAGTAGGATTTCAATGGCGGGGCAAAAAGGCAGGAGGAAGGCAAGGACTAGGGACAGGGCCGGATTTAGGTTTGATGAGGCCCTAAGCTACTAAAGGTAATGGGGCCCTTTATAAGTCCAGCTGTCCGTGGTCAACAACCAATTGTCACTTTTTGTGTGTGTGTGTTGAATATATGCTATATGGTAATTTATGGACCTAATAGGTATCTAAAGCCATTTGCACATAACAAAATATGTATTTTATCAAAGCAATTGTTGAAAAGTCCAGGCAGAATGTAGGAACTCTATATATAAAAGGTAAAGGGACCCCTAAGGACCCAGGTGGCGCTGTGGGTTAAACCACAGAGCCTAGGGCTTGCTGATCAGAAGGTCTGCGGTTCGAATCCCTGCGACGGAGTGAGCTCCCGTTGCTCGGTCCCTGCTCCTGCCAACCTAGCAGTTTGAAAGCACCTCGAAGTGCAAGTAGATAAATAGGTACCGCTCTGGCGGGAAGGTAAATGGAGTTTCTGTGTGCTGCTCTGGTTCGCCAGAAGCGGCTTAGTGATGCTGGCCACATGACCCGGAAGCTGTCTGAGGACAAACGCCGGCTCCTCGGCCTATAGAGCAGGATGAGCGCCGCAACCCCAGAGTCGGACACGACTGGACCTAATGGTCAGGGGTCCCTTTAAAGGTAAAGGTAAAGGGACCCCTGACCATTAGGTCCAGTTGCGGACGACTCTGGGGTTGCGGCGCTCATCTCGCATTATTGGCCGAGGGAGCCGGCGTACAGCTTCCGGGTCATGTGGCCAGCATGACTAAGCCGCTTCTGGTGAACCAGAACAGTGCACGGAAACGCCGTTTACCTTCCCGCCGGAGCGGTACCTATTTATCTATATAATATATTATAATAATTTATTATTTGTACCCCGCCCATCTGGCCGGGTCTCCCCAGCCACTCTGGGCGGCTTCCAACAAACACTAAAATACATTAAAATATCACATGTTTAAAAACTTCCCTAAACAGGGCTGCCTTCATCTACTTGCACTTTGACGTGCTTTCGAGCTGCTAGGTGGGCAGGAGCAGGGACTGAGCAACTGGAGGTTTTATTTTATTTGTTTTTTTTTAATCTTATATTTGGAAATGTACATTCAGGGGTTTTTTTTCTTTAAACGTTTTTGGGGGGCCCCATGAGAGTGGGGCTACTAAAGTTTGTTTAGTTTATACCGGTACGTAAATCCGGCACTGCCTGGTGATGCCTGGGGAAAAAAGGGAAAGCTCCGCCCTCCCTGCCCTTTGGCCAAGCGGAGCCGCGCCCTGCCGGAGGAGGGTGGGTGCGAGAGGGGCCCTTCCTCC
Source organism: Darevskia nairensis (assembly GCA_034642065.1). Taxonomy (NCBI): domain Eukaryota; kingdom Metazoa; phylum Chordata; class Lepidosauria; order Squamata; family Lacertidae; genus Darevskia; species Darevskia nairensis. The sequence continues at coordinate 130,984 of JAWWNI010001345.1, forward strand.
TTTTCGCAGCCCAAGCCGGGCGGGGAAAGGGCTTGCAGAGTCCCGGTAGGTGAAGGCGCTCGCGGGGTCGTAGGCGTGAGGAGCCTTGTTGCAAAAACCCACATTTCCCCCGAAGAACGAGCGCGGGGAGCGCGGGGTTGTTTGCTCCTCTGCCTCTCCAAAGGGGATGATGGAGAGGCGCGCTCTGCGTTTCTCCTCCTTTGTCCGCGCCGCTTCTTGCTTTTCTCCCTCCCCAAAGCGGAACAGGACGTTGGCCAAACTCAGCCCAGCCCAGCAGCAAAGCCGTTGCATGAGATCCGGAGGGCTTTGAGAATTTTTTGTTTTTTTTTAAAGGAATCGTGTCTTGTGCGCAACGTCCGAACAGACAGACACGCGGGACATTTTTACACGGGAGGCGCCAAAGGGGCGGCGACAAGTCCTTCCACCCAAATAGTCCCCTTTCCCCAATCCCCACATATACATTCTTTTCTTTCGGAAATCTAATATATGGGACAAGACTTGTAAGCTTTTAGATATTTTTTTAGTTTAAAACATTCATGCATATTTTCAGGGCCGCAACTCGGCTTTCTGTCACCCGGGTCAAAGACAAATACACACACAGCTCAACACATTTATTCGTAAAGGGCATAAAAAGTAGGCAATATATTTATTTGAACACAAGAATCCTAAGAAGTATGATGCCTGTATGACCAAAGGGGAAATGAGCATCCCTTCCAGAAAAAGCAAATTGTCAAAAGTAGAGCTTCCATGTGCAGCAGTTGTCTATCTGAGGTCAGGTTTTGAATTGGATTTATTTGTTCATAGGATCATTAAAAGACTGCATTTTCATAAGATCGGTCAAGACCCTCTGGTTTCCTTTTAAAATGCTTTTTTTTTTTTTTTTTGGTCTCTTTGAGGCTTTTTGCCACCCACCCGTCTTCTTGGTTCGGTGAAAACCCTTTCAAGGAGTTTTGATGTGTAACTTTACTCCAGAGTAAGCTTCAACAAGAGCCGCTTTCAATTTTATTTTTATTTTTGTTTGATTGCTCGTTTCAGGCAATGATGATTTTGTAGTCATTTTAGGTTCCATGTAAGGTGAAGAAGTGTTTTCTGAAAGTCTAAAGTAGAAAGTGCCCTTCCGTTACCATCTTAATGCAGCCGGACCAACTCTTGCCAGGGAACTGCCTCTGGCAGGAAAAATGCTCACACACCCCTTCCTTTCCTGTGTGCAGATCATGTAAAGTAAAATTAACCAACCTTAGCTTTGAAACACATTCAAAGTTCTGAAGGGATCATAGAATTGTAGAGTTGGAAGGGACCCCAAGGATCATCCAGTCCAACCCCAGCTAAAGCATCCATGACAGATGGCCATCCAACCTCTGCTTAAAAACTTTGAAGAAAGGAGAGTCCACAGCCTCCCAAGGGAGACCGTTCCACCATCGAATAGCTCCTACTGCCAGCTTTTAACTGAATCCGTTATTGTCAGTATACAAAAACTCAGATAATGCAAAACCTTTCATTAGGCAGAGTGGAAAAGGTAGCTAAATCTCAGCTTCCTATAGCCAAGATTGGTTAGAAGTACAGGCAACTCCCCATTTGTGCAGGGGTTACGTTCCGAGGCATTAAACATTTAAGTGAAATCGCGTATATTTGGGGCACCATTGAAAAAGCCTGCAAACACCACAATCGCTGTCTGCAGACTTCCTTTCTCAAACTCCCGCTCTCTTCAGTGCAAGGGCTCCTGGGATTGCACTTGCAAAGGCTCTGGGATTGCTAGACACTATTTTCACTCCACTTTTGCCGTTTCCGTGCCCTTTTATGGCCATTTTTGGCGCTTTTCATGCCACTTCTGGATTCACGGCAATGCAGGTGTGCATGGTTGTGTGTGCCTTGAATGCACAGAAATGGGGAGTTGCTTGTATACATATTTTAATGTATTTAATATTCACAAAGGTATTATTATTAATATTCAACATGGTATTAATATTCAACATTGTTTAGGGAAGTTTTTAAACCTGTGATATTTTAATGTATTTTAATATCTGTTGGAGGCCGCCCAGAGTGGCTGGGGGGACCCAGCCAGATGGGTGGGGTACAAATAATAAATTATTATTGGATTGTGAAATTAACGTATGCAGAATTGGACAAGATGACGGGGAGAATCCGCGAACAGCGGGACCAGAAGTTCATCAAAGACTGAATTAAATTTACAGACTATTTAAAGGAAAATTGTATTCAATTGAATACGTTGGTAGGATTGCAAGAGGCTTTGTAAAGTAAGGAAGAAATGTTGTTAGTACGAAGATATGGTGATTAATTTTAGGAAATAATGATATAAAACAATGATTGATTTTGGAAATATAGATATAAGGAATAGATATTAGAATATCATAAGGAAGGTTTGATGGAAGTCACGGCCATAAAAAGCCAAAACGGTATAAGATGTGAAGATAAATGTGCGAATTTATTATTGTATTTTTATAAAACTAATAAAAAATTATTACAAATAATAAATTATTATTATTATTATTATTATTATTATTATTATTATTATTAACATGGAAGTTGGCAAGAGAGTGAGCAGGGTTTCAACATCAGAAGCGATCGACTAGTTTCATAACAGAATCAAGTCTAATATGTTTACTATTTTACTGCTTTCAAGGAGACCATTCTGAAGAGGAAGGGGAAAGTGCAACCTGTCAAACATCTGTAGAGACACCTGCAAACAGTAAAGCAATTTGATAACCATGGAGAAATACAGCGTGCTGGCGATACTTGGAGAAGGGTCATTTGGGAGAGTTCTTTTGGTCTGTCATAAAAACAAAAATCAGAAATATGCAATGAAGGAAATAAGACTTCCGAAGGTAACTTTTATCCAAATGCTATCAGAACCTGATTTTTTTTTTAAAAAAAAATTCTTAGCTTGTGCTAAAGAGGTCAAACAAGGGAAATCTCCCGTATTTTTCACTCCATAAGACGCACTTTTTTCCTCCTAAAAAGTAAGGGGAAATGTCTGTGCGTCTTATGGAGCGAATGTGTGGTCCCTGGAGCTGAACTGCCCAGGGCAAAAGCAGATCGTGCTTTTTTTTAAAAAAAAAGAGAGAGAGAGAGAAGGGGGTGTTGAAAGGAAGCCCGCTGAGCAGCTGCTCAGCAAATGATCGGGGAGAGAGATAAGGGAGAGAGATTCCAGCCCCGCCCCCTTGCAGAGGGAGGCTGTTTCCCCAGCGACATGTGACTGGCTGATTAGATTATCTGTCTGGAAACTGTAGAAATGGCTTCCTGAAGCTGCAGAACTGTGAGTTAAACCCCACAAAACAGGATTTTTTCCCTTTGCAAAGTAAGCTCAACAACTTTGAGCTGATCCTCAAAAAATGGGGCTTTTCTCCTTTGCAAAAGAAGCTGCAGAAATTTGAGCTGATCCTCAAAAAATGGGGCTTTTCTCCTTTGCAAAAGAAGCTGCAGAAATTTGAGCTGATCCTTAAAAAAATTGGGGCTTTTCCCCTCTAAAAACTAGGTGCGTCCTATGGTCAGGTGCGCCTTATAGAGCGAAAAGTAACTGGATTTTCCACATGCCAGATAGGTAACATTCTGTCTCTGGAAGTGAGGAAAACCCCAATATCATAACCCTACAGGCCTAGAAAGTTCTTAGAAAATACAAAATTGTATTTAACTTAAACTGCACTATATTTAACATATACTGATCCTGCTAGACTGGAATCCAGTAAATGCTAACAGCACAATCTCAACCATATCTATTCAGAAGTCAGTCCTGTTGAATTCAGTGGAGCTAACTCACAGGTGTGAGGTTAGGATTGCAGCCTTCTTAGTCTTATCTCATTAATGTGCCATTTGTTTCAGGTTAGTTGTACTGTTGTGTCAGTTATGGCTAACTTTAGCTGGATTGGGGCCACAATTCAAAGATCAGCAAGACCTTTATTTTGTAGAAGGCTTTTTGGGTTATTGGACTATATTGTAGAAATTATATATTTTGCCTTTAAGTCGCTTGCCCATTTAATTAGTGCGTATTGTAACTACATTTCTACACTTTTAAAACTATTTTAATATAAATTATTAAATTATTTCAATTGTACCCATTTCCACCGAGCAGGAATATATATGGTACACAATTGCTCCTAGGTCTCTTACCCCAGTCATAAAACGGCTGACTAAACTTGACTGTTACGTCTTCTACAATAACCACTTGGGTTGAGGCTGTTACAGATCTCTAATTGGAAATATTTTCATGGTCAGAGAGCTACCAGCAGTGCTGGCCCATGATTAAAGATTAAAACAAATTGAAGCCTGATAAATGTTTTCTAGATATCTTAATTTGTTCCTTCATTATTGCAATAACTATATATTTTTATTTACTAACTAGCAATATATTTGTAGTCTGTCTTTGGTGCAGAGAAGTCCTGTAATGAATCTATTTTATTAGCTAAAATGAAGCATCCAAATATTGTCGCCTATTTGGAATCGTTTGAAGGTAAATATGGATGTTTAAAAACAGTTTTTAGTATTATTAATTTTGCAGAACCAGACCTTTCTTTGTACCTGTCCTATTGGCGCTGCCTTAAAAAATAGCATAATAGTAATATATTTTGCATATGGGATGGGTAGTATATAAGGAAAGTTAAATTGGAAAGCTAACAATATATTACGTATGTGCATTTGAATATGTATATAGTGGACCCTCGACTTACGAATGTAATCCGTTCCGACAGGAGCGTCGGAACTCGAAAAAAATCGTAAATTGAGTCCCCATAGGAATGCGTTGGAGAACGCATTTGTACCTCGAAAAAGTCTTCGCAAGTCGAAAAAACCCTATCTAAAGCGGCCGCGGCTTCCGATCGGAAGTCGAAAAAATTCGGAAGCGGCAGCCGCTTTGATCCCTCGTAACTCGACAAATTCTTAAGTCGGGGCATTCGTAAGTCGAGGGATCACTGTATGTATATGTTTATGTATGTAATTTATATGGAAAATTGTGTTATTGTGACATGAAGAATTTCATAAATGTACAAAATTAAATTTAAAAAAGTAATATATTTTGCATAATAGTATCTCTACTAATCTTAAAATCTCTGTACATTAGCTGATGGACATCTTTACATAGTGATGGAATATTGTGACGCCGGAGATCTAATGCAAAAGATTAAACTTCAGAAAGGAAAGTTGTTTCCTGAAGATACGGTAAGAATACAATACATCAGGTTATAACTGAGCACCTTTTGGATATATTCATTTTCTGGCCTGGTTTAGGCTTCTAATGAGCTTCTGCCCCCTGGCATAGAATTGGAATTAGATCTACCGTTCCGCCTGGATCAAAAAACACATAAATATGATGCATATTGACTGTAGGTGCATTAGAGCGGCATTCTCTCATACTTGCAGCAGGCTTGCCAAACAGGTTCGCTAGTTAGTTGATTAGTTAAACACAATATGCTGCTTTTCCATGGTAGACATTATTCCATACTAGTGAATTGAAGCCCGTTGAGATAATGGGCGCTAGCCCAGCAGCACGCGCACGCGCCTTGCGGGGCGGGGGGCACAGCCGCGGCTGCGCTCCTGCCGCCGCGGAGGGAGGAGGCTGAGCGCGGGGAAACCGGGGAGCCCCCCAACCCCGGACGCCCCTGCCGCCGCGGAGGGAGGAGGCTGAGCGCGGGGAAACCGGGGAGCCCCCTCGGAGGCCGGCACCGGAGAAGCGGGGGGAGGGGCCAAGTTGCAGGGAGAGGAGGAGGAGGAAGCCGCCCTCGAAGGCTTCCGGCGCCCGCCATGGACGTCCAGCGGCTTTGCAGGGGCCTGGCCGGCTTCGCGCTGCTTCCCCCGCACTTCGGCGAGGGTGTGTAGGCAGCGGCGGGAGCCTCCAGGAACGGGAGGCGCTTCGGTGAGGGTGTGAAGGCGGCGGCAGGAAACGGCGCTTCGTGCCGCTTCCCCCGCCGCGGCCTCGGCCGAGCGCAGCAAAGGCGGCGGCGGGAGCCTCCATAGGTGGGTGGTGGCGAGCGGCGGCAGCGGGAGCGGCGCTTTGCGCCGCTGCCCCCTGGCAATGGCGGCGCAGTTTCGCTCGGCCGGAAGTGTCTCTGCGTCGTCCCGCCCCCCCCTCTGCCCCCTCCAATCCCTGCGTCCGTCTGTGCCATGCGCAGTACCTCACTTCCGTGACACACAGAAAATTGCAGGTGGACGCAGGGACACTTGAAGATTATAATATAGGATGCCAAAAGAGAAGTGAATATTTTTAAAAGTATAAATGGAGATAATAATCATAGAATGAGATGCATAGTTTTAGAACAGAGAAATAAAATAAGCAAGAATTTTTCTTGCCCAGCTTCTATAGTCCTTGTTACAATATTTGTCCTCTAGTATCATCTGTCTTGTTCACGGTTGTACAAGTAGAATACAAGCCCATGTGCCATATATTTTTCTCCTCTCCCCACAGATACTTAATTGGTTCGCACAGATATGCCTGGGTGTGAAATACATTCATGACAAACGTGTCTTGCACAGAGACATCAAATCAAAGGTATGTGGATCCCACTTAATAACGGTTTTTATGTAATATATATATTTATTAATAATAACATGAAACAACACAAACAAATAATGGGTATTGGTCACCAGATACCAAGCAAAATACAGTCATGATGTGTATAAGGCAGAAAATAATAGCAGCATGTTAAATGAAATAGCCAAGCCAAACAGATGTATGAGTTACTGGGGGAATAACTGTTACTATAAAATTACCGCCAGTCCTTTCATACTTAGAAATGCAAAAATCCTAAGGCTAGGTCTTTTGTAAAATTTGGTGGTTTTGTATTTCTTTACTTGTCGGCTTATAAATACTTATATCTTGCCTTTCTTCAAGATATAAGGGCTTGTCCCATGGCATTTGATGCCAATAGAGTCCACGGCCAAATGGGTGCCATGTTATGGATTCCATTTTATTGGGAATATAATTCTGTGAAGTAGGGTGCTCCTGCAGATGTGTACCTGATTTAATTAGAGAGGTGACTTAGTTCATCCTCCTCCAAGCTGTTAGCCCTGGGAGAGAAGCTTCCATTGCAATCCTACATGGGGTCTACAAAATGAATGAAAACATTTAATATGCTTGGTATTTATTCCATAAATAACAGATAATTCTGTGCCAGCTTTTTTCTAATGCTGTTGGTGTTCGTTTGGCTTTTGCTCCTCAGGGAGCGTAGAACCCCAACTAATTTTACAGCAAAGTGCTGATTGACTTCTGGTTTAATAATACAGACATACAGAGTGATAAGTCTCTCTCTCTCTCTCTCTCTCTCTCTCTGTGTGTGTGTGTGTGTGTAAATGAACTCTTTTTCCTATTTCATAATGCAGAACATATTCCTCACACAAAATGGGAAAGTAAAACTGGGAGATTTTGGGTCTGCACTTCTTCTTTCCAGGCAAGTCCATATCATACTGAGGCTGGGAATTTTTAAAAATTAGTTGCTATCTGTTATAGAAATGTTAGTAAAGGTAAAGGGACCCCTGACCATTAGGTCCAGTCGCGGACGACTCTGGGGTTGCGGTGCTCATCTCGCATTATTGGCCGAGGGAGCCGGCGTACAGCTTCCAGGTCATGTGGCCAGCATGACGAAGCCGCTTCTGGCGAACCAGAGCAGCGCACGGAAACGCCGTTTACCTTCCCGCCAGAGCGGTACCTATTTATCTACTTGCACTTTGACGTGCTTTCGAACTGCTAGGTGGGCAGGAGCAGGGACCGAGCAACGGGAGCTCACCCCGTCACGGGGATTCGAACTGCCGTCCTTCTGATCAGCAAGCCCTAGGCTCTGTGGTTTAACCCACAGCGCCACCTTTGTCCCTTAGTCTCTTCCTAATATTACTTGTGTTTGTATCTTTTTTTGGAGCAGCCCAGAGGCATATGCTTGTTCCTATGTGGGAACCCCTTATTATATGCCTCCAGAAATTTGGGAAAACACACCCTACAACAATAAAAGGTAAGAATTAATCATAATCTCTAGGAGCACTTACTTTAATATTGGGTTGGGGAACCTCAAGATCCAGCCTGACAGGCTGAAGAGGTTCCCGCACTCCTGCCTTAAGCTAATATCACTCTCCAAACCTGTCTTTCCAGTGATATATGGTCGCTGGGATGCATTCTATATGAGCTGTGCACTCTTAAACATCCAGTAAGTACCCTTCCTTATGTTTATTAGTTCCAGGAACTGACCCAAGGCCAGTTTCTAAAAATGCAATGTGAGAATTGACCCTTCCCTTAAATCTTCACAATCACTTTGGTGGCTTGATGTAATTGCACACATGCCATTAATATTGTAGGGACTATTTATGATATGCTGCAAATAGAGTTTTCAGGGAGGAATAGAGTTTTCATTTGGAAAGTGCAATCCTAGCCGTATGTACTCAGACTGTGATCAATAGAGCATAAACAACCAAAACCACCACACAATGGCTGAAACTATAATAAAAGATTTACTGGAATCCTCTTCTGAAAAATTAACAGTCTTTCAATAAAGCCACATGATTAACAAGCCATATATGCGTGATATAACAGAATGTATAATGTTCACGTGACTGAAACATTCAGCAACAGGTTGGGTATAGCAACAAAATCTTGGTGCCAACAAAACGTTCACAATTGGTTGATGGTGAGTAGATAGTAGAATTCTTCAACGGTTCAAAGCAAAAATCTCATGGATGTAATAGTAGATGAAGCATATTTATATGAGTCTTGCAACATCACCATCCAGCCGAAATCAACACAAGTGGCACATGAGAAGGACGAAGAAGACCTGTCTTCGGATTACTCACAGGTTTCGCTATATAGCTTCATCAGTTCAGGTTAAGCATTCTGATTAGCACAAAATGTGAAATATTCCATAGGCACAGTTCGATTTTGTTGCTATACCCAACCTGTTGCTGAATGGTTCAGTCACGTGAACATTATACATTCTGTTATATCACGCATATATGGCTTGTTAATCATGTGGCTTTATTGAAAGACTGTTAGTTTTTCAGAAGAGGATTCCAGTAAATCTTTTATTATAGTTTCAGCCATTGTGTGGTGGTTTTGGTTGCTTATGGTTCATATTATCACCACAGTGATACTTTATGCTGTTTGTATCAATAGAGCATATTCACAATATGTATTTTTAGGATTGCTGCCATGCTATAAGTAATAGCCTTGTACTCAGGTCTGCTGAGTGCTCTCACCACTGAGATGGTTTCTCTGTCACCGGCTGCTCTCCTAAAAAAGGGTGGGGTGCGGGAATGCCAGTCTTAGGGCCGGTATTAATGTCAAAAAATCAAAAAAGAAATATTTATTGCTGTACAATTGCAATGCAATGCACAGCTCCCCTAACAGCAGACTCAAAGAATGCTATTTCTGAAGATTTGTAGACTGGTCACTTTATGTAGAACGTAGCGCTAGGTCTTTTGCATGCATTTGTATGAAGATAATGATTAATTTGTATACAGCAGCAAGATCTATGAGGCATTTTAGTAAATACTAGTGAATTTAGCCCGTTAATAACGGGTGCTAGATGTGCTGACGACGCCCCCCGCCCAGCAGAAACCTCAGGCCGGCCAGGCTGCGCTCCTCTTGGCCGCCCAGCGCGCCGGGAACCCACGCGAGGGCTGAGAGGGGGCCCGGCCTCCCGCTGAGGTGGCCGGCCTGGCTCAGCCCGCCGCGCCCCCCTCCACTGGCCGCGCCTCCCTCAGTCACCTCCGCCGCCTCCTTCTCCCCCTCAGGGACGCCGCGCCGACGACGCCACCTCCTTCCTCCCTCCCTTCACCCGGAGCTGCCCCTTCCCGTGGCCATGAGGGGGAATGCGAGCAGCAGCAGCAGCGCCGCCTCAGCTCCACCGGTTCAGGAGGCCCCGCAGCCCCGCCATCGGCTTCGGGCGGGTAGGCCTCGGGTGAAGCCGGGGGCTCACGTGATCGGCGCGGCCGGGGGAGAGAAGGAGCGTGGCGGCGGCGGCCGGAGGAGGCGGAGGAGGAGTGTCTCTGCGTCGGAGACGCCCCCCTCTCCGCCCGCTCTAATCCCTGCGTCCCTGTGGGACATGCGCAGTGGCAAAATGCCACTGACACACGGAACGCACGCAGGGACACAGGGACTTTATTATATAGGATTTAATGCAAGTAAAATCATCTGCTTTTTCCCCATATCTGTTCAATTTAGTTTCAGGCCAATAGTTGGAAACATCTTATCCTTAAGATATGTAAAGGATACTACAATCCACTTCCACCGCATTATACTTATGAACTTCAGTATTTGATAAAACAAATGTTTAAAAAGAATCCCAAGAACCGTCCATCAGCTACCACGATTCTTGCAAGAAGCTGTCTGGAAAAGTGCATTAGAAATCTTGGTTCAGCAGAGGTACTATTTTGACTTTAGAAAACTGAGCATACATTTTTATGGACAGAAAAGTATCTTTTCATATTATGGTTTCAATTAGATTTTTATTTAATTGTGTGTGTGTGTGTGTGTGTGTGTGTGTAAATATGGAATTTTTTTATTTTAATGCATTCACCAGATAAGTGGAGGATTGACCTTGTTCCCATGTGATTATCTTTGGGCTCTGCTTTTTGAATGATCACTGTGACATACGCCATATTTTCCATTATTTTTAAGTTAATTACACCAAGGAGTTTGGACTTCTTGTCAGAAACTAGGATTCTCTTTCATAGCATGAAATATAATTGTGGAGCAGTTGTTCACAAGTATGCTAGGATATTTGCTCACTTAAGATAGCAAAATAAAGATGTGTGCATTTTGCTCAATTGTGAATACTGTTCTTCAACCCTTTAAAGGAGGAAGCGAAACATGCAAGGAACAAGAGTTGTGATTCAGAATCAGAGGCCATTGCCAAGGGTCTCTGTGAAATGGGATTGGAGAAAGCAGGTGAGGATAAATAAACTACTATGAAATTCTAAAGTCATCTATTAACTGACATTTGAGCCAAGTTCTGACATGGTTATCGTGGGGCTTACTTACATTAAAGGTAAAGGTAAAGGGACCCCTGACCATTAGGTCCAGTCGTGACCGACTCTGGAGTTGCAGCGCTCATCTCGCTCTATAGGCCGAGGGAGCCGGCGTACAGCTTCCGGGTCATGTGGCCAGCATGACTAAGCCACTTCTGGCGAACCAGAGCAGCACACGGAAACGCCGTTTACCTTCCCGCTGCAGTGGTGCCTATTTATCTACTTGCACTTTGACGTGCTTTCGAACTGATAGGTTGGCAGGAGCTGGGACCGAGCGACGGGAGCTCACCCCGTCACGGGGATTCGAACCGCCGACCTTCTGATCGGCAAGCCCTAGGCTCTGTGGTTTAACCCACAGCGCCACCCACGTCCCTTACATTACTTACATTAGTGGTCATGAATTACTTCTCTGAGACTACAATCCTATACATACTTCCCTGGGAGTAAATTCCATTGAACTGATTGGGTTTTACTTTTGAGCAAAGAATTGTGCTGAGATTTTTGTGAATGGTATTGCCAACAGTGCCAAATACAAGAAAGATGCTGGAGGGAAGACTGAATTTAAAGTATTTTGATGTGTGTTTTTTAAAAAAATTCCAAATAAAAAAATATACACTATAACTTGGGTCAGATGATACAATATCTGTAATCTTGTGTTAAGGAAATATATTGGTGGTGGTGGGTGGTGGGAGTTGAAGCATGGGAACAACTATAAACCCTCCTAATGGATTTTAATAAAACATTTCATTAGGGAAGGATGTGGCCTCCCTGGAAGCTGTTTTACCAAACCCTCACAGACAACAGTGGGAAAAGGGAAGATCCAGTACTGTCATCAAAATTCTGGAAAATGTATCTTTACTTACTTCCAGTATTACAACAAAGGAGGATGCAAGTAAGATAAGATTCAGTATAATTCTTTGCATTATTTGTTGTTAGAAATAACGGTTGCTATTAAGTATGGTATTCCTATCAAATTATTTCAGATTCTACCCCAAATAATCCCAGTCCAAATTAGAGTCTGGCATTGGAATCTATCTGGGAAGAGAATCTCCTGGGAGGTGAAGAATTAGCAGGCTGGAAAAGTTCCCCAGACACTGACAGCACAGTAATGGGCATCTTCAGACCAGCACTTCTGTGGTTACAATGAGTGGCTTCTGGCCTCACTGAGCATGAGCTGGCTTGCACGGGTCTCTGTAAAACCATTATTTATTATTATATATTAATTTTGTATGCCGCCCTTGTATCCCAGGGCGGTTCACAACAGAAAATGCTTAGCAGCACTGGGAGAAGAGGTTGGAGACCTTCAAGACAGTAGGATGAGGGCCTAGCTAGTGTGGTGTAGTGGTTAAGAGCGGTAGACTCGTAATCTGGTGAACCGGGTTCGCGTCCCCGCTCCTCCACATGCAGCTGTTGGGTGACCTTGGGCTAGTCACACTTCTCTGAAGTCTCTCAGCCCCACTCACCTCACAGAGTGTTTGTTGTGGGGGAGGAAGGGAAATGAGAATGTTAGCCGCTTTGAGACTCCTTTGGGTAGTGATAAAGCGGGATATCAAATCCAAACTCTTCTTTGAGCCCTGCCCCTCTGTATCATGGGTCTGGTTACAAACGGAGAATATGTAAGACTCAGGTGAAGCCAGCTGAAATGTACGAAGGGAAAAGAAGGGTCTGTGCTTGACCAATTAGGCAATCCTGTTAATACAACCCGGAATGTGTTTTTTAAAAAAACTAATCTGGAAACGTTTCTGCTATAATTCCAGCTGTGTCTGTGTTTTATCTATGTCTGTTTTTAATTTTTGTGAACCTCCTTGAGTCCCACTTCAGGAGGGTGGGACTGGAGTCAGGATATAAATAAAGTTAACTACTACTACTACTACTACTATGACTAATGATTATTATTTCTGGGGATGAGACCAAATTTTTCAAGTGGGTCTTAGGAGGGAACTACTTCCCTTAGGAGGCAACCATGCCTATTATAAACTGAACCAAACCCCTCCTCCAAAATGAAGCTCAGGTTATCATTAGCTTGCTTTCGTACCACGTATCTCCAATCTTCCCTACCACCGGTTCCTTCCTCTCTCCCTCCAAGGTAAGTTGGGGAAAGGTGTGCAGAGGAGGGAAATGGGACTGGTACTTGAATGACTGGTTTTTCCCCAAGCTTTCATAGAAGAGAAAAAGTGTTGATAGGCTGTTCCCATTCTGAACTGAGATGGGTTAGTAATGCCCATTTCTAGTATGTTCACATTATACATGAGTAGAGATGAAATGGCATACTTATGTGGAAACTGAGGGCCATATTCAACTAAATAGTTGCTCTAGCACAGGGGTAGGCAACCTAAGGCTCGTGGGCCGGATGCGGCCCAATCACTTTCCCAATCCGGCCTGCGGACTGTCTGGGAATCAGCGTGTTTTTACATGAGTAGAATGTGTGCTTTTATTTAAAACTAGTATATTAAGCCCGTTGATGAAAACGGGCGCTAGCCGGGGGCGGAGCAGCAGGAGCCGGGGGACCGGGAGGCTTCGGGGGGGGGGGGGCGACCGGCTGGCCCGTCAGCGGAGGCCGCCTCGCCTCGGACCCCTGCCGGCTGGGCAGCGCGCAGGGAAAAAACGGGCCGGCAGGAGGAGCTGCTCCACCCTGGAGGGGAAGGGGGCGGAAGGCGGAAGGGAGAAGCTTGCCAGCAGCGGGCGGAGCGGGGTTGGCGGGGCGGCAGCAATGGCGGCGGCGCAGTTTCGGCGGGCCGGAAGTGTCTCTGCGTCGTCCCGCCCCCCTCTCCGCCCCCTCCAATCCCTGCGTCCCCGTGTGACATGCGCAGAACGCACTTCCGTGACACACGGAAAGGCAGGGACATAGGCTCTTTATTATATAGGATGCATCTCTGGGTTATTTGTGGGGCATAGTAATTCGTTCATTTTCCCCCCCCAAAATATAGTCCACCCCACCACATGGTCTGAGGGACGGTGGACCGGCCCACGGCTGAAAAAGGTTGCTGACCCCTGCTCTAGCAGGAGCCAGCACAATGGGACTTTCCTCTCCTGACTTTCCTCAGTTGGCTTGGTGGTGGTGACAACTCAGGAGTTGTCTGTGATGGCAGGTGGAGAGGGGAGATTGTTCCAGCAATGCAAGCATTTCTGCTTGCCCCATGGAACTATCTAATTAGTGCAGTGTTTAATTCCTCCTTGAGATTCTGTACAGCTCAGTAGCAACAGTTTTAATTTTTCAATCGCTAGGCGTTGACAAGTGGATCCAGGCACATCCAGCAGGCTAGTGGTCCATTTGCATGACACCACTTGTGAGATGGGACCCAGGTGGCGCTGTGGGTTAAACCACAGAGCCTAGGGCTTGCTGATCAGAAGGTTGGCAGTTCAAATCCCTGCGAATGGGTGAGCTCCAGTTGCTCGGTCCCTGCTCCTGCCAACCTAGCAGTTCGAAAGCACGTCAAAGTGCAAGTAGATAAATAGGAACCGCTCTGGCGGGAAGGTAAATGGCGTTTCCGGGTGCTGCTCTGGTTCGCCAGAAGTGGCTTAGTCATGCTGGCCACATGACCCGGAAGCTGTACGCCGGCTCCCTCAGCCAATAATGTGAGATGAGCGCCGCAACCCCTGAGTCGGACACGACTGGACCTAATGGTCAGGGGTCCCTTTACCTTTACCTTTACCTTTACCTTTACTTGTGAAATACTGTTTGCTGCAAGTCAACCAACCTGAATCGCCATTAAGGCCTGATGAAACTCTGACAGACCAATCAGTGAATTCCAGTCCAGTAATTTCACACTCTTCCTGCCCTTTAAACCAGGGGTGGGCAGCCTGTGAGCTACTTGTTGGTCTTTTCTCTAAATGGTTACTTTTATTTTTGGCGACTTGGTGTGGGTTACTGTGTCCCAACATTGTAATGTCTTGTTTTTTGTGTGAAAAGGTGGTGATGTAAGAAGATATGATGAAAATGTCACACGAAAGCAGTGGACCAAGGAGCCTCCTGAAACCTTGATGAATATTCTTCGCAATGCTGATGTTAGCTTAGCTTTTAAAACATACACAATCTGCAAAGGAGGTAAATCATAATGGTAGCAGTGGTGTGACACTCATTGGGTCAGGGCCCCAATCCATAGATCAAGGATGAGGAACCTTTTCAGCCTGGTGGACTGGATTGCTGTCTGTTCTCCCACTCCCACAGTTCTACTTCGACAGGTGGGCTGGACAAGCCACTTGTCAGTTCACCTGGCATTATATGCCCTGCCCACCTGTCAGATTCGCTTGTGCAGCCTCTTCCCAAGTACCTGACAGCCAGCTGATGGTTAGGCCCTTGAGAACCACCTTAAGCTTTAAAAGAATTACAAGGCAAAATTAGACAAGATCAGCCTAGTGCCGGTGGTGAATAGGTCTATGGATGTAATGGTGAATATTTAAAAATACAGTGGTACCTCGGGTTACATACGCTTCAGGTTACAGACTCTGCTAACCCAGAAATATTACCTCGGGTTAAGAACTTTGCTTCAGGATGAGAACAGAAATTGGGCAGCAGCGACAACGGGAGGCCCCATTAGCTAAAGTGGTGCTTCAGGTTAAGAACGGACCTCCGGGACAAATTAAGTTCTTAACCAGAGGTAACACTGTAAAGAGTGGTATCCAACGAAGTTATCCATTTCACACAAAGACTTCTTGTGTAAGGAACTTTCCCTCCCTCTACCCCCCTGGTAAAGGTAAAGAGGGACCGTTAAGTCCAGTCGTGGACGACTCTGAGGTAGCGGCGCTCATCTCGCTTTATTGGCTGAGGGAGCCGACATTTGTCCGCAGACAGTTTTTCTGGGTCATGTGGCCAGCATGACTAAGCCGCTTCTGGCGAACCAGAGCAGTGCACAGAAACGCCGTTTACCTTCCCGCCAGAGCGGTACCTATTTATCTACTTGCACTTTGACGTGCTTTCGAACTGCTAGGTTGGCAGGAGCTGGAACCGAGCAACGGGAGCTCACCCCGTCGCGGGGATTCGAACCGCCGACCTTCTGATCGGCAAGCCCTAGGCTCTGAGCAGGTATGCAAGAAGAGATGAGGGAGGGAAAGTTTCATTGCAAAAACACCTTGCACATATGGGACGACCTTTTGGATACAACCCAAAAGAAGAATTCTCGGATAATGGTTATAAAGAGGGGGAAAGCAGCAGAGGTTTTTTTGTCATTGACACAAAAGCTTTCACCTCTTAATGAGATAGACTTTTACATGAACAAAACAGGAAATGAAACAGGAAGTAATGGAGTAAAATACATTGTTCTTATATTGAACTTAATACTGAAGCTGTTTAATCATTGGGGGGACAGGACTGATAATTCCTGTTTTCATTTGCTAATGTTAAAGGCTCGGATGACCTTCTGAGAGGACCACTTACTGAAGATATCAAAACATCTGATGAACCAGATGGTGAAACTATTATGGAGGATGCAGAGAGACTTGAACCTAGATCAGATGACGAAGACACGTATGTTCAAATACAATTTGAAAGCTTTATTCTTGGAGGGTTTTTTTAAAATATATTGAAACAACAGCTCCAAAAGAAACATTCCTTATCTAAAACCCAGCTATCTATAGTTTTGTATCATTTTCTAACATCACTCACTTTTGAAGTTGCAGCAGTGTTAAGAAGCACCATCTCAAGGAGTTTCTGCATGTGAAACTTTATATCCTGCCTTCTAATTGCAGTCTCCCTCTCCATTTGTTAAGCCACTTCTGGAACTTGGGGGGTATTTTAGAATGAATTGTCAGTATTGGAAGCCTATGGGTCATGTAAATCTATGTTTGTTACATGGCCACCGGTTCATGTGGTCTCTAGAATCCAAATAGGCCAATGGTGGAGAGAAGGGTCAGCCATTTGCAAGTTATGTTCTGTGTCTATAAGCATATTGAAGAATATTCCGAACAGAATGGTAAAGCTGATGTGAGATACATGAGTGTTTTGTGAAGGAGAAACTAGGAATGTTTAAGTGGAGGACATCATAGTAATTTCCAGAATCTAAAACACTGCATTGAGGAAGGAAAAAACCCCACCCAAGCCTCGCAAGTCCTTATTAAAGAAGTGCTGTGTACACCAAGGATAGATACTTCCTCATAATGTTAATACAACTTCCATCATGGCCGATCCTTGTCCATGTTGGCTGGGACTGGAGTCCATCTACATCAAGAGGGTCCTGGTATTCATACGGAATTGAAACAGCTTAAGTTTGGATATCTTGAAAAATAACTTGGATTGGACAGCAGAACAAATTGTTCTGGGAAAATGGTGGAATCTACAGGACTGTTTTTATGGGTAGAATATCTTACGTGGACACTTTAAGCCTTTGGAGTTCATTGCAGGAAAGTAGAGGCCCTTCCATTTCTTTGGTCCAATTTTAAATCGTGTTAAAATTTTGCTCTCTTGCTTTCATTTTGTAGGGATTTCGAAGCAGATGATGAACCAGACTGGCTTTTTGAATTAAAAAGGATGACCAAAATGGAGAGTGAATAAATAATTGAATAATGGAGGAAGTGAAGAAATTGGTACCATCAGATAACCAAATGTCTGGATGCAAAAAATGTTGCTGAACAATTCGAAAGTTCTGTATTAGCATACTAGTTACATTGATTCTGCATTAAACTCTTTGGACATCAGTGTACTGGCTAAGCTTTTGTATTTTGGGGTGGTAGAGAAGTATACCATTTTCAGAATAAATGTGAACATCCATCTTCCTAAGGTGTTGTTTTGTGTATTTCCTATATGAAGGTGGGGTGTTTTTTTGTTGTTACTGTGTTTTTATACTGTAACTACCCTGTGATCTTTGGATGAAGGCCCTACATAAATGTAATAAATAATCCAAATAGTAATTGAAATGCACAAGCTGGTAAAGGCAATTTTAGCCTTCTAGCTGAGTTAACCCTGTACATTTATATTTATTTCTTAAGGTGCCAAAAACACTGGGTGGTATTCAACCAAGTTTTACTCAGAGTGAACCCAGTAAAATTAAGGAACATGACTAAGTTAGGTCCATTACTTTCAAAGAAACAACTCTGCATAAAATTTAGTTGAACACCTGGTCTGAATAGAGACATTGGATTCTTATCTCATTATACAGTAGATCTCACCACTTGCTTTTTCCTGCAAGACAAATTACAGTCCTTAACAGTCGTCAACAGTCGTCAACCTCACCTATCAGTTAATCACCCATTCCCACCACCCTTCTGAGTAATACCCCTCCCCACCATCTCACTATATATAATGGTCTGGTGACTTAAGTGTTCATCAGTATGTGGATGATACCCAGCTCTACCTCTCTTTCAAATCAGAACCAGTAAAGGCGGTGAAGGTCCTGTGTGAGTGCCTGGATGCGGTTGGAGGATGGATGGCAGCTAACAGATTGAGGTTGAATCCTGACAAGACAGAAGTACTGTTCTTGGGAGACAGGGTGTGGTCGGGTGTGGGGGACTCCCTGGTCCTGAATGGGGTAAGTGTGCCCCTGAAAGACCAGGTGCGCAGCCTGGGAGTCGTTTTGGACTCACAGCTGTCCATGGAGGCACAGATTAATTCTGTATCCAGGGCAGCTGTCTACCAGCTCCATCTGGTACGCAGGCTGAGATCCTACCTGCCCGTGGACTGTCTCGCCAGAGTGGTCCATGCTCTGGTTATCTCCCGCTTGGACTACTGCAATGCGCTCTACGTGGGGCTACCTTTGAAGGTGACCCGGAAACTGCAATTAATCCAGAATGCGGCAGCTAGACTGGTGACTGGGAGTGGCCGCTGGGACCACATAACACCGGTCCTGAGAGAACTACATTGGCTCCCAGTACGTTTCCGAGCACAATTCAAAGTGTTGGTGCTGACCTTTAAAGCCCTAAACGGCCTCGGTCCTGTATACCTGAAGGAGCGTCTCCACCCCCATCGCTCAGCCCGAACACTGAGATCCAGCGCCGAGGGCCTTCTGGCGGTTCCCTCACTGCGAGAAGCAAAGCTACAGGGAACCAGGCAGAGGGCCTTCTCGGTAGTGGCGCCCGCCCTGTGGAACGCCCTCCCATCAGAGGTCAAAGCAATCAACAACTTCATAACATTTAGGAAATACCTCAAGGCAGCCCTATTTAGGGAAGCTTTTAACCTGTGATATTTTAAATGTATTTTGTGTTTGTTGGAGGCCGCCCAGAGTGGCTGGGGAGACCCGGCCAGATGGGCGGGGTACAAATAAAAAATTATTATATTATTATTAAGTTTCAGTGTATCTGAAGAAGTGTGCATGCACACAAAAGCTTATACCAAGAACAAACTTAGTTGGTCTCTAAGGTGCTACTGGAAGGAATTTTTTTATTTTGTTTCAATTACGGCAGACCAACACGGCTACCTACCTGTAACTGGAACTATCTACAACCTTTTTTACTAAGTTCTTGGGAAAGGCCCCATTGGAACTGAAATTTAATTGAGAACTAGACCGATGGAAGGATAAACACTGCTTTCAAACTCCCGTTCTGTTCACATGTACCTGTGCCTAAACTAACCTCAGTGAGGCTTGCTTCAAAGCCCACATGCATCTGCTTGCCCTGTTTGTTGGTTCAAGAAAGTTATTCTGCCTATTCATCCTAAAAGCCATGTTCCTGTATGTCCAAAACTTTGCTGGAATGCTAAGCAAGGACAGAATTTGCACACACACCCTAAATATTTCGTATTTTCACGATAATTCCTTTTGGTACTGTTGCTTTTTAAATGGATCTTAGTTGATTCGTATAGATGCTGTTGGTGTTTTTGTTGTTATTCACCCCCCTGGCTTGGCGCCCTGTGCGGGGAAGCTGCTCTTACCACCCTAAATCAGATGCTGAGGAGACTGAGCCCTCAAAAGTTGGGGAATGTCAAGCATGCTAGGTTCTCAGGAGCTGGGCCCTGTGCTTTTTTTTACTCGCCCTGGTGTGCCTTGAATTGTCTCAAAGGGCTAGTTAACATGTCAAAAGTGTCACACAATTTAAAGGAATGTTTAAATTTAAAGTCTCAACAGGTGTAGTAGGGGTGTGTGTCAATATTTATTCTTGCCATGAGAGATTTTACTTTCTTGGGCTCCATGCTCACTGCAGATGGTGACAGCAGTCACAAAATTAAAAGACTCCTGCTTCTTGGGAGAAAAGCTATGATAAACCTAGATAGCATCTTAAAAAGCAGAGACCTAGATAGCATCTTAAAAAGCAGAGCATCTTAAAAAGCAGAGACCTTGTCGACAAAGATCCGTATAGTTAAAGCTATGGTTTTCCCAGTAGTGATGCATGGAAGTGAGAGCTGGACCATAAAGAAGGCTGATCCCCGAAGAATTGATGCTTTTGAATTATGGTGCTGGAGGAGACTCTTGAGAGTCCCGTGGACTGCAAGAAGATCAAACCTATCCATTCTGAAGGAAATCAGCCCTGAGTGCTCACTGGAAGGACAGATCCTGAAGCTGAGGCTCCAATACCTCATGAGAAGAGAAGACTCCCTAGAAAAGACCCTGATGCTGGGAAAGATGGAGGGCACAAGCAGAAGGAGGACAACAACAGAGATGGTTGGACAGTGTTCTGGAAGCCACCAACATGAGTCTGACCAAACTGCGGGAGGCAGTGGAAGACAGGAGTGCCTGGAGTGCTCTGGTCATGGGGTCACGAAGAGTCGGACACGACTAAACAACAACAACAGCGGTGTGTTTGTGTTTGTGTGTGTCGTGTAGGTGGCAGCGACCCCTCCCCCCTGCTGCGCGGGGAACCTCCCTCGTGGGACGTCATAGAGCTGCAGGCTGCGGAACCGGCTCGCGCGTCTTCCTTCTCTCCGTCGCCTTGGCAACGCGGAGGGCGGGGAGGAGAATGAGGAGAGGGCCTGCTCCCTTCACGAGCGAGGAGGAGGAGGAACCACACAGAGGGACGCGCTTCCCCTCGCCGCCCACCCCATGGCGCATGGGTGCCCCGCTTTGGAGACAACCCCCTACGTGCGGACTCGGAAGCAGGCTCCCCGGGTAACCCGCGCGTAAAAACCCTTCCCGCCTCAACCGCCACCCCCTTTCCCCGCTTCCGTGGGTTCGCCTCCGTTAACGCAGCGACTTTTTAGGGGGTGGGGTGTGTGCGCTGCTTCCTTGGTTACATGAAGCCCACCCCCAGTGCCCGCTACCCTCTCCTATATGCTTGGTTTCCAGTATGCATTTTGTGTTTTTTAGTCTTGCCTTTTTTGTGCTGCGAACAGCCCCTGAGATCGACGGGTGAAAGGCTAAGGAAGAGAAAGGAGCGCAGTAAAAAAATTGAAGCGGTCACAAAACTGATTGCACAGTTATTCAAAATCCTGTTGGAACTAGTTTCATTATTTCAACTGTCCAGCGAGATCAGCTTCTCCAAATCTGATAACCAGTGCTTTTTTTTCCCTTAAAAAAAAAAAAAGATTAGGGGTACTCTCATTTTCCTACTCATATTGAAATACTGCCCCTCAATGAATCCAAACTTAGATTCAGGAAATGTTTAGGGGTATGTGTCCCCCCCCCCCAGAAAAAAAGCACCGCTGATAACCATTGACACATCCAGAGGTGCAAATTCCCACTTTGAGAACTGCTGCATGAAAAAGTGTGCTCATGCTACCAAGCGGCCTATTATTTGAGAAGAATGCTTCAATTTTGGGGGGTGGAGGGGCTACATTTCTACTAACAAGAAATGGGATCTTGAATGACTGTGGCAAATAGATCTTTGTTCTCCCTGGGGTGGTCATCAAACTGTTTTTTACTGAGGAGTAGATCTGTTGAAATGAATGAACATGACTAACTTACACCTATTCATTTCAGCAGGTCTACTCTGAGTAAAACTTAATTGTTTCCGCACATTTTAATTATATGTGTTATTTAGTACATTTTTATATCCAGCCTTTTCCACTTTATGGTATTGAAGGCAGCACTTTCCATCCAAGCAAGTACCAGACAGACCTGCTTAGATTTCAGCAAGGTGACTGCAATCCTGTGCTGTGGGTTATAGAGTGGCCACTTACACATTGACCCAAAGAAAAATGAATGCATCATCAAAGAAAGAGGATGCCGGTTTGCATATCATTTGTGGGCACACCATAATATGTATAGTAGAAATAATTTCTGTAATTGAAACAGAAATAAAATACATCTGACCAATCTGCTGTTCAGGTGCAACTTCAGGACTAGCTGTCTGTTCTTAGAGATGTTTATCTTTAAACAAGACTGTCCTTCGAATTAGAGCAGTATTTCTCAAACTTGGGTCTCCAGCTGGTTTTGGACTACAGCGCCCATCATCCCTGCCCACTGGTCTTGCTAGCTAGGGATGATGGGGCTTGTAGTCCAAAAACAGCTGAAGTCCCAAGTTTGGGAAACACTGAATAAGAGGAAGCCTTTAAACAGAAGAGTGTTCTCTCTAAAAATAGAACATGTCAGTACTCTACCCTGGGACCACAAGCATCATCATGCTCTTTTCATTTTACTCCAGTTTAAGTACTGTATGGAATAGAGCAGCCTTTTGCCAACTTGATGCCCTCCAGATGTTTTGGACTACAGCTATCCTCAGTCCCCAGCTAGAGTTTTAGTCCCAAACACCAGTTTGGCAAAGGCTGGAATACAGGGGTGTGTGTGTGTTTCACAACAGACAGGATGAGGAGGGTTCTTCTGCATGCCATTTGTGAATCAGAAGTATATTTCTTTCACATGTGCAATGGGTATAGCTCCCACAGTCAATGTGATGATAATCAGTCTTTAATAAAGGCAATTCTCCCCAAATCTATGTTTCATCGTTTCACTTAATGGAGTAGGTGTGTGAATATCCTCTTAATGTTTCGGATTGTACCTAATCAACATTTTTTAATCTTTGTAGGACAAACTTCTGAAACAATTGGTAGAGTCTGGTTTCCTAAACATTTTTTTATGTATGATGAAATAATGTTTACAGATTAATAAAACGATACCTTATGAGTTTGTAGATACAGTGGTAAAGGTAAAGGGACCCCTGACCATTAGGTCCAGTTGTGTCCGACTCGGGGGTTGCGGCGCTCATCTCGCGAAGCAGAGCAGCGCATGGAAACACCGTTTACCTTCCCGCCAGAGCGGTTCCTATTTATCTACTTGCACTTTGACATGTTTTCGAACTGCTAGGTGGGCAGGAGCAGGGACTGAGCAACGGGAGCTCACCCCGTCACAGGGATTCGAACTGCCGACCTTCTGATCAGCAAGCCCTAGGCTCTGTGGTTTAACCCACAGCACCACCTGGGTCCCTTAATACAGTGGTACCTCGGTTTAATAACAGCCCTGCTTAAGAACTATTCGGTTTATGAGCTCCGCCAAACCGGAAGTAGTGTCCCGGTTTGCGAACTTTACCTCGGTCTAAGAACAGAATCGGAACAGTGGAAGGCCCCGGTGGTGGGAGGCCTCATTAGGGAAAGCGCGCCTCAGTTTAAGAACTGTTTTGGTTTAAGAACGGACTTCTGGAACGGATTCAGTTTGTAAACCGAGGTACCACTGTATTAAGTATCTATCATTTAAATATTTTTGGTTTACAGACATTTCTCTAAATCCACAACATGGATGAGTATGAAGTGATTAAGATGATTGGAGAAGGATCCTTTGGCAAAGTATTCTTGGCTAAAGGAAAGGATAACAATCAGCCATGTGTTATCAAGGAGATCAATTTAACAAAGGTAAATAATCTCTCCTCCCACCTGTCCCAAATGCGCTTACCTTTTAGAGCGATGTTACATATATCATCTACACTCATGATTCATGACATAGGGAATTGGATACAGTTAGTTTTGGAATGGTTTTATATTTATCCATCTTTATTTATATGTGTGATCAAAACAAAATAAAAAAGTAGATATTTAAATATTCAATACTGTATAAATAAAGTCTCTAAATTTCATCTGGAAAAGGGACAGTAATAATCACATGCTTCTCCTTCCTATGTTTCTCAACCAATTTAGATGCCAAGAAAAGAAAAAGAATGCTCTCAGAAAGAAGTCGCTGTCCTGTCCAAAATGAAGCACCCTAATATAGTAGCTTTCTACACTGCCTTTCAAGGTCTCATTTTCTATGGCTTTGTTTGGTTTTTTTTTTAAAAAAAAACTCTCAGGGTGAGCAGATGCAAAAGAGGACAGGGATTGTGCACCTTTAATAGTTGTGTAGAAGAGGGATTTTCAGAAGGTATTTAAATAAATTATTTCCGTCCCAGTGAAAATTTACAATCTAACAGTGGACCATTTGTGCCTTTAATTTTGGGTAGTTTAGTTTCTCATGCAGAACCATGAGAAGTTGCTCCTTGCACATGTTTGAAAGACACAGGATCACTACATATTTCATTTGCTTCTAGTTACCCTAATGCTGTGTATACCTAGTGTAGGGTGGGGGTCAAGAGGTGGGAAATCTGTAATATTAGTATATTGGAGATAGCCAGATCTTAATCTGTTTGGCATGGAATATGTGTCTTGGTGTTGTGAGCCTGAGAATTTGGGATCTTTAGTTGAAATCACTATTCCAAGACAGATTACCTTACTGCACTGCTCATAGAAGGAACCATGTAAAAACATTAAACTTTAAATGACTTCAAGCATTTTTTGAAATTGTGATGGTGGCAAGATTTTTTTTAATTGATTTATTGCTTTGGTTAACTTTGCTATATCAGTTGCTGTGAAAGCGGTTAATTGCTGTATTTGTAAATACAAAGTTTGTTCATAAGCCTAATATACTTTTATTGTAGAGAAAAATAATTTATATATTATTATGGAATATTGTGATGGAGGTGACCTTATGAAGAGGATAATTTTGCAGCGTGGAGTTTTATTCGATGAGGACAAGGTAAGTTTGCATTTTGAAGAACTGCCTTTCTTTACATTCTTCCATTCAATTATTTATCCCAGAAAAAAGGACAAGGAGGAGATTGGCATCCTGCCTTTCATTTTCTTTTATTTACCAAGTTATTAGTGCCATAATAATTTGTGTCTCAGGATGTTGTTGGGGTACCTTTGTACGGCCAATGATCAGGGGTGATAGGGAGATCCAACGACATCCAGAGAACCACAGGTTCCCTGCTCTGGTTTAAAAAGCTGGCCTCAAACCGAGGTCCTGGGTGCAAATTTTGGATTGAAGTTGAGGGTGCTGGAACAGATGGACCTATCCTGGACTTGGGCTTACTGAGAACTACAGAAAATGTGAAGAGTGCCTGCTACTCAGGGTGAGTGGTTAGGAAGTTGTTTGACTCTAATCCCAGAGAATGGCTTCTTCTATTAGCTAGATGTCTAAATGTATGTTCTGACCTTGTAGAATAGATAGTTGTGTCCAGGTTATATGAGGTTGGAATCCCTATTTCCTGCTTTTTGACGAAGAGATGTATATCTTATTTTTCTCTGATATCTACTGTATACAGTATTAAATTCATCATTTTTTCCTGGCATGTGTACCTTTTAAAGGAAGTCCCCCCCCCGCCCCGGTAGAAATTACAGTGGTGGTGGTTTATGGGGCATTGACATTTTATCTTTGCCTATAGATCTTGAGTTGGTTTGTGCAAATCTCCTTAGGACTGAAGCATATACATGACAGGAAGGTTCTGCACAGAGATGTAAAAGCACAGGTAAGTCAAAGGGGGAGGGTGCCTTTTACCAGTTGTGGTTGGTATGTCAGCTACAACTGTTCTTAGAGAGGGATCCATTGCTGTCACTTGCGGCTCAGGTGACCGCAGTGGCACAGCGCACCTTCCATCAGCTTCAACTGGTGGCCTAGATGTGCCCCTAATGCCTGTTGTCTATGCTCGGGTAAACTCTAGGTTAGATTACTGCAGCACATTACACAGGAGGCTGCCTCTGAAACTTCAGAAAGTTCAGAAACTTCAGCTGGTGCAGAATTCAGCAGCCAGAGGAGGATAGAGGTGGAAAAATTAGCTAAAGATTCTGAGACCGGAGGGAGGAAAGGGTGTAAAAAGAGGAAATTTAGGAGTTTAAAATTAGGTTTGAGTTAGGGAAAAAGTTAAGGGTCTAGGAAAGTATCAGAAGTAACTAGGAGCCGAGGTGTAGAATTAGGATTGTTAAAGTTAGTAAAATGTTTTTAGTATTATATGATTGTGTGGGAAAAAATGGAAAACTGATAAAGAGGATAGATGATGAAATCAACAGGGGGGACTTGAGGAAGTCAACCGAAAAATGAAATTGAGGAAGAAAGACTGGCCTAGAGAAACAGGCCGGACTTAAGCAATGATATGAAGTATGTTAATTACGTTAAATGTGAAATGTCAATTGTTTTTCCTGGTGAGAGAGGGGAATGGAAATTTGCTTCCCCCAGTGAGAGGGGGGAAGGATGAAAATTTAATGGTAATTTAAAGTGCTTAAAAGTGTTAAAATCAATAAAAAAAATTGATAGCAGAATTCAGCAGCCAGTTTGCTCACTGGTGCAAAACAGTTTGAGCATATAACACCACTCCAGACTGACTGCACTGGCTGCCAAGTTTTGACTTATAAAGTATTGTGGATTCCATTTTTATGGAACTCCCTTCCAGCTGAGGTCTGACAGACACCCTCCTTGTTGAACTTCCAGTGCCTACTGAAGCCTTTGTTTCAGCAGCATTTTAACCGAATTCTGATCTTACATTTTTAAACAATCTACTATTACATTCCTTGTACGCTGCTTAGAGACAGTTGTGATTAAGCGGTATATAAATCATCACTTTTATGGATTGCAGAACATTTTCCTCAGCAATAATGAAGTGATAGCAAAACTTGGAGACTTTGGGATTGCGAGAATGCTGAGCAAGTAAGCATTCTTTTATGGACTCTCAATATTGTTCTTTCTGTGCTATGTCTGAAAAGGATTACTTTGTTTTAGATAGTGAAATGTTTAGAGAGTGGGATGTAGACTGGCCTTATTCTGACGCTAACTCTAAACAATGATTTATCCTTACTGCATTTTTATTCATAAAATGCATACACCGCTTGATTGTAAAAAAACTCAAAGTGGTTTACAATAAATGAAGAGAAGAGGTTGCATCAAGCACCATTTATTTGAGGACGATAACCGTGCTCACCACGGTTCCTTGGAAGATAAAGGTGGTATATAAATGTAAAAAATAAATAAATGAGGGAAGCTAATTAAAAGCTTCCAAATTCAGTTTTGAATAAACTGCAGTTTCCTCTTATATCTGAACTAGGGAACAATGGTTTAGTCTAACAGGTTAATAAGCAAACTGATCTTAAATCACATTTTTGATCCTGGTTTATTTAAGGGTTCCTATGTCACTGTTGATTGGAATACAGATTTTCTGTTACATATTGAAATATATAAGTAGTGTTCTAATTTGTTCCTGGAGTCTCCAAATGATGAATTGATGTAGGTATGTATAGTTGCTTCCCCCACCCCAATTTCCCTATATATAACAAACTTACTGGTCAAAGCCATTATTTTTCAATGTTGTTTTCCTTTAGTACTATGGAATTTGCTCGGACCTGTGTAGGAACACCATATTACTTGTCACCTGAAATGTGTGAGAACAAGCTGTATAACAACAAAACGTGAGTCTGAATATTTCTGATGCACATATTTCAACCACATCATGGGAGGAATTCAGTGTTGTCATGGGTCTGAGCCCTATGTTGGGCAAAAAGATTCCTGCCTTGCAGGGGTTGGACTAAGTGACCCTTGTGATCCCTTCTAGCTCTGTGATTCTGTGATAGCACCATACCTTTTCCATCCTCCTGCTAGACAAGTGGACTTGCCCCATAAGGAGGCCTTTTTCAGGAGTGGATAGTAAATCTCTTAATTGTAGGTTTTGCCTCTGCCTTCCAATGGCCTATCTCCCCAGGCACTCCTTGCTTACATGTTGTGGGTATATTTTTTACATGTTGGACATGCCATGTCCCAAATGTGAGAAACCTTTGCTCTTAAGAGGTTTACCAAGCTCATATGATTGAAGGATCCTCTCACCACCCCAACAGGCATTAATCTTCATGAAAACATGACATCTACTGAACATCATGGGTGATCCTTACTTATTGCAAGTAATACTGAGACTTCTCTCTCTCTCTCTCTCTCTCTCTCTCTCTCTCTCTCTCTCTCAGGTTGACTATGTATTTAGAAGCTTAACTGTTCTATTTCTCTTTTACGCAACTTCTCTGTCATCCTTTATATCTCCATGCTTATTATTAAGAAAGCTTCTTAATTTAGAACCTAGGATGTGACTATATATTTTGTGAATTGTATTTGTTTTTCAACAAACAGTATGAATTAGTTTATTGACTGCAGAGCTGAGATGGATATTCTTGTTTTACAATGTTTCCCCACCCCATACTATGATTTCTTTCTTTTACAGAGATATATGGTCCCTTGGCTGTGTATTATATGAACTCTGTACTTTAAAGCACCCTGTAAGTACATTAGCAGACTATTTGTAAATCGTTTAATATAATATTTACTAAGAATGAAAATTTTTCAAGTGGAGTTTTTCAAAGGCAGCAGTTAGAATTGTAACTTTCAATGCATCTAAATCTTGGACAGCCTAGGAAGGAGATGCCAGTTTGTATAGATCTGAGGGTGTTTTTTTCTGGTCCACATGGTAATATTTTCCCTAGAAAAGATGCTGAGTCAACATTTTTATTTAAACGTCACATTTCACTTGGCAGTTACTATTTATGGCTGTATTTTAATATTTCAGTTTGAAGGCAAGAGTTTGCCTCAACTTGTGCTGAAGATCTGCAGAGGCTATTTCACACCAGTATCTATGAAGTATTCATATGAATTAAGAACATTAGTATCCCAGCTGTTTAAAACATCTCCAAGAGACCGCCCTTCCATCAACTCCATTTTGAAAAAGCCCTTTTTGGAGAAGCAAATAAAGAATTTTCTGCCCCCTGAGGTGAGTGTCTGCTGTGGCTGCAGACAATCCAAACAAATGAGAAAACTCTTCCCTAGTAACCTTCACACCCCTTTCCCCCTTCTGCCTCTTTTCACTTTGTATATGGTAGTCACATTTAAGGTGAATGTGTAGAATTTACACTCGAGGAGTGGGTGAAATATACTCGGAGTCGAGTGTGGATTTCATGCTCTTTATTCAGCTCATAGTAGCGAGGAAATGAAAGTTCCCCCAGAACGTCTGCTTTATATACATTATTTACACAATGGGCTCCACGTGATTGGCTAATTCCAGGATATTCCTGTAGGCCAATCAGGTTGCGGATTCACTTCCCCCTGGAGCTGGATTGGGTGGCTCCTGCGGACCAATCAGACTGCTGCATTCTGAATCCTATTTTTCTAGCACCATTCAGACTGCTGCATTCTGAATACTATTGTTCTAGGACTATTCAGACTGCTACATTCTGAATCCTATTGTTCTAGGACCAATCAGACTGCTGCATTTTGGATCCTATTCAACTCAGCACATAACAGTGGGATTGTCTGACGTCAATTGCTGCCAATGCTTGCTCTCCGCAGGAAAATGTATTCATTAGTTGAATTTATTAAAGGAGCCCAGCGTGGCAAACACCAAAGTGGTAAAACAGGGTGATTAAAAATAAATATATATTTCCAAACAATGAAGAACATTTTTAAATAGTTGCTGGGAATGGTATCTCTGAGCCATCAAATGCCCGAGTGAACAGAAATGTTTCTGAATGCTTTCTGAAAGTTAATAACAAGGGAGAAAGAAACATCTCACCAAGGAGGAAATTAAACAAGTGGGGAACCACCACCGGGAACTGGGCAGCACCCAGCAGTGGCACCACCACCAACAGGTCATTCCCTACTGATTGTAGGGCCCCAAAATAGTTGATATTGAGGAAGACACTCTTTTAGATAAAGGCAAGATGCTTGTTCCCTTTTGCCTTGAATTATCAGAATGAGCAAGCAGTTTTGGGTACATTGAGACACTAGTGAATCACCACTTAGCGAAGATGTAGCATAGATAGATAGATAGATAGATAGATAGATATGCATGTGTGTGTAATCTGTTATATTTGCTTCTAGATCATGGAGGAAGAATTCAGCCACACCGTCATTCACAGAAAAAGGTCACTAGATTCACTGCCATCAGGCAAGCTGTTGCTCACTAAGGTTTATATATACATATATATAAATGAAAGCATAATGCTTAAAAGAGAGAGAGAGAGAGAGAGAGAGAGAAATTTGTTTTAAATGGGTATTGGTACTGAGATAATTAGTCAAATTTCAGTGAAGATGCTGTATAATGAATTTGCACGCTCCTTCCTCTTGGGGACACGGTGGCATCAAAACTATCGGGCAGATGCGTGTTACTGAATACGGCTCTAGTTTAAGAGTTGTGCTTTCGAGGCAGTGGCCCCATTCTGCTGGTGCTGTAAGTAAGAATTAGGATCAACAGGTATTTTAATTAATAAACAACATATCAAAGTGGTTCACAACAACTACATAAAACCATAAAATAAAAACCATATAAAAAGATAAAATCAGATATCAGTTAACTGCTGTGGTAGTATGTATTCTTAATTGCCTGCATAAGCCGACGGAATCGGAAAGTTTTCAGCAGGCATTTAAAAATCGAAACAGAAGAGGCCTGCTGAATCTCTGTTGGCAGAGTATTCCACAGAACTGGGCTGGTGACACTAAAAGCTTGGTTTCTTGTCATTGTCAAATTAGCCTCGCCAGCTTGGAATGACCAGCAACACTCCTGCAATGATTGAGCTGGGATATAACGGTATAGCTCTTAAGATCACACAACTGCTTTAGTCAGGGGCAGTTTTCTCCCCAAAACAGTGAAACCTTAGTTTATATATTGTTTATAAGTGTTGCACTCGAATAAATTCAGGCCTCCGATTCTGTCATCCAAAGTGTAAACATGGGTAGAATTATTACTTTGCTGTTATAAGGTAGCATTAATTTTATGCATCTTCTAGTGAAAGGTGGGCCTACCGTATGTATTGCCAGTGCATTGTGTGCAGACCACAGGGGCAAACACTGCACCCTTTCCCTGATGAGATAGACTGAGCCAGGTAATGTCAGTTCCCTTCTCACTGGAACTAGAAGAATGTTTTAGATCAATAGAAATAGATGGTGGTAGGTACTTCAGTAAGCATTGTTCAGGAGTAATTCTCATTACCTGAGTGCTCACATTTTGGAGCATATTTAATTGGAGCAGAACTGCACATTTGGTGCCAAACAGGATTCCCAACTCAGTTTATGCTGCTGGTCATTCTGGGGTTTTGAAGGGGAGGGGCATAGGAGTATGATATTGGAAATAATTATCTAAACCTCATTTAATTGAATTATCAAAGGAGCTCCTGAAGTTCAGAAATCAAGAATCCATGAGCGTCATTCACCCAAAATCAAGCTGGAGATGCTTTCCAGAAAACAAGACATAATGTATGAAAATGAATGGAAAGCTCCTTCAAGGCCCCAGGTTCCTATTAATCAGGTAATAATAATAATAATCCTATATAATAAAGAGCCTGTGTACGTACTACTTTTCGTGTGTCACAGGAATTCGCAAGTGCGCGTGCGTTCCAGTGACACACGGATTGGAGCAGGGATTGGAGAGGGGGGCGTGTCAGGAAGGCAGCGGCGGCACACGCGCGTTGTCAGTTGCGCCAGCGCCGCTGCCTCGCACGGACATGGGGAGGATGGCTTCCTGCCATGGTGCCCCTGTCCGCCTGCGCTCACCCGCTGCCACCGCCTCCAAGGCTGCCATCCCGCCGCTCGGCTCCTCCGGCCGCCGGGGCCTCCCGGAGACGCGGGTTATCGCAGGGCGGGAGGAGCGGATCCAGGTGGTGGGCGGCGAGGGAGGGAGGGGGCAGCGGCTGGGTCTCGGCTAGAAGCTGCCCAACGGCCGCGGCCGAGCGAGGAAGGGAAGGCGGCCAGGAGGCCACTCGGCTGCACTCTCCCTCGGAGGAGGAAGGGGAAGCTACAGGCGGGCGGGCGGGCAGCCGAGCGTGCGCGCAAAGCTTTCCCAGCGCCGGCGGCTCCTGCTGCCTTGCCGCTGCGGCTCCTGAGAGAGCTTTCTAGCGCCTGTTTTTGTTAACAGGCTTAATTTACTAGTAATAATAATAATAGTAATTAACGGTCTCTTGGCATTTACCGTATTTTTCCGTGTATAAGACTAGGTTCCCCCCCCTAAAAAATAATGTCAAAAATTAGGGGGCGTCTTATACATGGATACATCTCCCCCCCCATTTGAGTCCCCCAAAATAGGGGGAGTCTTATACATGGGGGCGTCTTATAGACAGGAAAATACGGTAATTGTTTAATGGCGTTCTTTATTTGTCATGTACTTTCACTTTGCAGCAGTAGATGGCACTAATTCAGGGATGAGTGACCCTCCAGGTGTCGCTGAACTCCAGTACCCATTATCCCTAAATATTGGTCATGCTGACTGGGGCTGATGGGAGCTGGAGTCCAACACCATCTAGAGGGCCACAGGTTTATTATTCCTGTACCGACTAATTTAACAGTGTTTGACAAATAGGCAAATTAGGGTCAAACTAGATGTGAGGTTTAATGTGTCTTTGAATCTGATTCTGGAATTCTTTTCCTCATTCCGCCCTTGTATTTTTTAAAAATCAAAAAGCAATTCCGAGGCCCCAATCTATATAATGTTCCCTCTTAGCTGCTGTTAGGATTCTCAGCTTTTTATTTTTTTTAAAAAAAACCTAAGTAGCAGATTCAAAGCTATGTTCTGTATCTAGTTTGACCTTAAGTCTGTACCTCTTTAAAGGGATGCGCAAGCCACATTTTGCTGTTACGCATCACTCTTGATCCAGATCACACAACTAACATAAAAAGTCCATGAGCACTTCCAAATTACTCACTTTTCTTCTTAAAGTTAGGTTAAGGGGAAGGCGTGGGTGCCTAATGAGATTGCCCCAGAGGGGTGGGGAGAATGCTTAGACACTTGTGGTGTTCAGTTGTTTAGGCCATCGGCAGGCCAAAGGAGTTAATGGGTTCACATGAGATGAATTGATAGGAGTCATAAATATTGTTTAGCAGAGAGCCAGTGTGGTGTAGTGGTTAAGAGCGGTAGACTCGTAATCTGGTGAACCTGGTTCGCGTCTCCGCTCCTCCACATGCAGCTGCTGGGTGACCTTGGGCTAGTCATACTTCTTTGAAGTCTCTCAGCCCCCCTCACCTCACAGAGTGTTTGTTGTGGGGGAGGAAGGGAAAGGAGAATGTTAGCCGCTTTGAGACACCTTCGCGTAGTGATAAAGCGGGATCACAAATCCAAACTCTTCTTCTTCTTCTTCTGTGTGCACAGAGAAAGCATAAGCTGCAGCGCAAGCAGAAGAATGGGAAATGGAATATGCTTGTTATTTCATGTTTATACCCCGATTCTCATCAGAAAGGTTGGATCTTGAATGAGGTTCTCAGTGGTCTTGTGTCCAGACACTGATCAGGACTAAACTTCTTCAATTTCAAGAATGGCAGACCCTCCAAGTGCCCTTATTTTCCAGGGACAGTCCCGGATTTACAGAAGTTGTCCTAGTTTCTGATTTGATCCCAGAATGTCCCGTTTTTCCTTAGGACATCCCTATTTTGATCAGAGAAACGTTAAGGGGTATGGAGTTATCTGACCCCTGAACCATCTGAAGGCAGCCCTGTATGCGGAAGTTTTTTAAAATGTTTAATGTTTTATTATGTTTTTATATATGTTGGAAGCCGCCCAGAGTGACTGGGGCAGCCCAGTCAGATGGGTGGGGTATAAATAGTGAAATTATTATTATGGAATAGGACACCCTATCTTCATCAGAGAAATGTTGGAGAGTATGGGAAAGTATACCATTGGGTGCTAATCACTAGGCCCATATTGCTTTAACAATATGATTTAGCAAAAGGATAACTTAAGAGTCAGTGGATTTCTTGCCTTCATAATTTTAATATGTATGATGTTTCCAGCCCTGGGGTCCTCGGTTGAAGATGTGTGGAAAATCAGAAGCTGCCAGAATGAGGGGGCACTATGGCCATTATTATATGAAACTTGAAAACTTGCAGAAAAGGCCCTTTGAGCAGGGTGATGATCCTTCTATCAGCGAAAGATTGGAAGAGTATTATAAGCAGAAAGGACAAAAACCACCACCACCACCACCTCACTGGTAGGATTCTTTTTTTCTTGAATATTGATACATCTCATGATTTTGACATGGGTATTCTTGACTGTGCAAGAATTAGCAAGGTTTTGTTTGCTTGCTTGCTTGCTTTCAGTTTGATCTCACACCGAATTAGGTAAGCTAAAGCCCATTGATTTCAAGCTCATGTTCAAATTTGAAATTCTGAAGTGATACTGAATATGAGCAGGTTTGTCTGCAATGTATGTTGTGGCAGCATCATTTATTTTATTTCTTGCATAACATTTATATACCATTCAATTGTAATAAAACCTCAAAGCTTTTGGCAAAAAGAATAAAAACAACATGATCAGTTTTAAAAAGTTATAAAAATACAGTGGTACATCGGGTTAAGTACGCTTCAGGTTATGCAGTGGCGGAGCAAGCCGCTTGGCTACTCGGGGCGACAAACAGTGAGGCACCCCCTGGGGGCGGGGCGTCGCTCCGCAGCACACATGCGTCCTGATGCATGCGTCGTGACATCACGACGCCCGCACCAGGACGAACGGCGCATGTGCCAAGGAGGCGTCACGCACCATAAAAGGCTGAGCCGCTTGGGCGCTCGCCAGGTGGGGAGGGGAAATAACGGCAGCAAAGCCCCACACACCTTCCCCTTAACACGTTTGCAACTCACGCCAGCAGAGCGGGGGTTTCTTAAGGCAAGCGGCAGGGCTAAAGGGGAGAGACGTGCTTTGCCAAAGCCTCGCAAGGGGATTAAGACGCTTGGGCTAAACACCACCCCCGGAAAGCTCCCAATCCACCCAGTACACACTCAAGATAAACCCTAAAAAGCCCCCCCAAAACGTTCAAAAATGAACCGCTTCCACACACACCGCACACTCACAACCTATAGTACCGCTCTCTACAGCTGTTTTCCTGGAATGCAAGCAGAGGGTGAGCAGAGAACTTCGAGTGTGTACTGGGTGGATTGGGAGCTTTCCGGGGGGGGGGTGGCGTTTAGGCTTCCCTGTTGTTTCTTTCTCACACCGCTTTTACTGGCTTTGCGGCCGCTGGAGTGCCCAGCCCAAGCGACTTAATCCCTTTTCGAGGCTTTGGCAAAGCTTTTTCTTTTTTTTAAAGGGCTTTTTTCAGCGCTGGCCCGGGCGGAGCCACAGGGGCGGCCAGTGAGGAGGGGCATCACGCTTGTGGCTGGCGTGATGCCCCTCCTCGCTGGCCCACCCCTCACCTCCGTGCCATAGCTCTGCCCAGGGCCCAGCCGAGCACTGAAAAAAGCCCTTTTTTTAAACAAAAAAAGGAAAGCAGCGCCGGCGGCCGGCTAAGCAAGCCAGCCGCCATGCGCCGAGCGATGCTTTCGCCGCTTTCAGCTCGGCTTTGGAGGCGCTGATCGCGGGGGGCGGGGCCCCGTCACCCCGAGTGTCACCCCCCCCGGGCGCTACCCGGGGCAGCCCACCCCCTCGCTCCTCCCCTGAGGTTAAGAACTCCGCTAAGAACAGAAATCGTGTTCTGGTGACGCAGCAGCAGGAGGAGGTCCCATTAGCTAAAGTGGTGCTTCAGGTTAAGTACGCTTCAGGTTAAGAACGGACCTCCGGAATGAATTAAGTACTTAACCCGAGGTACCACTGTATTTAAAACATTTTAAAAAAATCAGCAACAAGCCAAAACCAGATTAAAACACATAACAGCATCCACTAGTCTAGATAGACTTGCCTAAACAAAAATGTTTTTAGCAGGTGCCGAAAAAAGTACAGTGCCTACCTGGTATCAGTAGACATGGAGTTTCCAAATGTGGGTGCTAAGATGCTAAAAGATAAATTTGTGCAGAACAAAACATGTGTCACCTGTAACAGTGCCCGTCCCTCAGGTGGAATTGATCCTGTGGGCATATATGGGGTTGATGATGATTCAGCTTCAGGTGGGGAGAGTATGGGATTGCTAGATCATGTATGACTGAAAAATAAAGAAGCAGTGTGAAAAGGGTAGACTTCCAAATTAACCTTTTAATCTATAGTTTTTATATTCAGTACAGGATGCGGGTGGCACTGTGGGTTAAACCACAGAGCCTAGGGCTTGCCGATCAGAAGGTCGGCGGTTCGAATCCCCGCGATGGGGTGAGCTCCCGTTGCTCGGTCCCTGCTCCTGCCAACCTAGCAGTTCGAAAGCACGTCAAAGTGCAAGTAGATAAATAGGTACCGCTCCGGCGGGAAGGTAAACGGCATTTCTGCGCACTGCTCTGGTTCGGCAGAAGCGGCTTAGTCATGCTGGCCACATGACCCGGAAGCTGTACACCGACTCCCTTGGCCAATAAAGCGAGATGAGCGCCGCAACTCCAGAGTCGGTCACGACTGGACCTAATGGTCAGGGGTCCCTTTACCTTCACCTTACAGTTTACTAATGAAACTTGGAATCCAGCTTCAAATTTCCACTGATGTTCCTGTTTCTTCACAGGCCTTCAGAATATCTTCAGAGACGATACAATGCCCAGCAATACAAGATAAAAGTAGAGAAGCAACTTGTAAGCATTTTTTCCAATAAGTTAGAATAACAGACTGAAACCGATAAGCAATGGAAGGGCAAATAGAGTGATATTTAAAAATGCACTAGCATGAAAAAACTCCAACCACATTTTACTTTTCCATTCAGTGGGGTGGGTTCAGAAATACTTACATTTTGTATGTCTCCATTATTTTGCATATAGGGATTGCGCCCATCTTCTGCTGACCGGCAGTATTTTCAAATGCAGAATCATGAGATGAAGGAAGAGCAGTTGAGAGCTCTTGCTAAAAAAAATAAAATGAAAGAACAGGTAAGAAAGAGCAGTGTTAGTGCTCCCTTGGGCTATGGGTCAAGGAAACTATACAGTGTTACCTTGGATTAAGTACTTAATTCGTTCCGGAGGTCCGTTCTTAACCTGAAGCGTACTTAACCTGAAGCACCACTTTAGCTAATGGGACCTCCTGCTGCCGCTGCGCTGCCAGAGCACAATTTCTGTTCTTAGCGGAGTTCTTAACCTGAAGCGTACTTAACCCGAGGTACCACTGTAATAGGAATCATAGAGTCTTATTATGCAAATGCTGGGGGCAGGATTCACATAGATCTGCTACTGCAAAACCATAGTACAGGCATTCTTTTTAGTATGGGAAAACAGGCGGTGTTGCTTTTAAGCACTAACCTATTTGTTAGGGCAGAAGTAGTTATACATTCTGGAGCCATCAGCACTGGGCAATTAATGGTGGATTGCTTAGAACTAGCGCTATATCTTCTAGTCTTCGCTTTTGGGGTCTTGCGTGGGTAGAGCAATTCATATCTGTGATCCACAGATGGGGGAGGGGGGTTGGATGAGGTGCCCCCTCTACTCAGCTTGCCCAGGTGCGCCAAGCTGCCATCACAGAGCTCCCAGCTACACCTGCTTAAACCTACTGGTTTAGCCGTACTGGTTTAGTCTGAAGCTACTAATGGCAGCATTCTCACTGGCAGAAGCTGGCCTAAAGCCCCCAATATGGGACATTTTGGGAACAGGGAGAGGGTGGGGAAAGGGTAGAGCTGGACTGGCCAAGGATCTGCTCAATCCTAAACCAGCCCAGCTACCAGTAAGTTTTTGCAGTAGGCTTGATCTAGGCCTCTCCACTGAGGTTTTCTCCCCCACACCTCCCCGCAAGCTGGCATGAGTGGCTCCAGCAGTGACTCTACTACTGGTATTTTATTAAGCCCCTTTGCTGCCAGGAGTTTGGATTGCTCTTTTACTTATTTTAGGTGTTCTCAAAGGCTTTGGCATTTGCTTATTTAATATGCCACCTATCAGTTTGGCAGCTACTTAGATAAAATTATTATTATTATGGAGCAGACCACTTCAAGTAGTGTGCTGTCATGCTTGGGAAGCTGCTGTTTAAGGAAAGGCTTAAAATCTTCATAGTAGAGACTGTGTGTGTGTGTGTGTGTGTGTGTGTGTGTGTGTGTGTACATACCGTATTTTTCGCTCCATAACGCGCACCGGACCATAACGCGCACCTAGTTTTTTGAGGAGGAAAGCCCCCCTTTTTGAGGATCAGTTCAAAGTTGTGCATCTTCTTTTGCAAAGGAGAAAAGACCCATCTGCAAAAGGAGCAGCTCAAAGTTGCTGTGCTGCTGCTTTTGCAAAGGAGAGAAGACACATTTGCAAAAGAAGCAGCTCAAACTTGTACTGCTGCTGCAGCTTTTGCAAAGGAGAAAAGACCCATCTGCAAAAGGAGCAGCTCAAAGTTGTGCTGCTGCTGCTTTTGCAAAGGAGAAAAAACACATTTGCAAAAGAAGCAGCTCAAACTTGTGCTGCTGCTGCAGCTTTTGCAAAGGAGAAAAGACCCATCTGCAAAAGGAGCAGCTCAAAGCCCTTTCTACAGTTTCCAAACAGATAATCTAATCAGCCAGTCACATGTCGCTGGGGAAACCAACAGCCTCCTCAGCAGGAGGACCTTATCTCTCTTCCCGATCTCTTTCTCTCTGCAGCGATCTTATCTCTCTTCCCGATCTCTTGCTGATCAGCTGTAAAGCGGCACCCTTTCAACACCCCCTTCTCTCTTTGTAAAAGAAAAAGCTCAATCTTCTTTTGGTCCCTGGGCAATTCAGCTCCAGGGACCATGCATTCGCTCCATAACGCGCACAGACTTTTCCCCTTCCTTTTTAGAAGGAAAAAAGTGCGCGTTATGGAGCAAAAAATACGGTACTTTAAAAATTCCTTTCAGTAGCACCTTAGAGCCCACCTAAGTTTGTTCTTGGTATGAGCTTTTGTGTGCATGCACACTTCTTCAGATACACTGAAACAGAAGTCACCAGACCCTTATATATAGTGAGAGGGTGGGGAGGGATATTACTCAGAAGGGTGGTGGGAATGGGTGATAGGCTGATAGCTGTGGTAAACCTGTTGACGACTGTTAACGACTGCAATTGGTCTTGCAGGAAAAAAGGTGCTCATACCAAGAACAAACTTAGTTGGTCTCTAAGGTGCTACTGGAAGGAAATTTTTTATTTTGTTTTGACTACGGCAGACCAACACGGCTACCTACCTGTAACTGTACATACTTAAATACTGTACTGATATTTGCTACAGTCGTTTACACATCATATAAGCTCTCCTGAACACAATGGAATTCCTGAATGGACATACATAGAATTTTGATGTTAATGTACATATTGCTGATAAAACGTGTCGCTTCTCAAGTTTCCTGTGGGTACACATTTTCTAAAAATCTGATAATGTTTAACAGGAATACCTGAAACAGCTGCAGAAGATTCGTCAGCAGTACCACAGTGAAGTAAATGAAATTAGACGTAAAGCAGAATCTCTAGAGGTACGGTAAATTTCACTGCACCAAACTTTTACTAGAGCTTTCCCACAGCTCCCTTTCCAAGATGTGGCAGACTGAT
>JAWWNI010001346.1:0-78348 GCA_034642065.1 Darevskia nairensis
CCCACTTCCGGCATGCGTTCCCCCAACAGATTCGCCACCCATTTGCTAACTGGACAATGTCACACTTGGCAGGATTTGGTGGTCTGTTCCAATTGCGCCCCTCTCTGCCTCAAGACGGAAATCGGTAGGAGGTTTTCCCGATGGATGAGCAAAGCCCAGCTGACCTTGAAGGAGGAAAAGACCCCAGGCCTGGGAGCAGTGGGGAATTCTGGAAAAGAACTGTGGAGAACATCCTGGGAGAGGGAGAGGGGGAGGCCCTCAGCTTGGATGTCCAGCGCTGGCATTTCAGGCAGTTCCGCTACCAGGAAGCTGAGGAGCCTCAAGAGGTTTGCAGCCAGCTCCACCGCCTTTGCCGTCAGTGGCTGAAGCCGGAGAGACACACCAAGGCTCAGATCCTGGACCTGGTGGTCCTGGAGCAGTTCCTGGCTGTCCTCCCTCCGGAGATGGAGAACTGGGTGAGGGAATGTGCAGCAGAGACCAGCTCCCAGGCGGTAGCCCTGGTCAAAGGTTTCCTCCTGAGCCGGGCAGAGGACAAGAAGCAGGAAGAGCAGCAGGTGAGAACATTCTTATTCTTATATTCTGCCCTTCATCTGTAGATCTCAGTGTGGTTCACAACATAAAATTACGATATAAGAAACACAATGTTTTGTTAGCCCCAAAATGGAAAACGGGTGAGGTCCCAACTAAAGAAGAATGGCAATTTAAATCGATGGAATATGCCAGGGGTGGCCAACTCCCAAGAGACTGCGATCAACTCACAGAGTTAAAAACTGGCAGTGATCTACCCCCTACCACAGACGTCCAGTGATGTACTGGTAGATCACGATCTACCTGTTGGACATGCCTGGAATATGCGCAGCTTGCAGATTTAACATATAGAATAAGAGAACAAGAAGAACATACGTTTAGAGAAGATTGGGAAATGTTTATTGAATATATGGGGGGGGGAACTGTGATTGAATATATGGGGGGGGAAACGGTGTACACTTGAAAACGTTGGCAGCAGTAAGACAAATTCAACAGTGGAAAT
Organism: Darevskia nairensis; assembly: GCA_034642065.1. Lineage (NCBI taxonomy): Eukaryota > Metazoa > Chordata > Lepidosauria > Squamata > Lacertidae > Darevskia > Darevskia nairensis. The sequence goes on from JAWWNI010001346.1 coordinate 1,031, forward strand.
GAATATTGATGGATGTAATAATGGAATGGTTTACCAGTAGTTTATGCAAAATATGCAGGGATTTATGATATGCAAAATGAACCACGGAAGAGAAGAAGGAAAGTCATTGATATTTTAAGGCCGTCTAAATCAGGCACCCCCAAACTCAGCCCTCCAGATGTTTTGGGACTACAACTCCCATCATCCCTGACCACTGGTCCTGTTAGATAGGGATGATGGGAGTTGTAGTCCCAAAACATCTGGAGGGCCGAGTTTGGGGATGCCTGGTCTAAATGAATATTCTAAAACCTAAAACAGAAAATGTAATGAAAATTATACTGACGATATAAGAAACACAAAATACATAGTCAGAATTAGAACCCAAACAAACCAAAGGCAGTGAAGGTGAAGGAGGATTTCCTAAAACTATCTAAGGGGAGTAAAGAGATGACCTGATAGAAGTTTGTAAAATGAGGCATAGTGTGAGAAAGTGAATAGATAGTTTCCCCCCTCCCAAGCTGAATTCAGAACAGATAAACAAAAGTAATTCTTCATGCAGCACATACTTTAAACTATGGAACTCCTTGCCACTGGAGGCAGTGATGGCCGCCATCTTGGATGGCGTCAAAAGAGGACTGGACAAGTTCATGAAGGAAAGGCCTATCCACAGCTACTAGCCAGGATGGCTGTGCTCGGCCTCCATGGTTGGAGGCGGTAACGCTTCTGAACGCCAGTCGCTGTAAACCGCAGGAGCACAGAGGCCTCTTGTGCTCGGATCCTGCATTCCCATGGGCATCTGGTCGGCCGCTGTGAGAACAGGATGCTGGACTAGATGGGCCCTTAGCCTTGATCTGGCAAGCTTATGTTCCTAGAGACTTCTAGCTTGCCAACCTGGACAACCGAATGCTGGAACTAGATTGGCTATTTAGGTCTCATTCTTCTGATGCATCTTTGCCTCTGCCATCCTTTTCCTAACGCTTTCCACTCCCATCTCTGCTCCAGGAGAAAGGCCAGCTTGCAGAAGCGAGTGCCAGATTTTCTGAGTTGGAGGAAGCTCTTTCGGGGACGAGGCAGGGCCCCCCACAAAGCAGGCTCACCCCAGAGCATGACAGAGGGGCCACCTTGCTTGGTAAGGATCTCTGCCTGGGTGGGGAAACTGCGGCCTCCCAAATGTCTGGATCCCACCTCCCATCGGTCTCTGCCTGCCAGGTGTCAGGGACTGTGAAACGAGATGTATGTATATTTATATATATAATGATACTCAAACAAACAATATGTGTAATGATTCAAGAGCAGAATTGCTCAGAAGCAAAAATCCTCAAAAACGTTATAAACTAATACAAAGAAATATTCCAAATAACTACAAATAACAAAAAAAAAAACTCATGATAAACTAACAAATAACCTTAACGAGTTGCCGGCTAAAAATTCTCGTTTCACTGTTATGATCTATCAGTTTCCTCAGAAGGAAAAAAGTTAATGTATTTATATACCTCAAAGTAGCTTGTTTGCTGTTAAATCTAGGGGGAGGATTAAAGAAACTTCAGAAAAGAAGAAAAACACTTCCAAACAGTAAGTGGTAATTACCGTATTTTTCGCTCTATAAGGCGCACCTGACCACAGGACGCACCTAGTTTTTAGAAGGGAAAAGCCCCAATTTTTTGAGGATCAGCTCAAATTTCTGTAGCTTACTTTGCAAAGGGAAAAAACCCTGTTTTATTGGGTTTAACTCACAGTTCTGCAGCTTCAGGAAGCCATTTCTACAGTTTCCAGACAGATAATCTAATCAGCCAGTCACATGTTGCTGGGGAAACAGCCTCCCTCTGCAAGGGGGCGGGGCTGGAATCTCTCTCCCTTATCTCTCTCCCCGATCATTTGCTGAGCAGCTGCTCAGCGGGCTTCCTTTCAACACCCCCTTCACTCTCTTTTTTAAAAAAAGCACGATCTGCTTTTGCCCTTGGGCAGTTCAGATCCAGGAACCACACATTCACTCCATAAGACGCACAGACATTTCCCCTTACTTTTTAGGAGGAAAAAAGTGCGTCTTATGGATTGAAAAATACGGTATCCAAACTAGGAATTCTAATCTTGCTTCATCCAAAAGGTTAAAAACCTAAACTCAAGTTCAAAAACAAGCTCCATGGCTTGTAAAACACGTCGACGAGGGGCGATGGAAGCTCACACGCTCTTATTGTTACGAAGCTATTGCAAAGACTGATGAGAAATGGGCAGAGGAGGAATGGTGAAGACGGCCTCCCCAGCCTGACCCTTCCAGAGAAGAAGGAAACAGTTCAAAATTACAACAGGGATTTGAGGGAGGTCTCAGCTCAGAGGCAGACGAGGGGGAAAGCTGGGAAATAATGGGAAGAGGAGGAGGAAGAAGAAGAAGACGCCGCACGGGGGGGGGCGACAGCTGACGGACTCAGTGTCTTTAGAAAGCATTCCAGGAACCCCCCAAACCTGGCAGGCTTTGCCCCCCCCCCAATTTTTTTTATTGATTTTAACAATTTTAAGCACTTGACAATACCGTTACATTTTCATCCTTCCCCCCTCTCACTGAGGGAAGCAAGTTTCCATCCTCCATTCTCTCACAGGGAAAACCGTAAACATTATACATTTAACGTAGCTAACATCTTAAATATCATAGCTTACGCCTGGCCCATTTCTGTGGGCCAGGTATTCCTCCTTTCCTCAATTTCATATTTCGGTTGACTTCCTCAAGTCTCCCTCTGTTGAATTCATTATCTCTCCTCTTTATCAGTTTTCCAAATTCATAAACTTCACAATAACATAAAATGCCAAAATCATTTTACTTAAGCTAAATCCTTTTTTCCATACCTCAGCACCTCATTACTTCTGATCCTTTCCTCAAGCCTTATCAAATTCCCTGAACCTGGCAGGCTTTGAAAGTAGGAGAGCAAAGAGTTCAAAGGCAGAGGGCACTTTGCAGCGCCCGTAGCGATGACTCATAAGGAAATGGGGGAGACAGAGGGGGTGGAGATTCACTTGGGTAAAGGTAAAGGGACCCCTGACCATTAGGTCCAGTCGTGACCGACTCTGGGGTTGTGGCGCTCATCTCGCTTTATTGGTCGAGAGCCGGCGTACAGCTTCCGGGTCATGTGGCCAGCATGACTAAGCTGCTTCTGGCGAACCAGAGCAGCGCATGGAAACGCCGTTTACTTTCCTGCCGGAGCGGTACCTATTTATCTACTTGCACTTTGTGCTTTCGAACTGCTAGGTTGGCAGGAGCTGGGACCGAGCAATGGGAGCTCACCCCGTTGCGGGGATTCGAACCGCCAACCTTCTGATCGGCAAGCCCTAGGCTCTGTGGTTTAACCCACAGCGCCACCCACGTCCCGTAGCGATGACTCATAAGGAAATGGGAGAGACAGAGGGGGTGGAGATTCACTTGGGACAACACCATTATTCCGCAAGGCTGCATTCCCAAGCCTCTCTGTGAATGTTGAATAAAAAGCAGATGACAAGGACTTTTCCTCGTCTTATCCGTTCCTGGCAACCTGCCATGGGGGTTGGTTCCTCTGCCGCCTGACGCCAGGCCACTGCTGAGGGATGCTGGGAGCTGGAGTTTTGCAGTAGCAGCAGCCGGGCCAGGGATTCCCCATCCCTGGATTTCTATGATAACGTTTCACCCTTGGGTATGCTCGTGTTTTTTGTCTGGAAGCGGTTGGAGGATGGATGGCGGCTAACAGATTGAGGTTGATTCCTGACAAGACAGAAGTACTGTTTTGGGGGGACAGGAGGCAGGCGGGTGTGGGGGATTCCCTGGTCCTGAACAGGGTAGCTGTGCCCCTGTAGGACTAGGAGCACAGCCTGGGAGTCATTTTGGACTCACAGCTGTCCATGGAGGCACAGATTAATTCTGTGTCCAGGGCAGCTGTCTACCAGCTCCATCTGGTACGCAGGATGAGACCCTACCCACCCGCAGACTGTCTCGCCAGAGTGCTGCATGCTCTAGTTATCTCTCGCTTAGATTACTGCAATGCGCTCAATGTGGGGCTACCTTTGAAGGTGACCCAGAAACTACAACTAATCCAGAATGCGGCAGCTAGACTGGTGACTGGGAGTGGCCAGTCACAGGACCATATAACACCGGTCCTGAGAGATCTACATTGGCTCCCAGTACGTTTCCAAGCACAATTCAGTGTTGGTGCTGACCTTTAAAGCCCTAAACGGCCTCGGTCCAGTATACCTGAAGGAGCATCTCCACCCCCATTGTTCTGCCCGGACACTGAGGTCCAGTGCCGAGGGCCTTCTGGCGGTTCCCTCACTACGAGAAGTCAAGTTTCAGGGAATCAGGCAGAGGGCCTTCTCGGTAGTGGCGCCCGCCCTGTGGACGCCCTCCCACCAGATGTCAAAGAGAACAACAACTACCAGACTTTTAGAAGACATCTGAAGGGGGCAAATCCGTTAAGTGGTTCATGGCGCAACCTGGGAGGCAAGGCAACCCTAAACTGCCTACTTGTCCCTTTTGTCTCTTGCAGGAGATGGAATGATGCCAGCAGCACGTACCGGGTCATCTCTCCCTGGTGGTGGAAGGGAAGGAGCTGCAATGGAAAAGGATCAGGTAAGGAGCAGGATCACTGGGGAGATGGAGAGGGGCTCACCTCTCTGGATATGTCACATTCCCTTAGCATCTGCCCATGGCTGCCATTGTCGGGGTGGGGCATTTGTTTGCCAGAAATCATGCAATTTCCAGAAGCTGTTTTCTTGCTGGTTTTGTTTTGTTTTACATCTGCAAGGTCAGCACTCCAAGAGCTGTCTTTATACGTGCTCAGTTTCTGGAACTGAGTAAGAGTCTGTTTAGTCTGAACATAACCCTCAAACTGAAAGGATGTAATAGTAATAATAATAATAATAATAATAATAATAATAATAATAATTTATTATTTGTACCCCACCCATCTGGCCGGGTCTCCCCAGCCACTCTAGGCGGCTTCCAGCAAACATTAAAATACATTAACACATCACAGATTAAAAACTTCCCTAAACAGGGCTGCCTTCAGGTATTTTCTAAATGTCAGATAGTTGTTGATCCCTTTGACCTCTGCTGGGAGGGCGTTCCACAGGGCGGGTGCCACTACTGGGAAAGCCCTCTGCCTGGTTCCCTGTAGCTTTGCTTCTCGCAGCGAGGGAACCGCCAGAAGGCCCTCAGTGCTAGATCTCAGTGTGCGGGCTGAACGGTGGGGGTGGAGACGCTCCTTCAGGTATACAGGACCGAGGCTGTTTAGGGCTTTCAAGGTCAGCACCAACACTTTGAATTGTGCTCGGAAACGTACTGGGAGCCAATGTAGTTCTCTCAGGACCAGTGTTATGTGGTCCCAGCAGCCACTCCCAGTCACCAGTCTAGCTGCCGCATTCTGGATTAATTGCAGTTTTCGGGTCACCTTCAAAGGTAGCCCCGGAATTATTAAGCTTATAAAGCCAGTAGTAAAAAGAAGTTCTGTCTGTACCAGATTGTGTTGCTGTGATTTATTGCTGTGCTCACACCTGGAAATCCAATTAATAATAATAATAGTAATAGTAATAGTAATAATAATAATTTATTACTTATAACCCCGCCCATCTGGCTGGGTTTCCCCAACCACTCTGGCCGGCTCCCAACAGAATATTAAAAACACACAAAAAAATCTAACATTAAAAGCTTCCCTAAAACAGGGCTGCCTTCAGATGTCTTCTAAAAGTCAGATGTTTATTTCCTTGACATCTGATGGGAGGGCGCTCCACAGGGCGGGCGCCACTACCGAGAAGGCCCTCTGCCTGGTTCCCTGTAACCTCACTTCTTGCAGGGAACCGCCAGAAGGCCATCACCAACACTTCGAATTGTGCTCGGAAACGTACTGGGAGCCAGTGTAGTTCTCTCAGGACCAGTGTTATGTGGTCCCAGCAGCCACTCCCAGTCACCAGTCTAGCTGCCGCATTCTGGATTAATTGCAGTTTTCGGGTCACCTTCAAAGGTAGCCCCTGAATTATTAAGCTTATAAAGCCAGTAGTAAAAAGAAGTTCTGTCTGTACCAGATTGTGTTGCTGTGATTTATTGCTGTGCTCACACCTGGAAATCCAATTAATAATAATAATAGTAATAGTAATAGTAATAATAATAATTTATTACTTATAACCCCGCCCATCTGGCTGGGTTTCCCCAACCACTCTGGCCGGCTCCCAACAGAATATTAAAAACACACAAAAAAATCTAACATTAAAAGCTTCCCTAAAACAGGGCTGCCTTCAGATGTCTTCTAAAAGTCAGATGTTTATTTCCTTGACATCTGATGGGAGGGCGCTCCACAGGGCGGGCGCCACTACCGAGAAGGCCCTCTGCCTGGTTCCCTGTAACCTCACTTCTTGCAGGGAACCGCCAGAAGGCCATCACCAACACTTCGAATTGTGCTCGGAAACGTACTGGGAGCCAGTGTAGGTCTTTCAAGACCGGTGTTGTATGGTCTCGGCAGCCGCTCCCAGTCACCAGTCTAGCTGCCGCTTTCTGGATTAGTTGTAGTTTCCGGGCCACCTTCAAAGGTAGTCCCACGTAGAGCGCATTGCAGTAGTCCAAGCGGGAGATAACTAGAGCATGCACCACTCTGGCAAGACAGTCCACGGGCAGGTAGGGTCTCAACCTGCGTACCAGATGGAGCTGCGCCTCCATGGACAGCTGTGAGTCCAAAATGTCTCCCAGGCTGCACACTGAACTGAATTGTTTTTAAAAACCAAAGGCAAACCTATGGACTATGCAGCTACATGGTAGCTGTTCATGAATTACAGGTACGTCCAAATACAAACTTACAGCTGGCCAGCTCCTGTAAAGTATAGTACAATCTGGATTTATTGTACTGTATACCAGAACTTTTTGACTGCTCAGTTGCACTTCCATGGGATCATGGCCTTACCATTCGTAGCATAAATTTTATAATAAAGAAAAACTGGAACGCTGTGGTTCGTTTCTGTATCTCTCAAACATGTGCATGTAATAAAGTGAAATAGCTTTTAAAAACTGTTTAATAAACAGTTGCAAGCATCTTAAAACACACATTGAAATGCAATTTAATAGAATCATAGAGTTGGAAGAGACCACAAGGGCCATCCAGTCCAACCCCCCGCCAAGCAGGAAACACCTGCTTGGCAGGGGGTTGGACTGGATGAAACATGAAAATGTTTAAATGGATTTTAAACCACATGCCCGGGGATTAACCCAAACCGTCCTCGGCGCTGAGGGTAAAACCCACCCACTTTACCTGCACTTGGTGTTTGGGATTTTGCTGGTGTTTAAATGTTCCGTTATCTGTGAGGAGGAAATGTTTGCTTCTCTTCCAGGATTTGGTGACCTTTGAGGAGGTGGCTGTGCATTTCTCCGAGGAAGAGTGGGCCCTGCTGGATCCGAACCAAAGGTCCCTGCACAGGGAAGTCATGGAGGAGAACTGGGAGATCCTGGCCTCTCTGGGTAAGACACAGGTTTTTTCTTTAGCTGATTGTATCTGCAGCACATAGAATTGTAGAGCACGAAGGTGACCCCCAGGGATCATGTACTCCAACTCCCTGCAAGGGAAGCCTGCTGGAGAGTATTATTCATATAATAATAATTCATTTAACATTATTTTGAGTGTCTAAAATAGTTGTTTTTAACTGGTTTTTGTTGATAAGTTCGTTGCTTTATTCTTTTTAAATTCTTTTTATTAAATTTCCAAATTTTTACAAACCAAATTATAATACGATTTCTTAAAATCAGGTTTCCCGCGCCCTGTTGATCATTTCTTCATAACCACAGCCCATTCATAACCACATCCCAAAATATTATTGGTCATCCTCTCCCATCTCTGGAAGAACTATACAGTTCCCGTTGCCTTAAAAAGGTAAACAATATTTTAAAGGATCCATCTCATCCGGGACATAGTCTCTTTGCACCACTGCCTTCGGGCAAGAGATATAGAACAATTAGATCAAGAACAAATAGATTGAAGAATAGTTTCTACCCAAGAGCTATAACCATCTTAAATGCTGTAACCAGATAATATGACCTTGGAGAGTTGTGATGGGTCTATGTGTGTGCATGTGTGGCTTTTTTTGGTGTGTTTTGTGCTGTTATTTTTTTTTCTTTCTGGTTTTTACGGGATGGCATGCAATTTTGTTGCACTTGTATAGTGTTGTGCTTGTACTTGTGCAATGACAATAAATAAATGATCTTATCTACGGTATCTTATCTTCCCATAGTTGCATCATTTCTTATTTAATGTTCAGTTGTCACCCATCATTCTTGCTGCTGACCGTATTTTCCTATTGTTTTATTCTTTTTGTAAAATGCTTTGAGGTTTTTCTCTCTTACAGTCAAGGGGTATCTTTTGATCTCATTAAATAAATGTACGTCACTAGGGGACGTACAGAATTATATATATATATTTTTAAGAAAAAAAGAACCCAGCTTAAAAACAGCGCAGAATAGAATCACAGATAAATTTAAACACACACAGCGGAGAGACTATGCCATCCAGCAGGGAGACCTTGTCTGAACAAAAATAAGCGCTGAGAGTTGTCAGGAGAGACCCCTGTTCCCTTCACAGTGCTACAGTTCCCAGAGTGGTTTAGCAGTCAATCCTTCTTCCCAGAGGACTCTGGGAATTGTAGCTCTGTGAGTAGAATAGTCATTTTGGACTCACAGCTGTCTATGGAGGCGCAGGTCAATTCTGAGTCCAGAGCAGCTGTCTACCAGCTCCATCTGGTACACAGGCTGAAACCCTACCTGCCCGCAGGCTGTCTTGCCAGAATGATGCATGCTCTAGTTATCTCCCGCTTGGACTATTGCAATGTGCTCTACGTGGGGCTACCTTTGAAGGTGACCTTTGAAGGTTTCACAACTGTTGAGTTGTTCTATGATTTGAGGCTCCATTTCTGACCGATTTTCCACCTTCGTTCCAGCAGGCGATGAATGGGACAGTGAGGAAAAGGGAGACTCTCCCAGGATGTCCCTGGAAAGAGACACATGTAAGAAGAGGGAACAGCAGAGAAGGAAAACCGAAGCAAATCAGATGAGGGAAGAAGCCTTTGCCTCTCAGGACACTGACGACCACGAAATCGCAGCTCGGGAAGAAATGGATGAGAGGCAGGAAAAGAACAACCCTTCCACGCAGAGGGAAACAGAGGAGAAACCATATCAGTGCTTGGAGTGTGGAAAGAGCTTCCATTTCAGTTCCAACCTGACTTGCCATTTCAGAACCCATACAGAGGAGAAGCCATATGTAAGCCTAGAGTATGGAATGGGCTTCAGCGTGACAACAGGCCTCATGGCCCATCAAAGTATTGACACAGAAGAGAAACCATATAAATGCCTGGACTGTGGAGAGAGTTTCTGTTTGATCCACTCGGTGGAGGAACCATATCAGTGCTTGGAGTATGGAAAGAGCTTCACGGAGAATTCAAATCTCACTTCCCACCAAAGAACCCATGCGGAGGACAGATCGCATAAATGCCTGGAGCGTGGAAAGACTTTCGGTTCAAATGCAGAACTGTCTTCCCACCGAACAGCCCACAAAGGGGAGAAACCATATAAATGCTTGGAATGTGGAAGGAGCTTCAGCGGCAGAACAGCCCTCGTCTCCCATCAGACGACTCACACAGGGGAGAAACCATTTAAGTGCACGGAGTGTGGAAAGAGCTTCAGTCAGAAGGTAAACCTCACTTCTCATCAGAGAACCCACACAGGGGACAGGCCGTACAAATGCTTGGAGTGTGGAAAGAGCTTCCATTTCAGTTCCAACCTTACTTGCCACCAGAGAGTTCACACAGGGGAGAAGCCGTATGGATGCCTGGAATGTGGAAAGCGCTTCAGCGGGAGAACGGGCCTCATTGCTCATCGAAGTATTCACACAGGTGTGAGACCATATAAATGCCTGGAGTGTGGAAAGAGCTTCAGTCAGAAGGTGAATCTCAATACTCATCAGAGAACCCACACAGGGGACAGACCATATAAATGCTTTGAGTGTGGAAAGAGCTTCCGTTCGAGTCCGGAACTTTCTTCCCATCAAACAACTCACACAGGGGAGAAACCCTACCAGTGCTTGCAGTGTGGAAAGTGCTTCAGCGTAAGAACAGGCCTCATCGCCCATCAAACAACTCACACAGGAGAGAAACCGTATCAGTGCTACGAGTGTGGAAAGAGCTTCAGCCAAAAGGTAAATCTTGCTTCTCACCAGAGAACCCACACAGGGGACAGGCCATATCAATGCTTGGAGTGTGGGAAGAGCTTCCATTTCAGTTCTAACCTTACTTGTCATCAGAGAGTTCACACAGGGGAGAAGCCATATGGATGCTTGGAGTGTGGAAAGAGTTTCAGTGGGAAAACAGGTCTCATTGCTCATCAAAGAATTCACACAGGCGAGAAACCGTACCAGTGCTTGGAGTGTGGAAAGAGTTTCAGTCAGAAGGTGAATCTCACTTCTCATCAGAGAATTCACACAGGAGAGAAGCCATATAAATGTTTGGAGTGTGGAAAGAGTTTCCGTTCAAGTCCGGAACTTTCTTCCCATCAAACAACTCACACAGGGGAGAAACCATACAATTGTTTGGAGTGTGGAAAGAGTTTCAGTCGAAGCCCAAACCTTGCTTCTCATCAAAGAATTCACACAGGGGAGAAACCCTATCAATGCCTGGAGTGCGGAAAGAGCTTCAGTAGGAGCACATACCTCTCTTCTCATCAAAAAAATCATGCGGGGGAGAAACCCTATAAATGTTCAGACTGTGGCATGGCATTTTCTGTTAAATCAAGCCTTGCTTCTCATCAACGAATTCACACAGGGGAGAAACCCTACCAGTGCTTGGAGTGTGGAAAGAGCTTCATTCAGCGTGGAATCCTGACTACCCATCAAAGAACTCATACAGGGGAGAAACCCTACCAGTGCTTGGAGTGTGGAAAGAGCTTCATTCAACGTGGAATCCTGACCAAACATCAAATGACTCACTCTCGTGACGAAATATTAATGCATGGCATGTGGAAAGGGTTTTAGTAGAAGCACGCGTCTCACTTTCCATTAAAGAATTCACACTGGGGAGAAGCTATATAAATGTTCGGGGTGCGGGAAGAGCTTCTGCGTATGTACGCACACCTGTGGACATTGAAGAATCCACAAAGCGGAGAACCCTATCAAGTGAAGAGGGGGAAAAGCTTAAGCACGCATGAAATCCTTTCTGGGCATCCAATAATTCGTACTGGGAAGAATTCATTAAAAACATTTATGGAGTGTTAAAAGGTTCTTGGTGGAAAGACTAAATATGATCCCTGTTGGGTCAGAACAGTAGGAAGCATAATTAAGCAGGGTGTGAGGTCAACACCCTCTCCCACTTCTGTTCCCGAGTGATGAGAATTCTGATTCTGAAGGCAATATATATCCATCATGAATGGTAGCCATTAGCAGTCTTATCCTCAACACATTTATCTAATTGTACTAAATCTTGTGGCAGTGAATTCTGTAGTTTAGCTATGTGCTGTGTGAAGAAGGTCTTCCTTACCCGTCCCGGATTTTCTACCGTTCACCTTCAGTAGATGATAATAGAACTGTAGCGTTGGGAGGTTCATATAGACCAACCTCTTGCAATATAGGAATAACTGCAAAGGAATCCTTGACAGTTGGCTACCCAACCTTTTTAAAAAATATCCTTCTTACCGTCAGAATGATGACAGTTGCAACTGACTGCTCGCCCTTATTCTTAGGTCCCAGGGCAGGTAACATCTATTAAAACACAAAATTAAAAACAGTTTAAAACGACTTAGGGTGGGTCCTAAAAATAGGCATCTCGCGCGTCAGAAGCGGTAAGAGGCGCATCTTCAGCGTTTGCCAAAACGAAGGTGCCAGTTATGTCTCTGTGGGGAGGGAGTTTCTCAATTTAGGGGCTGCCACAGAAAATGACCCAGGTGGCTCTGTGGGTTAAACCACAGAGCCTAGGGCTTGCCGGTCAGAAGGTCAGCAGTTCGAATCCCTGCGACGGGGTGAGCGCCCGTTGCTCGGTCCCTGCTCCTGCCCACCTAGCAGTTCGAAAGCATGTCAAAGTGCAAGTAGATAAATAGGAACTGCTCTGGCGGGAAGGTAAACGGCGTTTCTGTGTGCTGCTCTGGTTCGCCAGAAGCGGCTAAGTCAGTGTTTCCCAACCTCCTCGGGGCAACGGCACACCTGTCCCACGAAAAAAATCTCGCGGCACACCACCACCACATGCACCCCGCCCCCCCCGCCCCGGGGGGCGGGGTGTCCGCGCGCCCAGGCGGGAGGGAGGGGAAGGACCCAGGCGGGCGAAAACGGAGCGGGAGATCGGCGGGCCAGGCGCCCGCCCCCCCTCCCGCGCCCAGCCCCCCGGCAGCACCTCCACCCGGCCCCGAGCGAGCCCGGTGGCACCGGCACCTCCCGCCCGTCCCCGACCGCGACCGGGGCGGCAGAGGCAGCGGGCGAAGCGCCCGGCAGCCCCGGCGAAGGCGGCGGTCGGCGAGCGGGAAGCGGAGCCGAGGCGACGCCAGACGCCCGGACCGTCCCGGAAGCGGCCCAGGGCGGCACAGCAGCTGGTGTCTTCCCGCGGCACAGGAGCCGGTGTCTTGCGGCACACTCCTGTGCCGCGGCACACCGGTTGGGAAACGCTGGGCTAAGTCATGCTAGCCACATGACCCGGAAGCTGTACGCCGGCTCTCGGCCAATAAAGCGAGATGAGCGCCGCAACCCCAGAGTCGGACATGACTGGACCTAATGGTCAGGGGTCCCTTTACCTGTACCTTACAGAAAATGCCCTCTTGTGGCTACAAGATGGTATGTGTGTGAGCATTAAACGCCCGTTTGCAGACAGTAAACTCAGTCCTTTACAGCAGAATGCAGCAGAAGCAACTGTAGTTGGAATACAGTAGTAACATGAAAGGTTTTATTTATAAAGCAAATAACAAAACAGCCAGACAACTCTCACATCCATCTTCTTCAGCAGAGGAGCAGAGAGAGAGAGAGAGAGGAGAGAGACATTTAAATAGTTCCCATACTCATACATCAATTAAGTAATTAAAGGCAACCCGCAACATTATGCAATGTGAGAATGAGACATTACAATACTGACATATTGTAATGGAAATAAATTAGGGTTGGCATACATCCGGAATTTGGCCGCCGGCAACGGTGCCCAGGTGGAAAGCACTGAAATGTCCGGGGAAATCTGGATTGTCACTTTTTGAAATACGGCACCCTTAAATAAATGCAGGGGGGAGGGTAAGCCTGTTCTTTTCCTCTGAGGAGGCTGAAGAAAAGGGTTAAATGAAATTTACCAAAGCACTGGTGTCTTGAAGCCGGCCAGAACCTGCATGCTTTGAGGAAAGCAACCTCGAGAAAGAACAAAATGTTAAATGTAAGGAAATTGCCCAAAGCAGGGCTGGTGAGGGGTGTGGCTGAAGAGGTTTGGACCAGGGAGAGTTCTGAGGGTCTGAAGGGCTGGATTTGGCCCCCGGGGCTAAGGACCCCCATGCCTGCTCTGCTGAGTTGAGGTTGAGATGAGTTTATCTGAGAGATCATCTTACCCCGTATATAACCATTGACCACTTTGATCTGTGTAGCCGCTGCTGTTGCAAGTGCCCCATAATATTCATTCCACATTTGTAAAAACAAATAAATGTATTTTACTGTGGCAGCACCCACACTTTGGAACTCCCTGACGATTGACATTGGGCAGCTGTCGTCCCTGTACCCTTTTCGGCAGCTGCCGAAAACAGTTTTTGTTTAGCCAAGCCTACCCAGATAATGTGTTTTAATCTGTGTTTTAGCATATCATTGAATTTAATTGTTTTTTGAATGTTTAAAATACCTAGTTGTTTTTAACAGATAATTTCGTTGTTTGATTCGTTGTTTTTTTTAATCGCTTTGAGTGGTTTAAACCCCCCCCCCAAACAATCAAGGGGTTGGTTGGCATCTGTCTGTCCCGGGAGACAATGGAGGACTGTGCCTTTGGTGATAAGGTCAAGCCGTTGAAGAGTTACGGCACCTGCTGTGGCTATAGAGACCGATACAGGTGAGATGTTTTGTTGCAGCTTGGGAAGATGGAGGCGTCCGGTTGTGTTGCTGCAGATGCACCGAGGAATTTATTTTCTCTGCTCGTCCCAGCAGTCATTCCTCCTCTGGTTACTGCTGTGGATGACAGGTTAGTGTTAGGGTCAGTTTTACCTGCCTATCATCTGGCAGAATAGAGCCAGGGACCCCAAAGGGAAGAGATTCCCCCAGCATCAGAATGAAATATCACTCATCAGTAGGGAAAAGACTTACTTCCCAGATTGGTGACTGGGAGCGGCTGCCAGAACCCTATGACACCAGTCCTGAAATACCTGAAAACTGGCTCCCGGTACGTTTCCGAGCACAATTCAAAGTGTTGGTGCTGACGTTTAAAGCCCTAAATGGCCTTGGCCCTGTATACCTGAAGGAGCGTCTCCACCTCCAGCCTGGATACTGAGGTCCAGCTCTGAAGGTCTTCTGGTGGTTCCCTCGCTGTGAGAAGTGAAGTTATAGGGAACCAGGCAGAGGGCCTTCTCGGTAGTGGCACCGAAACGCCCTCCCATCAGATGTGAAACGCCCTCCCATCAGATGTCAAGGAAATAAACAACTTTCAGACTAAATTTATCTGGCGGGGGGGGGAATCTAGAATAAAGTATAAATTATTAACAGATTTAAAACAAGGAGGTGGATTCTCCTTGCTGGCTTTAAAGTTCTATTATGAAGCGTCCTGTCTCTGCTGGGTGCGGGAATTGATACAGTTAAACAATACTGAGGTACCAGATCTGGAAGGACATGATAATAGGTTTGGTTGGCATGCTTGCTTATGGTATGAGAAAACAAAGGTACACAAGGGATTCCTGAACCACCTTACAAGAAAATAAATTTACCAAGTATGGGAGAAATATAAGAAGTAAAGGGCTTCTGGAAAATGATATAAAGGTAAAGGGACCCCTGACCATTAGGTCCAGTCGTGGACGACTCTGGGGTTGCGGTGCTCATCTTGCTTTATTGGCCGAGGGAGCCGGCGTACAGCTTCCAGGTCATGTGGCCAGCATGACAAAGCCGCTTCTGGCGAACCAGAGCAGCGCACAGAAACGCCGTTTACCTTCCCGCCGGAGCGGTACCTATTTATCTACTTGCACTTTGACGTGCTTTCGAACTGCTAGGTTGGCAGTAGCAGGGACCGAGCAACGGGAGCTCACCCCGTCGCGGGGATTTGAACCGCCGACCGATTGGCAAGCCCTAGGCGTCCTGGGAAATGATCTAGATGAACTTAAAAAAATGTTTAAAATTACATTTGTAAAAAAACAACAACCAGAGGCTTTTTTTACCAGGTGTAATAGGGGAAGAATTGCCAAGGAAGCAAAAGAGACTATTTATGCAACTACAGCGCCCAGAATGCTACTAGCCCAGATGTGGAAAGAAGACAAGGTCCCAATGAAAGAAGAATGGATAAATATAATTATATGCCAGGAGAATAAAAGGGGTGGTTGAAACGGGGGGGGGGCAGTCATCTATTGCAAATTTGGATTAGATATGTATATATAAAAAGTATAAATTTTGAAAATTGAAAATAAAAAATAGATATTTTAAAAAATAATTTAGAAAACGTTTTGGGGCGCCCGTGCAGCTGATCCAGCGGGGCTTTCCGGAGGCGAGGCGACCGCCTCTCCTCGCTCTCTGCCCGGAGCAGCCCAGAGGCTCCTGCCGCTCGGCTCCGAAATGGTTAAGAGCAGCGGCGACAGAGTTGAGATTCCTAGAGCGGAGGGAAAAGGAAAAAAAAGACTGAGGGGAGAATGGGAGCTTCCCCTTCCTGTCCCGCTTCCGCGAGGGAGACGTTGGTTATGGCGGCGGCTGGCGCTGGAGGTGCGTCATATTATAAGGGGGCGGGGAGTGGGGGTGCTGCGGGAAGGATTAAAAAAGACCCTATTACGCAAACCGTTTCAACGTAAGATTTTTTTCTGTGTCTCCATTTTCTAGTGAATTTATCCAGCATTTTGGTGTAGATTTCCCCTAATGCACACGCTTTTTCAAAGGATATTTCCCCGAATATTTACATTTCCCACAATTGATGCATTCTGTATGTAATTCCGCTAAAATAATGCATTTATAGGTCTTTCCCCCTTTGTATGTGGGTAGGACATATTTTCCCATTGGAAGGGCAGATCTTTCTCCTCTCCTTCGTGCAGGCCACCTTGGGCAGGTGGGTGACCTTCCTTGGTCTCTCCATAGGGCTTAGGGTCAAGGCAAACCCTTAAGCATTAATAATAATAATAATAATAATAATAATAATTTTATTTATGTCCCACCCTCCCCAGCCAGGACCGGGCTCAGGGCGGCTAACACAAAATATAAATTACAATAAAACGTAATAGAAAAAAATGAAAACAAAAAAAACCCCATTTAATTAAAGTATAGCTTAAAATACAGTGGAGGAAAGAGCCGAATGAATGCAAACTTTCCCTGGATTCAGAAAACTGAATTAACTACCGGCCACTTGCTAATCTCCCTTTCCTGGGGAAGGTTCTGGAGCAAGTAGTCATAAACCAGATCCAGGTGCTTTTGGAATAAACTGATTTTCTGCATCCATTTCAGTCAGAGTTTAGGCCTGGTTTTGGCACAGAAACTGCTTTGGTCGCCCTGTATGATGACCTCTGTCATGAGAGAGACAAGGGAAATGTGTCACTGTTAATTGTTCTCAACCTCTCAGCGTATTTCAATACCATCAACCATGGTATCCTCCTGGAGCGACTCTCTGAACTGGGGGTGGGTGGCACTGCTTTGGTGCCAGTCCTACTTGGATGGTCATTCCCAGAGGGTGTTACTTGGGGAATGCGTTTCAGCCCCATGGAACCTTCAATGTGGGGTTCCGCAGGGCCCAATCTTATCCCCCATGTTGTTTAACATCTACATGAAATCGCTGGGAGGGGTTATCCAGAGGTGTGGAGTACGTTGTCAGCAGTATGCTGATGACACTCAGCTCTGTTTCTCCTTTCTATCTGCAGGTGAGGCTGTGGAAGTTGCCTCGGTCATGGATTGAATGAGAGCCAAGAAACCGAAGCTCAATCCAGATAAGACTGAGCCTCAGTTGGTGGGTGGTTCCCTAGAGCAGATGGCTGCAAGGTCGCCTGCTCTTGATGAGGTTACACTTCCTCTGAAGGAGCAGGTTCGTAGCTTGCGGTACTCCTGGATCCTCTGCTGTCACTTGAGGCTCAGGTGGCCTGGAGTGCCTTCCATCACCTTGGACTGGTGGCCCAGCTACACCTCTATCTGGGCAACAATAGCCTATCTACCGTTGCCTATGCTCAGGGAACTTCAAGGTTAGATATTGATATGCGTTATACATAGGGCTGCCTCTGAAGACAGTTTGGAAACTTCAGCTAGTGCAGAATTCAGTGACCAGGTTGCTCACCGGAGCAAGGTGGTTTGAGCATATTACAGTGATCCTGGTCTGACTGCCCTGGCTACCAATTAGTTTCCGGGCCCAATTCAAAGTGCTGGTTTTGACCTATAAAGCCTTAAATGGCTCAGGACCACAATACTTCAAGGACTGCTTCTTTCCATATGAACCTACCTGGACCCTGAGTAGGTTCCTCAGGCTCCTTCTGTTCATACGTTTATACTAAGCATGATATTTGCAGAAGAGATGAAAGTCAATTTAAACCAGCTGTACTCAGCATCTCTGCTTTAACCAGAATAGGAAAGAACCTCGACACACCAGATCAATCCTTTTTCCACTAAGAAATGCAATCTGGCAATACCATGCCAGGCTTATGAAGTGGGGGGGAGGAGCAAACAGGAAATTGGAAGCACTGGAGAGGTTTAGCAATGGGGCTTCTATTGGGGAGGGGCTGCCCCATTTGTGCTTCTCCAGGGGCAGGAGAATCCCTGCAGGGCCTCTGAGGCTCCCTTTGCTTCTTCCTCTCTCCCAGGAACCTGCAGCTTGTTTTGGCTCCTCGACACCCCAGGAAGGATGAAAGAGATGGATCCTGCAAACCTAGTGAGGATGCAAGGGGGAAGATGGACGGTTGACCTGGTCAGGTTATCTCCTGCTTCGCTCCTCACAACCTCTGAGCGTTCCCCCCCAGGGACCTCTGAGAGATCTGGTGAGTTCCAGGGGAGTGGAGATGGGGACATGGATGGATGGATGGAGCTGGAGAGGGATTGGGGCTTGCTCAGCTTGGGGGTGGGGGGAGGCAGGCAGGCGGTTGGAGATGGAGAAGGAGAGAACCTTTTGTCAGGTGAGGCAGTGGAAATGCTGGACTTGTGTCTTGCTTTGGTAATGGACTGGATGAGAGCCAACAAACTGAAGCTCAGTCCAGATAAGACGGAGGCATTGTTAGTGGGTGGTTCCCTAGACCAGATGGCTGGGAGGTCACCTGCTCATGATGGGGTTACACTTCCTCTGAAAGAGCAGGTTCGTAGACAGGGGGGGTCCTCCTGGATCCTTTTCTGTCGCTCGAGGCTCAGGTGGCCTCAGTGGCCCAGAGTGACTTCCATCAGCTTTGGCTGGTGGCCCAGCTACGCCCCTATCTGGACAGGGATAGCCTAGCTACTCTTGTCTATGCTCTGGGAACTTCAAGGTTAGATTACTGCAATGTGTTAGACATAGGGCTGCCTCTGAAGACGGTTCAGAAACTTCAGCTGGTGCAGAATTCGGCAGCCAGGTTGCGCACTGGAGCAAGACGGTTTGAGCATCTCACACCCATCCTGGTCCGACTGCACTGACTACAGATTAGTTTCCGGGCCCAATTCAAAGTGATGGTTTTGACCTAAAAAGGACCGCAATACCTCAATGACCGCCTCTTCCCTTTTGAACCTACCCGGACCCTGAGTTCATCTTCTGAGGCCCTTATTCATGGGCCTCCTCCTCAAGTGGTCTGGAGGGTGACAACACAAGAACAGGGCCTTCTCTACAGTGGCTCCCCGTCTGTGGAATGCTCTCCCCAGGGAAGTTCACCTGGCGCCTTCCTTATACACTTCTGTTGTTGTTTAGTTGTCTTAGTCGTGTCCAACTCTCCATGACCCCATGAACCAGATCATGCCTTGGAAACTCTCACTTTCCTCTCAAAGCTTCTCCTTTTTTATGTCCATGGAGCTTTCATGGCAAAATACTGTAGTGGGAAGCCAAACAAAATAAAACCGAGGGAGAAAGACTGAGAGGAGGTAGGTCGCATTTTGTCGGAATAACCAGTGGGGGGGGGGGAACTGGGGGAAGCCAAACAAAATAAAACGGAGGGAGAAAGACTGAGAGGCGGTGGGAAATGTGGGGGGCCATTTCCATTTCACAAAAAATTCCACAGCAACGCGTGGCTGGGTCAGCTAGTTGTAAATAAAACTACACCACTTTGAACTGATCCTCAAAAAAAACAGGGCTTTCCCCCTTTCCTCCTCTAAAAACTAGGTCCGTCTTATGGAGTGAAAAATACGGTAGATATGCGTTATACGTAGAGCTGCCTCTGAAGACAGTTTGGAAACTTCAGCTAGTGCAGAATTCAGCGGCCAGGTTGCTCACCAGAGCAAGGCGGTTTGAGCATATTACACCCATCCTGGTCTGACTGTACTGGCTACCAATTAGTTTCCGGGCCCAAATCAAAGTGCTGGTTTTGACCTATAAAGCCCTATAAATTCCCTGGTCCTGAGTGGGGTAACTGTGCCCCTGAAGGACCAGGTGCGCAGCCTGGGAGTCATTTTGGACTCACAGCTGTCCATGGAGGCGCAGGTTAATTCTGTATCCAGGACAGCTGTCTACCAGCTCCATCTGGTACGCAGGCTGAGACCCTACCTGCCCGCGGACTGTCTCGCCAGAGTGGTACATGCTCTAGTTATCTCCCGCTTGGACTACTGCAATGCGCTCTACGTGGGGCTACCTTTGAAGGTGACCCGGAAACTGCAATTAATCCAGAATGCGGCAGCTAGACTGGTGACTGGGAGTGGCCGCCGGGACCACATAACACCAGTCCTGAGAGATCTACATTGGCTCCCAGTACGTTTCCGAGCACAATTCAAAGTGTTGGTTCTGACCTTTAAAGCCCTAAACGGCTTCGGTCCTGTATACCTGAAGGAGCGTCTCCACCCCCACCATTCAGCCCGGACACTGAGGTCCAGCGCCGAGGGCCTTCTGGCGGTTCCCTCACTGCGAGAAGCAAAGCTACAGGGAACCAGGCAGAGGGCCTTCTCGGTAGTTGCGCCCGCCCTGTGGAACGCCCTCCCATCAGAGGTCAAAGTGATTAACAACTATCTAACATTTAGGAAATACCTGAAGGCAGCCCTGTTTAGGGAAGTTTTTAATCTGTAATATGTTAATGTATTGTTTTGTTTTGTTTTTAATATTGCTGGAAGCCGCCCAGAGTGGCTGGGGAGACCCAGCCAGATGGGCGGGGTACAAATAATAAATTATTATTATTATTATTATTATTAAATTGCTCAGGACCACAATACTTCAAGGACTGCTTCTTTCCATATGAACCTACCCGGATCCTGAGTAGGTTCCTCAGGCTCCTTCTGTCCATACGTTTATACTAAGCATGATCTTTGCAAAAGAGATGAGAGTCATTTTAAACCAGCTGTACTCATCTTCTCTGAATTAACCAGAATAGGAAAGAATCTCGACACATCAGATCAATCCTTTTTCCACTAAGAAATACAAACTGACAATACCATGCCAGGCTGGAGAGGTTTAGCAATGGGGCTTCTGTTGGGGAGGGGCTGCCCCATTTGTGCTTCTCCAGGGGCAGGAGAATCCCTGCAGGGCCTCTGAGGCTCCCTTTGCTTCTTCCTCTCTCCCAGGACCCTGCAACTTGTTTTGGCTCCTTGACACCCCAGGAAGGATGAAAGAGACAGATCCTGCAAACCTAGCGAGGATGCAAGGGGGAAGGTGGACGGTTGACCTGGTCAGGTTGTCTCCTGCTTCCCTCCCCACAACCTCTGAGCGTTCCCCCCCAGGGACCTCTGAGAGATCTGGTGAGTTCCAGGGGAGTGGAGATAGGGACATGGATGGATGGATGGATGGATGGAGCTGGAGAGGGATTGGGGCTTGCTCAGCTTGGGGGTGGGGGGAGGCAGGCAGGCGGTTAGAGATGGAGAAGGAGAGAACCTTTTGCCAGGTGAGGCAGTGGAAATGCTGGACTTGTGTCTTGCTTTGGTAATGGACTGGATGAGAGCCAACAAACTGAAGCTCAGTCCAGATAAGACGGAGGCATTGTTAGTGGGTGGTTCCCTGGACCAGATGGGTGGGAGGTCACCTGCTCATGATGGGGTTACACTTCCTCTGAAAGAGCAGGTTCGTAGACAGGGGGTCCTCCTGGATCCTTTTCTGTCGCTCGAGGCTCAGGTGGCCTCAGTGGCCCAGAGTGCCTTCCATCAGCTTTGGCTGGTGGCCCAGCTACGCCCCTATCTGGACAGGGATAGCCTAGCTGCTGTTGTCTATGCTCTGGGAACTTCAAGGTTAGATTACTGCAATGCGTTAGACATAGGGCTGCCTCTGAAGACGGTTCAGAAACTTCAGCTGGTGCAGAATTCGGCAGCCAGGTTGCTCACTGGAGCAAGACGGTTTGAGCATCTCACACCCATCCTGGTCCGACTGCACTGACTACAGATTGGTTTCCGGGCCCAATTCAAAGTGCTGGTTTTGACCTAAAAAGGACCGCAATACCTCAATGACCGCCTCTTCCCTTATGAACCTACCCGGACCCTGAGTTCATCTTCTGAGGCCCTTATTCATGGGCCTCCTCCTCAAGTGGTCTGGAGGGTGACAACACAAGAACAGGGCCTTCTCTACAGTGGCTCCCCGTCTGTGGAATGCTCTCCCCAGGGAAGTTCGCCTGGCGCCTTCCTTATACACTTCTGTTGTTTAGTTGTCTTAGTCGTGTCCAACTCTCCATGACCCCATGAACCAGATCATGCCTTGGAAACTCTCACTTTCCTCTCAAAGCTTTTCCTTTTTTATGTCCATGGAGCTTTCATGGCAAAATACTGTAGTGGGAAGCCAAACAAAATAAAACCGAGGGAGAAAGACTGAGAGGAGGTAGGTCGCATTTCGTCGGAATAACCAGTGGGGGGGGGGGGAACTGTGGGAAGCCAAACAAAATAAAACCGAGGGAGAAAGACTGAAAGGCGGTCGGAAATGTGGGGGGCCATTTCCATTTCACAAAAAAATCCACAGCAACGCGTGGCTGGGTCAGCTAGTTGTAAATAAAACTACACCACTTTGAGCTGATCCTCAAAAAAAACCAGGGCTTTCCCCCTTTCCTCCTCTAAAAACTAGGTGCGTCTTATGGAGCGAAAAATACGGTAGATATGCGTTATACGTAGAGCTGCCTCTGAAGACAGTTTGGAAACTTCAGCTAGCGCAGAATTTAGCGGCCAGGTTGCTCACCAGAGTAAGGCGGTTTGAGCATATTACACCCATCCTGGTCTGACTGCACTGGCTACCAATTGGTTTCCGGGTCGAATTCAAAGTTCGAGTTTTGACCTATAAAGCCTTAAATGGCTCAGGACCACAGTACTTCAAGGACTGCTTCTTTCCATATGAACCTATCCGGACCCTGAGATCCTCTTCTGAGGCCCTTCTTTGTGTGCCTCCTCCTCAAGAGGTCCAGAGGGTGGCAACACAAGAACACGGCCTTCTGTGCAGTGGCTCCCTGTCTGTGGAATGCTCTCCCCAGGGAAGTTCGCCTGCCTCCTTCCTTATACACCTTTGTTGTTGTTTAGTCATCTTAATCGTGTCCAATTCTCCGTGACCCCAAGAACCAGAACATGTCTTGGAAACTCTCACTCTCCTCTCAAAGATTCTCCTTTTTTATGTCCATGGAGCTTTCATGGCAGAATACTGGAGTGAGTTGCCATTTCCTTTCCCAGGTGAATCACATTTAATCTAAACCAGAGATCTCCAAACTACGGCCAGCGGAACGGATACGGCCCGAGGGGCTCAATTATCCAGCCTGCGACGAGGACCGCCGCCCTCTGCTCCCGCCTGCATCATTTCTGGTGCACATCCGGGTCGGAGGAGGCCCGTGTGCTTGCCCACAAGCTATTTCTAGTGCACAAGCTATTTCTTCCGACCCGGAAATGCGCAGGAAATATTGTGTGCGGACGCGTATGGGTGCACAGTCCCCTGTTCTCCGGCCCGCCACACGATAGGTGCTGGAGGCACCGCCCGAGGCCCGGTACGTTTGCTGATCCCTGGTCTAAACTCTCAGCTGACCTGTCCATCTTGGGTGCCCCTGCACAGCATACGTCATATATCCATAAAAGGGTATACACCTTTAGGTGCCATGCAAAGATGTTCCTTTTTAACCAGGTTTTTGATATGTTTGGCATCCTATAGCCTTTTTCAAACGTGGCTCTTTTTGGGGGGGCGTTATTGGGTTATTGTTTTTATTCTGATTATATAAACTCAATAAATAATAATACCAGCATTAATACTTTCATTATTTGTACCCTACGGATCTGGCTGAGTTGCCCCAGCCACTCTAGCTGGCTTGTAACAAATATAAAAGGATAATAAAACATTAAGCATTTAAGACTTCCCTATACATGGCATAGTTATTTATTGGACAACTGATGGGAGGGCATTCCACAGGGTGGGCACCACTACCAAGAAGGCCCTATGCCTCATTCCCTGTAACTTCACTTAGTGCAGTGAGGGAACTGCCAGAAGGCCCTGGGACCTGGATCTCTGTGTCCTGACTAAATCTACTGAATAAAGATGCTACTTTAGCATTTCATCAGTTTGCCTTTTTATTCCATCAGGAGATGTTGAAGGGATGCTGGCAGAAGGGGAACAATCAGAAGTGTCACTAAAAGGATCCAAAGAGGAGGAAGAGCAAAGGAATCTGAGGGTTCAAGATGGAGGAAGCAAGCGAGAGGGGAGACGAAAGCAGAATCCGGAGGGTGACTCTGGTACGTCTCAGGGAGGTGAAATACACAGAGAGAAGAAAAAGCATGAATGTACTGTGTGTGGAAAGGGATTGGGTAGTTGCTCAACTCTTACTTTATATCAAAGAGTGCACACAGGAGAGAAACCGTATACATGTTCCGAGTGTGGAAAGAGCTTCAGTCAGAGTGGTACCCTTACTAGACACCGAAGAACTCATACTGGGAAGAAACCTTATACATGTTCAGAGTGTGGAAAGAGCTTCAGTCGGTGTGACCAGCTTACCTTGCATCTACGAACTCATACAGGGGAGAAACCATATACATGTTCAGAGTGTGGAAGTAGCTTCCGTCAGAGTAGCGCCCTTAAGTCTCATCAACGAACTCATACAGGGGAGAAACCGTATAAATGTTTGGACTGTGGAAAGAGCTTCAGTGACAGTAGCACCCTCACCGTGCATCTACGAACTCATACAGGGGAGAAACCATATACATGTTCTGAGTGTGGAAGTAGCTTCCGTCAGAGTAGCGCCCTTAAGTCGCATCAACGAACTCATACAGGGGAGAAACCGTATACATGTTTGGAATGTGGAAAGAGCTTCAGTGACAGTAGCGCCCTTAAGTCGCATCAACAAACTCATACAGGGGAGAAGCCGTATACATGTTCCGAGTGTGGAAAGAGCTTCAGTCGGAGTGGTACCCTTACCTTGCATCAAAGAACTCATACAGGGCAGAAACCATATACATGTTCAGAGTGTGGAAGGAGCTTCACTCGCAGTTATGTGTTTACTAGACATCAACAAACTCATCAAGGCAGCAAACCTTATAAATGCTGGGAATGTGGCAAGAGTTTCAGTCACATCGACTCCCTTTCCCGGCATCAAAGAATTCATATAGGGGAGAAAAGATATACATGCTTGGAGTGTGGAAAGAGTTTCAGTCAGAATGGAACCCTTACGTTGCATCAAAGATTGCATACAGGAGAGAAACCTTATAAATGTTTGGAGTGTGGCAGGAGCTTCTGTCGTGGTAGCCATCTCTCGTTGCATCAAAGAACTCATACAGGAGAGAAACCGTATACATGCTCAGAGTGTGGAAAGAGCTTCACTCAAAGTAGTGGCCTTACCTTGCATCAAAGAACTCATACAGGGGAGAAACCATATTCATGATCAGAGTGTGGAAAAAGCTACAGGTGCAGTAGTCACCTTACTAGACACCAAATAACTCATAGAGGGAGGAAATCTTAGAAATGTTTGGCATATGGAAAGAACTTCAGTGACAGGGGCTCCCTTCCTAAACCGTAAATAACTTGTAGAAGTGAAACATCTTAGAAAGGTTGGAGTTTGGGAAGATCTTTAATCATATCAAATAACTCCTACAGAGAGTAAGCCAATGATCGTGTTCAGAATTAGAATTTGCTTCCATTAGAATTTTTATTCCTTTTAGTGGCCGTGTTGTAGGTTGTTCTCCTGATCAGGGTTAGATTTACAAAGCTGTATTCTGTTTTATTTCCCATGCATTATTTCCTATGTATTCATCACTTGTATATAGCGTTGCTTGAATTTCCCCACCCCACCCCCAAGATTTCCTAATCTGGTGTGAATTGATCTGATATTTTTCATAGACACAAATGCATTCGCTGGTATTCTGTTGACGTATGTAAAGTAGATCTTTGCAATGAGAGTACAGCCCCTCAGATCACACCTCTAATGAAGAAATGCTGTTGAAAAACATATACTGTATAATAAGCCTCAATACGCAGTCAATAGAGAGATTCTTATTCTTTGGCGATAACTCGTGGCCGAGTAAGATTGTCTTCCATAAACACCTTTTTAACAATGAGTCCATAAGTGACTGTTGAGGCCAATTCTGGACCCACACATCCTTCCACAGTGGGGACATTGCTTCCTGGGCGGGAGTTGATCATGATGTGGATTTGCAAAACGTGCCTTCCTCTTAGCACGCTTCTCCCTTGCGTTCTGAGTTCGAGTGTCTTCAAAGTCCATGACAGCTTTGGTCAAGAGAGAACAGTATAGAAGATGCATTGATCTGTGTCTAGAGCAGGGGTGGCCAACTCCCAAGAGACTGCGATCTACTCACAGAGTTAAAAACTGGCAGTGATCTACCCCCTTTTGGGGGTTCAGGTCAAAGTTGCTGAGCTTTTTTTTTAGGCAGGAGGAAAGCCCATTTTTGGGAGGTTCAGGTCAAAAGTTGTTGAGTTTTTTCAGGGAGGGGGTAATATGTTGAGCTTTTTTTAGGGGAGCCACAGTTCAGCTTCTTTGTGGGGAGCCAATGATCTACCAGTGATCTACCACAGACATCCAGTGATCTACCGATAGATCACGATCTACCTGTTGGACATGCCTGGTCTAGAGTGTTAACAGGTTAAAAGGTTTCAGGATTTGTGTTTCTTCACCTTCGTCTGCATATGAGGGCTTTCAATTTTATGGCTCTGAAATACCCAGGCAGTGGCCGGTTCCTGATGGGATGTATTTGTGCTGTGTGTTCTCTCCCCTCCACTAGTATTTCCCTTAAACATCCCCCCTCCCATTCTGGAAATGTGAAATCCACTATGCAGCTATGTGAAAGCATTAGTTTATCTGATAATCTGGCAAAGGAAGAAGATGCAACCTCATCCAGCACACATAATCAAATTATGTTTTAAATACAATTTTTAGATGCATCAGTTTTGCACAGAAGAGCAGTCAAACATTTAAGAATACATGTGTGTTAGCGGGACAGTTTCCCTGATGCATACTCTAGTGAAAGGTGATATTTTGGACCTGAACTCTGCTGATCAAATACCTGATAGTGCATGTAATAGTCCAGCAAACTTAACCCATATTCTGCAATGGAGGGTGCCTGTTGCTCATGCCCCTTTCAATGCTGCCTTATTAGAAACTGTTCTCCCCCCCCCCCCATATGTCTCATTCACTAAAATGCCTGCACTTCCCTTGACAAGGCACAAGCCATTCCTGGGCAGAGAGCTGCTGAACCCCAGACCCCAAGAGGAAATCCAACCTCATCCAGCAGGCAATGCTAAAAACTGAATTCTGTTTTATATGCAGTTTTTAAGACGTGGGTGGCGCTGTGATCTAAACCACAGAGTCTAGGCCTTGCCAATCAGAAGGTTAGCGGTTCGAATCCCCGCAACAGCATGAGCTCCCGTTGCTCGGTCCCTGCTCCTGCCCACCTAGCAGTTCGAAAGCACTTCAAAGTGCAAGTAGATAAATAGGAACCGCTCCGGCGGGAAGCTAAACGGCGTTTCTGTGTGCTGCTCTGGTTCGCCAGAGCATGACCCGGAAGCTTTCTTCGGACAAAGGCCGCTCCTTGGCCAGTAAAGCGAGATGAGCACTGCAACCCCAGAGTAATTCGCGACTGGACTTAACAGTCTGGGTTACCTTTACCTTTACCTTTAAGATATATTTGCACAGAAATGTAAAAAATGCCTGTGTTAGGAAAACAGTTGCCCTAGATTCCCTACTGCAGGCTTTCTCAAGCCTGGGTCTCTAGATGTTTTTGGACTACAGTTCCCATCATCCCATACGACTGGTAGCTGCTGGTGATGGGAGTTGTAGTCCAGAAAGAACCGGAGACCCACGTGTGAGAATCCTGCTCGAGTAAAAGGTGAGGATACGGACATGAACTGTGCTGATTAAATTGTAGACTGGATCTTTCATAGCTCCAATAAGAGAGGAGTTCAGGGAGCAAACAGCCCTCTTTCTCTCATGACTTCGCTCCCCCTGCCTTGCTGAGCTTGGGTGTGTCTGCTTCTTGAAGCCAAGGGATCTGCTGTTGTTCAGGCTCATGCCGCTATCTTTGCTGCCTTGTCAGAAGCTGCCCACTGGTGTCCCCAACCCACCCAATATGTGTGTCATTCATATATAAGGTTTGCACAACCTGTTCCTCGGCACTGGCAGAGAGCCTGCGCACACCCCAATGTGTCTTGTTGGTGCTCTGCCACTTCTAGTGCCAAAGGTTGCCCATTTTCCCACCAGGCACATGGGCAAGAGGGGAAGCAGGCAAGCAAATCCTTAAGGCCAGGTTTGCTACTGAAGAGCAGAGGAAAGACAGGATCTAAGCCAGGAAACCTTGATTCGTTGTGGGGATCTGTTTCTCTGTGCATCTTTTTATAAAATTAATTTTGGAAATGCATGTTCTGCGATGTTCCTGATTTGCCCAAAGGGGCAATCAAAGAATTGAAGAATATTTGCACCCAGCTTTGGAGCTCCCTGCCTAATGAAACTCTACTCTTCAGCACCCGCTAAAGACATTTTTGTTCAGGCAAGCCTGTCCAGATATGTCAAATGTTGACATGCGTTTTAATCCATGTTTTATCATTTATTATAATTATTTTTTCATAATTAGTAATTTTAACTATATATATATATATATATATATAGTAAAGTTGCATGTAAATTCTACGTAACAAAATAATTAACGCCTACAAAAGATGTCATAGCAAAACAAGCATGCAATTCCTAAGAAGCCATATACAACACAAGAGAGCATCATAGGCTAAGCAGATGTTGCTTCTTCGACAAATGTAGTCAGAGAGAGATGGCGGCCAGTCCTATGCTTTTGTTACCTGCACAGGTGAGGCTAAGCCCACCTCTAGTCACATGCAGAGGAAGTCTGTCCCAGCGTAGGAGAAACAGGAAGTTCTGACTACCTGGTCCAGACATCCCCTTTTATGTCCACTCTAGGGATGTTGTACTTGACTGCTTTTTTGTTTCACATGCCACATTCCCCAGGCAGAAGAGATTTTGGTCCCCTGAGGATTAAATGCAGTGAAAGAGGAAATTGTGCTTTCCCTTCCTATCTGCTTGCCTTAACTCTGCAGGCTTTCCCCAAAGGTCTTGGGTGTTACAGATCCTTTCCTCACTAGGAGTGCCACCTGGCTCAGATACAGTTCCATCACAATGTGATTGCTTACAAGAATCTGTGTTTGACAGTAGAATGGTTTCACCTTCCTTGGAGTTTTTAAAGCAGAGGTTGGATGGCCATCTGCCAGGGATGCTTTAGCTGAAATTCCTGCAGGGGGTTGGACTAGAGGACCCTTGGGGTCCCTTGGGGTCCTTTCCAACTTGACAATTCTATGAAAGCTGCCCATACAAACACATCTCCCTCGCCTAGCCCATTCACAAGGTGAAAACCCATACCCAGGGGTCTCAGAATAAAATCAAGATATGAAACCACAAAATACATAATAAAAATCAAAACAACAACCCCCACAAAAAAAAACCACCTGCCTTACCCTAACCTATAAAAAGCCATCATTCAGAGTAATTATTCCACTAAGGAATATAATAAACATAAATAAATAAAACAAACATAGTCATAAGCGTTTGTAGCCACTGACGGCCAAGTCCCTGAATTTATACAATCCTCTTTTTTTCCCCTTTGAAATGACATGTATTTCCTAGCAACTGGTGGAAAAGGCCACATGGCTGTGTTACTGTGAAAAGTGTGCCTGCATTTACACAAGTAGCAGCGTTGTGCAATTGTAAGGGGAACACAAAGCCTTCCAAGTGGGTGGCTCAGTATTGCCTCTGTACATCTCAGCGGGTAGGAGTATGTGTGTGTGTGTGTGTGTGTGTGCGTGTATGGATGGGGTGAACTAGATAACCATCGGCACCCATTCCAACTTTACAATTCTTAAATTCGATATCCTGCCTGGGAGGCATTGACTGGCTGCATGGCCACCCTGTGGGGAGTTCGATCCCTGGTCTCCCAAGGCCATAGTCCAGCACTCTAACCACTACACCACACTGCCTCTCACCACTGCCTAAAACAGTGATGGCTAACCTTGACACTCCAGATGTTTTGGGACTACAACTCCCATCATACTGATCCTGTTAGCTAGGGATGATGGGAGTTGTAGTTCCAAAACATCTGGAGTGTCAAGGTTAGCCATCACTGGAAGTCCCAACATTGTGAAAGTAGATATCAGAGTTCCCAGAAGGAAGAGATTGTTTTTCCACCCCAGCTGCCTGGTCTACAAAGGGTTAAAGGTGAAGTGCAGGAATCCTAGAGAGGCAGGAAACTGGAGGAGCAGCTTGGTCCTCCAGGACAAGCCTCCCTCCTCCCTTGTGGATGGTCCTTTTGCAGAAGAGACAGAGCGGAGATTCCTAGAGCGGAGGAAAAAAAGGATGTCGGGAGATAAGGAGCTTCCGCTTCCTGTCCCGCTTCCCCAGAGAGATGCTGGTAATGGCGGCGGCTGCCCTTCCTTGCGGAGGCGCTGGAGGTGCGTCAAATGATTATGTATTATAAGGGGGGAGTGGGGGTACTGCTGGAGGGAGTATGGGAGAATTAAAATAAACCCTATTATGCAAACCGTTTCAATGTTAGGTTTTTTCCCTGTCTCTCCTTTTTCCAGTCGTCAGTTTA
Organism: Darevskia nairensis; assembly: GCA_034642065.1. NCBI lineage: Eukaryota > Metazoa > Chordata > Lepidosauria > Squamata > Lacertidae > Darevskia > Darevskia nairensis. The sequence goes on from JAWWNI010001346.1 coordinate 31,282, forward strand.
TCCAGATTTTCACGTTATTATTTTTAAATACCTGTTGAAAATTGGTAAGCATTTTGGTGCAGATTTGTCCTAATGCACATGCTTTTGCAAAGGGTGTTTCCTATAATATTTACATTTTCCATTATCACCATGGGCTGGTGGCCCAGCTACACCCCTATCTGGACAGGGATAGCCTATCTACCGTTGCCTATGCTCTGGGAACTTCCAAGGTTAGATATTGATATGCGTTAGACATAGGGCTGCCTCTGAAGACAGTTTGGAAACTTCAGATAGTGCAGAATTCAGTGACCAGGTTGCTCACTGGAGCAAGGTGGTTTGAGCATATTACAGTCATAGAATCATCGAGTTGGAAGAGACCACAAGGGCCATCCAGTCCAACCCCCTGCCAAGCAGGAAACACCATCAAAGCATTCCTGACAGGTGGCCAGGGTGGATAAAAATCAATGATTTTTTTAAAAAAAATAAAAATAAAAATAAAAATCGGATTTTTTTTATTTAAATCGGATTTTTTTAAATTTAAATTGGATTTTTAAAATAAAATGTTTTTTGAGGAAAAATCTTTCTAAATATAGTCTTCTATTTAAGTTACATTGTAGTCCAAAGGCTATTCATCAGGAAATAAGGATTTGTTTTAAGTTTATCAAGTGTGCTAAAACTCAGTCTAAGTTTTTTAAAAAAAATGTTTAACCACATCAGTTAACAAACATGGATACATATGCTATCATGTTATTGTTTTATTTAAATAAATTGTTTAAATGGTTATTAAGGAAATGATTATTTTTCTCCTTCCAATAAAGTACAGCAGAAAAGTTGTCCAAATATAAACAGTTAACTTATTAAACCTCACCATAATTTCATAATTATCTGTCTATGTATTTCTAGTAGTATAACCAAATCAGTAATTTTTGATATAACTGTACAAACCACTCTGAAAATTTATTATTCCAAAAATGAAACCTTCATATGGTTGTAAATAGTAAGATTATACCAGCAAAAATGAGTCTTTCTGTAAAAAAAATATTTAAATCAAGTCTTACTGACTAATGATTTAAATCAAGCCTTACTGACTAGTGATTTAAATCGTGATTTAAATCAATTTGATTTAAATCAAATCCACCCTGCAGGTGGCTGTCAAGCCTCTGCTTAAAGACTTCCAAAGAAGGAGACTCCACCACACTCCTTGGCAGCAAATTCCACTGTTGAACAGCTCTTACTGTCAGGAAGTGCTTTCTAATGTTTAGGTGGAATCTTCTTTCTTGTAGTTTGAATCCATTGCTCCGTGTCCTCTTCTCTGGAGCAGCAGAAAACAACCTTTCTCCCTCTTCTATATGACATCCTTTTATATATTTGAACATGGCTATCATATCACCCCTCAACCTTCTCTTCGCCAGGCTAAACATACCCAGCTCCCTAATCCGTTCCTCAAAAGGCATCGTTTCCAGGCCTTTGACCATTTTGGTTGCCCTCCTCTGGACACATTCCAGCTTGTCAGTATCCTTCTTGAACTGTGGTGCCCAGAACTGGACACAGTATTCCAGGTGAGGTCTGACCAGAGCGGAATACAGTGGTACTATTACTTCCCTTGACCTAGATCAGTGATGGCTAACCTTGACACTCCAGATGTTTTGGAACTACAACTCCCAGCATCCCTAGCTAACAGGACCAGTGGTCAGAGATGATGGGAGTTGTAGTCCCAAAACATCGAGTGTCAGGGTTAGCCATCACTGATCTAGATGCTGCAGCCCAGAATTGCATTGGCTTTTTTAGCTGCTGCATCACACTGTTGACTCATGTCAAGTTTGTGGTCTACCAAGACTCCTAGATCCTTTTCACATGTACTGCTTTCAAGCCGGGTGTCACCCATCCTGTATTTGTGCCTTTCATTTTTTTTTGCCCAAATCTGGTACTTTACATTTCTCCCTGTTAAAATTCATCTTGTTTGCTTTGACCCAATTCTCTAATCTGTTAAGGTCATTTTGAAGTGTGATCCTGTCCTCTGGGGTATTAGCCACCCCTCCCAATTTGGTGTCATCTGCAAACTTGATCAGGATGCCCTCAAGCCCATAATCCAAGTCATTGATAAAGATGTTGAATAAGACTGGGCCCAAGACAGAACCCTGTGGCACCCCACTAGTCACTTCTCTCCAGGATGAAGAGGAGCCATTGATGAGCACCCTTTGGGTTCGGTCAGTCAGCCAGTTTCAAATCCACTGAATGGTAGCATTGTCTAGTCCAGTGTTTCCCAACCAGTGTGCCTCCAGATGTTTTGGGACTACAACTCCCATCATCCCTCGCTAGCAATACCAGTGGTCAGGGATGATGGGAATTGTAGTCCCAAAACATCTGGAGGCACACTGGTTGGGAAACACTGGTCTAGTCCACATTTTACCAGCTTCTTTACAAGAATATCATGGGGCACCTTGTCAAAGGCCTTGCTGAAATCAAGATAGGCTACATCCACAGTGTTCCCTTCGTCTACCAGGCTTGTAATTCTGTCAAAAAATGAGATCAGATTAGTCTGACATGACTTATTTTTCAGAAACCCATGCTGACTTTTAGTGATCCTGCTAAACCTCTCCAGTGGTTCCAATTTCTGTAAAAGGAGACCAAATAGGCTCTTTTTGCAGTGTAAAAGGATCCTTTTACAGTGATCCTGGTCTGACTGCCCTGGCTCCCAATTAGTTTCCGGGCCCAATTCAAAGTGCTGGTTTTGACCTATAAAGCCTTAAATGGCTCAGGACCACAATACTTCAAGGACTGCTTCTTTCCATATGAACCTACCCGGACCCTGAGTAGGTTCCTCAGGCTCCTTCTGTCCATACGTTTATACTAAGCATGATCTTTGCAAAAGAGATGAGAGTCAATTTAAACCAGCTGTACTCAGCTCCTCTGCATTAACCAGAATAGGAAAGAATCTTGACACATCAGGTCAATCCTTTTTCCACTAAGAAATGCAAACTGACAATACCATGCCAGGCTTATGAAGTGGGGGGAGGAGCAAACAGGAAATTGGAACCACTGGAGAGGTTTAGCAATGGGGCTTCTGTTGGGAAGGGGCTGCCCCATTTGTGCTTCTCCAGGGGCAGGAGAATCCCTGCAGGGCCTCTGAGGCACCCTTTGCTTCTTCCTCTCTCCCAGGACCCTGCAGCTTGTTTTGGCTCCTTGACACCCCAGGAAGGATGAAAGAGACGGATCCTGCAAACCTAGCGAGGATGCAAGGGGGAAGGTGGACGGTTGACCTGGTCAGGTTGCCTCCTGCATCCCTCCCCACAACCTCTGAGCGTTCCCCCCCAGGGACCTCTGAGAGATCTGGTGAGTTCCAGGGGAGTGGAGATGGGGACATGGATGGATGGATGGATAGAGCTGGAGAGGGATTGGGGCTTGCTCAGCTTGGAGGTGGGGGAAGGCAGGCAGGCGGTTGGAGATGGAAAAGGAGAGAACCTTTTGTCAGGTGAGGCAGTAGAAATGCTGGACTTGTGTCTTGCTTTGGTAATGGACTGGATGAGAGCCAACAAACTGAAGCTCAGTCCAGACAAGACGGAGGCATTGTTAGTGGGTGGTTCCCTAGACCAGATGGCTGGGAGGTCACCTGCTCATGATGGGGTTACACTTCCTCTGAAAGAGCAGGTTCGTAGACAGGGGGTCCTCCTGGATCCTTTTCTGTCGCTCGAGGCTCAGGTGGCCTCAGTGGCCTTCCATCAGCTTTGGCTGGTGGCCCAGCTACGCCCCTATCTGGACAGGGATAGCCTAGCTACTGTTGTCTATGCTCTGGGAACTTCAAGGTTAGATTACTGCAATGTGTTAGACATAGGGCTGCCTCTGAAGACGGTTCAGAAACTTCAGCTGGTGCAGAATTCGGCAGCCAGGTTGCTCACTGGAGCAAGACGGTTTGAGCATCTCACACCCATCCTGGTCCGACTGCACTGACTACCGATTAGTTTCCGGGCCCAATTCAAAGTGCTGGTTTTGACCTAAAAAGGACCGCAATACCTCAAGGACCGCCTCTTCCCATATGAACCTACCCGGACCCTGAGTTCATCTTCTGAGGCCCTTCTTCATGTGCCTCCTCCTCGAGTGGTCTGGAGGCTGACAACACAAGAACAGGGCCTTCTGTGCAGTGGCTCCCCGTCTGTGGAATGCTCTCCCCAGGGAAGTTCGCCTGGCGCCTTCATTGTACACCTCTGTTGTTCAGTTGTCTTAGTCGTGTCCAACTCTCCATGACCCCATGAACCAGAGCATGCCTTGGAAACACTCACTTTCCTCTCAAAGCTTCTCCTTTTTTATGTCCATGGAGCTTTCATGGCAAAATACTGGAGTGGGTTGCCAGTTTCTTCTCCAGGTGGATCACATTTAGGCTAAACTCTCGGCTGACCTGTCCATCTTGGGTGGCCCTGCACAGCATAGGTCGTAGCTTCTCTTAGTTATTCAAGCACCTTCGCCATGACAAGGCAGTGATGCATGCCGGGGGAATACAACTTTAGGTGCCATGCAAAAATGTTCCTTTTTAACCAGTTTTTTGATATGTTTGACATCCTATATCCTTTTTCAAACGTGGCTTTTTTTGGGGGGGTGTTATTGGGTTGTTGTTTTTATTATGATTATATACACTCAATAATACCAGCATTAATACTTTCATTATTTGTACCCCACGGATCTGGCTGAGTTGCCCCAGCCACTCTAGCTGGCTAGTAACAAATATAAAACATTAAAGATTTAAGACTTCCCTATACATGGCATAGTTATTTAATTGACAACTGATGGGAAGGCATTCCACAGGGTGGGCACCACTACTAAGAATGCCCTATGCCTCATTCCCTGTAACTTCACTTTGTGCAGTGAGGGAACTGCCAGAAGGCCCTGGGACGTGGATCTCTGTGTCCTGACTAAATCTACTGAATAAAGACGCTCCTTTAGCATTTCATCAGTTTGCCTTTTTATTCCATCAGGAGATGTTGAAGAGATGCTGGCAGAAGGAGAACAATCAGAAGTGTCACCCAAAGGATCCAAAGAGGAGGAGGAGCAAAGGAAGCTGAGGGTTCAAGATGGAGGCAGCAGGCGAGAGGGGAGACGAAAGCAGAAGCCGGAGGGTGACTCTGGTACGTCTCAGAGTGGTGAAAATCAAATACACAGAGAGGAGAAAAAGCATGAATGTACAGTGTGTGGAAAGAGATTTGATCGTCCCTCAACTCTGACCACACATCAAAGAGTACACACAGGAGAGAAACCGTATACATGTTCCGAGTGTGGAAAGAGCTTCAGTCGGTGTGAGCAGCTTACTTCGCATCAACGAACTCATACAGGGGAGAAACCGTATAAATGTTTGGAATGTGGAAAGAGCTTCAGTCACAGTAGTGCCCTTATCTTGCATCAACGAACTCATACAGGGGAGAAACCGTATACATGTTCCAAGTGTGGAAAGAGCTTCAGTCACAGTGGTACCCTTACTAACCACCAAAGAATTCATACAGGGGAGAAACCTTATACATGCTCAGAGTGTGGAAAGAGCTTCAATCACATTGCTAGCCTTACCGCGCATCAAAGAACTCATACAGAGGAGAAACCGTATACATGTTCCAAGTGTGGAAGGAGCTTCCGTCAGAGTGGCTGCCTTAAGTCGCATCTACGAATTCATACAGGGGAGAAACCGCATACGTGTTTGGAGTGTGGAAAGAGCTTCACTCGCAGCAATGCGCTTACTAGACATCAACAGACTCATCGAGGCAGCAAACCTTATGAATGCTGGGAATGTGGCAACAGCTTCAGTCGCATCGACTCCTTTTCCCGGCATCAAAAAATTCATAAAGGGGAGAAACGATACACATGTTTGGAGTGTGGAAAGAGGTTCAGTCAGAACGGAACCCTTATGTTGCATCAAAGAGTGCACACAGGAGAGAAAGCTTATAAATGTTTGGATTGTGGCAAGAGCTTCTGTCGCGGTAGCCTGCTCACGTTGCATCAAAGAACTCATACTGGAGAGAAACCGTATACATGTTTTCAGTGTGGAAAGAGCTTCACTCAAAGTAGTGGCCTTACCTTGCATCAAAGAAGTCATACAGGGGAGAAACCATATTCATGTTCAGAGTGTGGAAAAAGCTACAGGTGCAGTAGTCACCTTACTAGACACCAAATAACTCATAGAGGGAGGAAATCTTAGAAAACTTGGCGCATGGAAAGAACTTCAGTGACAGGGGCTCCCTTCCTAAGCAGTAAATAACTTGTAGAAGGGAAACATCTTAGAAAGGTTGGAGTGTGGGAAGATCTTTAATCATATCAAATAACTCCTACAGAGAGTAAGCCAATGATCGTGTTCAGAATTAGAATTGGCTTCCATTAGAATTTTTATTCCTTTTAGTGGCCGTGTTGCAGGTTGTTCTCCTGATCAGGGTTAGATTTAAATAGCTGTATTCTGTTTTATTTCCCATGCATTATTTCCCATGTATTCATCACTTGTATGTAGCGTTGCTTGAATTTCCCCACCCCACCCCCAAGATTTCTTAATCTGGTGTGAATTGATCTGATATTTTTCATAGACACAAATGCATTCGCTGGTATTCTGTTGACATAGGTAAAGAAGATATTTGCAATGAGAGTACAGCCTCTCAGATCACACCTCTAACGAAGAAATGCTGTTGAAAAACATATACTGTATAATAAGCCTCAATATTAGATTAGATAAATTTATTGTCATTGTCCGTATATACACAGTACACACAACAACGAAAATCAAACACCCAAAGACCGGATTTACCTTACACATTTACACATATCTCCAACACTCTCATCCTATTAAGACATAATCTATTAAAACATAGCATAATCCAGAATGTAACATAACCTATTAAAAGCATAACATAACCTAAAACCTATCTTCTTTCTTACTATTTCACTGCTTGCTATTTCTTACTACTATGTAAGACTACTATATGCAGTCAATAGAAAGATTCTTATTCTTTGGCGATAACTCGTAGCCGAGTAAGATTGTCTTCCATGAACACCTTTTTAACAATGTTCATAAGTGACTGTGGAGGCCAATTCTGGAGCCACATGTCCTTCCACACTGGGGACAAATTTCATGACACCTTTGGTCAAGAGAGAACAGTAATAATAATAATAATTTATTATTTGTACCCCGCCCATCTGGATGGGTCCCCCCAGCCTCTCTGGGCAGCCTCCAACAGATATTAAAATATTTTAAAATATCACAGGTTAAAAACTTCCCTAAACAGGGCTGCCTTCGGGTATTTTCTGAATGTCAGATACCATATTTTTCGCTCCATAACGCGCACTTTTTTCCTCCTAAAAAGGAAGGGGGAAAGTCTGTGTGCGTTATGCAGCGAAGGCTCCGATCTCTTGCGAGCATCAGAGGCGGACGGCCGCCTCTGACGCTCACCAGAGCAGGGATTGGAGCCGGGACTGAGAGAGGTGCTGCGCTGCGCCTCTCTCAGCCCCGGCTCCAATCTCCGTTCCTCCCCCCCACTCCTCCGCACCCGCCAGGACAGCGGGAAAGGAACGGACAGCTCAAAAGCAGCGCTTTTAGGATGTCCATTCCTCCCCCGCCCCTGGAGAGCACAGGGAGGGAGGGAGATGCTTCCCCCCTCTCCTCTCTCCCTCCCTCCCTCCCTCTCTCTCTCTCTCACCCCTTCCTTCCTTCCTTCCTTCCTTCCTTCCTTCCTTCCTTCCTTCCTTCCTTCCTTCCTTCCTTCTTCCCTCCCTCTCTCCCTCCTTTCCCTCTCTCATCCTCTCTCTCTCTTCCTTCTCTCTCTCTTCCCTCCCAGCCTTTTAGGGGAGGAAAACCAGAAAAAAATATTTTTCTTGTTTTCCTCCTCTAAAAACGAGGTGCGCGTTATGGTCCGGTGCGCGTTATGGAGCGAAAAATACGGTAGTTGTTTGTCTATTTAACCCCTGCTGGGAGGGTGTTCCACGGGGCGGGCGCCACTACCGAGAAGGCCCTCTGCCTGGTTCCCTGTAGCTTTGCTTCTCGCAGTGAGGGAACCGCCAGAAGGCCCTCGGCGCTGGACCTCAGTGTCCGGGCTGAACGGTGGGGGTGGAGACGCTCCTTCAGGTATACAGGATCAAGGCTGTTTAGGGCTTTAAATGTCAGCACCAACACTTTGAAGATGCATTGATTTTCCAGTCTGTGTCTAGAGTGTTAACAGGTTAAAAGGTTTCAGGATATGTGTTTCTTCACCTTCATCTGCGTAGGAGGGCTTTCAATTTTATGTTTCCGAAATATTCAGGCTGTGGCCGGTTCCTGATGGGATGTATTTGTGCTGTGTGTTCTCTTCCCTCCACTAGTATTTCCCGTAAACATCTCATTCTGGAAATGTGAAATCCACTATGCAGCTATGTGAAAACATTTGTTTATCTGATAATCTGGCAAAGGAAGAAGATGCAACCTCGTCCAGCACACATTAAACAAACCAAATTATGTTTTAAATGCAATTTTTAGATACATCAATTTTGCACAGAAGAGCAGTGTTAGCGAGACAGTTTCCCTGTTGCATAGTCTAGTGCAGCGTTTTTCAACCGGTGTGCCGCGGCACACTAGTGTGCCGCGAGACACCGGCTGCTGTGCCGCGGAAAAACCGTGGTTCGGGACCCCATGCCGCAGCCGCAAACGCGTAGCAGCGGCTGCAGTGGGGGAAAGGGAGCGCAGAAACCCACCCGAGGAAGGCGAGCTGGAGCCACGCGGGCGCGCCGAGGGGCTGCTGGGGGACGGACCCGGGACCTTGCTGGTGAGCGGGCGGCGGGCACAGCCGCGGAAGGGGCCGCGCGGTGGCGGTGGAGAGGCGGGCGCGCAGCCGCCCCTCTCGGACTAAGAAAGGCGAGGAAGTTTCTCGCGGACGCTCCTCTCGCTCCCCGTCCCGGGAGCGGAGAAGTCCTCCTTGCCCCTCCGCCAGCAGCTGCGGATCCGGGCTGCTCGCTCCGGCCGCGCGGGCTCGGAAGGAAGCGCTTGCCGACTTTCAGGCGAGTTGGCGAAGCGCGCGCAGGATCGCTCGCCAGCCGCGTCCCTCCGGGCAACTTTGCACGCGCGGCCCTGCCGTCCAATCTGCGTCTGGCGGCATGAGGGGGACCTTGGCGCGGGGGGGAGAGAAGCATCGCACAAAGCGCGCGGCCGGGGGATGCAGCGCCCAGGTTTTCTGGTTGCTTTCGCGTTCTTTTTTCCTTTCTTTCTTTTTTTTCTTTAAAGGCGGGCGAGACTTCTCCGGAGCCTCGGTGCCCTTTCCACATTGCATCATAAAATCAGGGTGGAGCCAGCCTTCCTCCTCCTCCTCCTCCTCTCCTTCTGCAAGTAACCCGAGCTGAGGGGCTTGCCCGGCTCTCCCAATCGCCGCCGCTCCGGCGCGCGCTTCTCGCCTCCCGCTGCCCTTGGTGCAGGTCGGGGGCCGCGGTTGTCCCGAGAAAGCGCACGCAAGGAGGCTACTTTTGCAAAAGGCGGAGGCCGGCGCGGGGCGGAAGGGAGCTCGGGTTCTCCTCGTCCAGTAAGAAACGAGTCTCCTCCCGGCTGTGGGCGAAAGACTGAGCTGGAAAGGCACCGGCGTCAGAGTTGCGCGGACGGAGTTTTGTCAGCCACGTTGTGGCCGCTGTGTTGCGAGGACTGTCTGTTGGCGACGATTGCGCATATGGCACTGGATATGTTGGGCAAAAAGGATTTCCCCAAACTTTTTGTTTCCCTTCACCGCCGTTTCCGAAGGGTCGATAGCCATGAGGGGAGCCAGAGCAGTGGTGGAGGTCGCAGAATTATGGTGCATCTTTTTTTTAAAAGCGCCCCCCCCCCGGAGGTTCTTGGCATGAACGCAAGGGTGAAAAGTGCTTGGTTTCCTTGCACAATCAACTGGCCTTAAATTATGGCTTCCCTGGGCCGTTTTACTTTGGGTGCATAGCTCCGTGATTTCCGTTGCCATGGCGACGTTGCCGCCGCCATTTTGTGGGTGCACAGTGTCTCCTTGTGATTTTTTGACATTTTCTGGTGGTGGTGTGCCGCGAGATTTTTTTCATGAGACAGGTGTGCCGTTGCCCCGAAAAGGTTGAGAAACACTGGTCTAGTGCAGCGTTTCCCAACCGGTGTGCCGCGAGACACCGGCTGATGTGCCGCGGAAAAAGGGACCTGCAGCCCAGGGCTGCACAGGACCGTGGCGGCGGCAATGCTGGAGCCCGGTGGCGAAGCGGAAGCCAGGGCAGCGCTGCTCCCTTGGCTGCTGCAGCAGCAGCAGCAACAGAAGCCTCGCGGGAGAATCCCGACTTGGTGCCCCAGCTGATGGGCGGGAGAAAGGACGCCGCGCTACAGCTGATCCCAGAGGTAACTCTGGGTCAGGAGACCCGGCGCAGCCGGGTGGGGGAGGAGCAGTGTGCCGCGAGATTTTTTTAATGAAACAAGTGTGCCGTTGCCTAGATTAGGTTGGGAAACACTGGTCTAGTGAAAGCCAATACCGGTATTTGAGAAATGAACTCTGCTGGTGAAATACCTGATAGTGCAGGTAATAGTCCAGAAAACTTAACCCATCTTCTGCAATGGATGCCTATTGCTCATGCCCCTTTCAATGCTGCCTTGTTAGAAACTGTCCTTTGTCTCCCCCCCCCCCCCAATATGTCTGTCATTCACAAAAATGCCTGCACTTCCCATGACAAGGCACAAGCCATTGCTGGGAATTCCTGGGCAGAGAGTTGATTAACCCCAGACCCCAAGAGGAAATCCAACCTCATCCAGCATGCAATGCTAAAAACTGAATTCTGTTTTATGTGCAGTTTTTAATAGGTGCGTGGCGCTATGGTCAAAACCACAGAACCTAGGCCTTGCCAATCAGAAGGCTGGCGGTTCGAATCCCCATGACAGGGTGAGCTCCCGTTGCTCTGTCCCTGCCCTTGCCAACCTAGTTTGAAAGCATGTCAAAGTGCAAGTAGATAAATAGGCACCGCTGCAGCGGGAAGGTAAACGGCGTTTCCGTGCGCTGCTTAGACATGCTGGCCACATGACCCAGAAGCTGTACGCTGGCTCCCTCGGCCAATAAAGCGAGATGAGCGGCGCAACCCCAGTGTCGGTCACGACTGGACCTAATGGTCAGGGGTCCCTTTACATTTTATAGCCTCTCAGATCATGCTTTCCACTGGTTACAAGAATCTCACCAACCCTTGTTGGCGTGGCCAGAAATATTCTACCTGAAGGAGCGCCTCCACCCCCATCGTCCAGCCTGGACACTGAGGTCTAGCTCTGAGGGCCTTCTGGCGGTTGCCTCACAGCGAGAAGTGAGGTTACAGGGAACCAGACAGAGGTAGTGGCACCCGTCCTGTGGAACGCCCTCCCAACGGACACCAAGGAAATAAACAACTATCTGACTTTTAGAAGACATCTGAAGGCAACTCCGTTTAGGAAAGTTTTTAATGTCTAATGTTTTAACAATTTTTTATGTGCTGTAAGTCGCCCAGAGTGGCTGGGGAAACCCAGCCAGATAGGTGGGTTATAAATTATTAGATGATGATGTTGATTTGATAACTCTGGCTAATGGATTCATTGTGCAACATTTTGATATTTGTGTCAATGTTTAGTTGTAATGTGGTCGAGGGTTGGTTTTACTTTAACTTCTTTTAACCTCTTATTAATAAATGTGTTGAAAAACATGTAAAAACATGTATACTGTGTTCTCCCCCAGCTTTCCCCTCCACTAGTATCCCCCCCCCCAAATTCTGAAAATGTGAAATCCACTATGCAGCTACTGTATGTGCAGGTATCTGTTTATCTGGTAATCTGGCAAGGAAGAAGATGCAACCTCATCCAGAACACAGCACTAACAAACCAAATCATGTTTTAATTGCAATTTTTTCATACATCAGATTTGCATAGAAGAGCAATCAAAGATTTAAAATTTTATGTGGGGCTCGTTGTGGGGGTCTGTTTCTCTGTGCACATGCAACTCCTTAGGAAATTAATTTTGGAAATGCATGTTTTGCGATGTTCCCAATTTGTCCAAACGGACAGTCAAAGAATTGAAGAATATTTGCACCCAACTTTGGAACTCCCTGCCTAATGAAACAAGGCAGTCGCTTTCACTGTACTCTTCAGCACCTGCTAAAGACATTTTTGTTCATGCAAGCCAGTGCAGGTGTGTCAAATGTTGACGTGCGTTTAAATCCGGGTTTTATCATTTATTTTAATAATTTTTTAACATTTAAATAGTAATTTTAACTTTTTTTTTTTTTTTACTGATAATGTAATTGTTATATTTTTCCTGAACTGTGGATTTAAAAAACCCCAAACATATATGTATAGTAAAGCTGCATTTAAATTTTAGGGAACAAAATAATAAATGCCCACAAAAGATGAAATAGCCCCCCAAAAGTATGCAATTCCTAATAAGCCATTTACAACCCGCTTCGGTGCAGTTTTTCTCAGGAGTCAGTCCTACTGTACCCAACAGATGCTTTATCTCAGGGGAAAGCGTATCAATTCAGTTTTGGGATTCCCAAGGCAGAAGAGATTTTGGTCCCCTGACGGTATCATAGAATCATAAGAGTTGGAAGAGACCACAAGGGCCATCCAGTCCAACCCCCTGCAAAGCAGGAAACACCATCAAAGCATTCCTGACAGGTGGCTGTCAAGTCTCTGCTTAAAGACCTCCAAAGGAGACTCCACCACACTCCTTGGCAGCAAATTCCACTGTCGAACAGCTCTTACTGTCAGGAAGTTCTTTCTAATGTTTAGGTGGAATCTTCTTTCTTGTAGTTTGAATCCATTGCTCCGTGTCCACCTCTCTGGAGCAGCAGAAAACAACCTTTCTCCCTCCTCTATATGACATCCTTTTATATATTTGAACATGGCTATCATATCACCCCTTAACCTTCTCTTCTCCAGGCTAAACATACCCAGCTCCCTAAGCCGTTCCTCATAAGGCATCGTTTCCAGGCCTTTGGCCATTTTGGATGCCCTCCTCTAGACACGTTCCAGCTTGTCAGTATCCTTCTTGAACTGTGGTGCCCAGAACTGGACAGTATTCCAGGTGAGGTCTGACCAGAGCAGAATACAGTGGTACTATTACTTCCCTTGATCTAGATGCTATACTCCTATTGATGCAGCCCAGAATTGCATTGGCTTTTTGCAATTAGAAATGTTACACTTAGAAATGTTACACTTAGAAATGTTTCACTTAGAAATGTTATTCTTTTCTAGAAACCATTTATGCAATGTTTTTTTTATTTTTGGGGGGGCATGGAATTGCATTTGCACATGTGGCAAAAGATTGTGTGGTAAACTTGAAGCCTCTACTATTAGGAAATTCTTCTACTTGCAATGCATGCCTACAAGCAGTGCAATGTCTGCATTTGAGAAAACCTCAAGCGGGGCTTTTCGGAGGCGAAGCCAGCGCCTCTCCTCGCGCTCTGCCCGGAGAAGGCAAGAGGCTCCTGCCGCTCGGCTCCGAAGCGGTTAAGAGCAGCGGAGACAGAGCTGAGTTTCCTAGAGCGGAGGAAAAAAAAAGGCTGACGGGAGAATAGGAGCTTCCGCTTCCTGTCCCGCTTCTGCAGTGTGTGTGTTTGTGTGTGTGTGTGTGTGTGTGTGTGTGTGAGAGAGAGAGAGAGAGAGAGAGAGAGAGAGAGAGAGAGAGAGAGAGAGAGAGAGAGAGAGATATGCTGGTCATGGCGGCGGCTGTCCTTCCTCGCAGAAGCGCTGGAGGTGCGTCATATTATTATGTATTATAACGGGGGGGGGGGAGAGAGTGAGGGGGCTGCTGGAGGGAGTATGGGGAGGGATTTTAAGAAACCCTATTATGCAAACCGTTTCAACGTAAGGTTTTTTTCTGTGCCTCCTTTTTCTAGTCAATTTATTCAGCAAACAACATACAGTATCCCCTACAGGTAGGTAGCTGTGTTGGTCTGCCATAGTCAAAACAAAATAAAAAATAGAATTTCTTCCAGTAGCACCTTAGAGACCAACTAAGTTTGTTACTGATATGAGCTTTCGTGTGCATGCACACTTCTTCAGAAACACTGAAACAGAAGTCACCAGACCCTTATATATAGTGAGAGGGTATATAAGGGTCTGGTGACTTCTGTTACAGTGTATCTGAAGAAGTGTGCATGCACATGAAAGCTCATACCAATAACTAACTTAGTTGGTCTCTAAGGTGCTACTGGAAGGAATTTTTCTATTTTTTATTTTGTTTTAACATATGCCCCATGTTGTTTAACATCTACATGAAATCACGGGGAGGGGTTATCCAGAGGTTTGGAGTACCTTGTCAGCAGTATGCTGATGACGCTCAGCTCTATTTCTCAAGCAGAGGTTAAAGTGATAAACAACTATCCTATATTCAGAAAATACCTGAAGGCAGCCCTGTTTAGGGAAGTTTTAAACTTGTGATTTTGATGTATTTTAATATTTGTTGGAAGCCGCCCAGAGTGGCTGGGGAGACCCGGCCAGATGGGCGGGGTACAAATAAAATTATTATTATTATTATTATTATTATTAAAAGTTTGTTGATATTATAGCATTAACCCAGATGATTAATAATATAAGGGCTAGGAAGGGCTTAGGCCAAAGTACCGGTACCAGAAGGAACACCTGCTCGCACACCAACCTCCCTAAGGTGCAAAGACATTACTGTGTTGGCAAAGATATTAATGTATTGAATTCTCCCAGGCATTAAAAGGGGTTTTTTAAATGTACATTTTCTCTGCTTGCTATAGTTTTCTGTATGCATCATTTTGCTTTCCTGAATTGTCCTAGGCCAAGCAGCAACTTCCTAGAGGCCTACCCACATTAAATATTTGAGGGAGGAGTCGTCGTCCCCCAGGAAAGTTCGCCTGGCATCTTCATTATACACCTTTAGGTGCCAGGCAAAAATGTTCCTTTTTAAACAGGCTTTTGGTTGACATGTTTGACATCCTATACCCTTTTAAAAATACGGGGTGGGGTGTTATTGAATGGTTGTTTTTATTCTGTGATTTTTCTGAGAACCACGCTGAGACCTCTCGGTATAGGGCGGTATATAAATTCAATAATAATAATAATTATAATAATTGTAATGGGCATTGGGGTGATTTTATGGAACAAAGAAGGAAATCAGAAAAATTTGCAGCCACTGTGTTAAAGGGGTGTGTGTGTTGCAGATTGCAGTATATAAACTCAATAAATAATAATACTAATATTAATACTTTCATTATTTGTACCCCACACATCTGACTGGGTTGCCCCAGCCACTCTAGCTGGCTTCCAACAAATATAAAAGCACAATAAAACATAAAACATTAAAAACCTCCCTATATATGGCTGCCTTCAGATGTCTTCTTAAAGTTGTATGGTTGTTTATTTGACATCTGAAGGGAGGGCGTTCCACAGGGTGGGCACCACTACCAAGAAAGCCCTCTGCCTCGTTCCCTGTAACTACACTTCTCACAGTGAAGGAACTGCCACAAGGCCCTGGGACCTGGATCTCTGTGTCCTGACGGAATGATTGGGGTGAAGACGCTCCTTTAGCATTTCATCAGTTTGCCTTTTTATTCCATCAGGAGATGCTGAAGGGATGCTGGCAGAAGGGAAGCAATCTGAAGTGTCACCAAAAGGATCCAAAGAGGAGGAGGAGCAAAGGAATCTGAGGGTTCAAGCTGGAGGAAGCAAGCAAGAGGGGACACGAAAGCAGAAGCCGGAGGGTGGAAATCAAATTCACAGAGAGGAGAAAAAGCGTGAATGTACTGTGTGTGGAAAGGGATTGGGTAGTCGCTCAACTCTGACCTCACATCAAAGAATACACACAGGAGAGAAACCATATACATGTTCTGAGTGTGGAAAGAGCTTCAGTCACAGTAGTTCCCTTACTAGACACCAAAGAACTCATACTGGGGAGAAACCTTATACATGTTCAGAGTGTGGAAAGAGCTTCAGTCACAGTAGTTCCCTTACCTTGCATCAAAGATCTCATACAGGGGAGAGACCGTATACATGTTCAGAGTGTGGAAGGAGCTTCAGTCACAGTGGTAGCCTTACTAACCACCAAAGAACGCATACAGGGGAGAGACCGTATACATGTTCAGAGTGTGGAAAGAGCTTCACTCAAATTACTGGCCTTACCTTGCATCAAAGATCTCATACAGGGGAGAAACCGTATACATGTTCAGAGTGTGGAAAGAGCTTCAGTGACAGTGGTAGACTTACCTCACATCAAAGAACTCACACAGGAGAGAAACGTTATAAATGTTTTGAATGTCAAAAGGGCTTCAGTCACAGTTGTGCCCTTATCTTGCATCTACGAACTCATACAGGGGAGAAACCATATACATGTTCCAAGTGTGGAAAGAGCTTCAGTCACAGTGGTACCCTTACTAACCACCGAAGAATTCATACAGGGGAGAAACCATATAAATGTTCAGAGTGTGGAAGGAGCTTCAGTAAGAATTGTAGCCTTACATCACATAAGAGATCTCATACAGGAGAGAAACCATATACATGTTCGGAGTGTGGAAGGAGCTTCAGTCAGAGTAGCAACCTTAAGTCGCATCAACGAATTCATACAGGGGAGAAACCACATACGTGTTCGGAGTGTGGAAAACGCTTCACTCAAAGTGGTAATCTTACTAATCATCAACAGACTCATCGAGGCAGCACACCTTATAAATGCTGGGAATGTGGCAAGACCTTCAGTCGCATTGACTCCCTTTCCCGGCATCAAAGAATTCATATAGGAGAGAAACGACATACATGTTTGGAGTGTGGGAAGAGCTTTAGCCACAGTTGGATCCTTTCCTCTCATCAAAGAGTGCACACAGGAGAGAAACCTTATAAATGCTTGGAGTGTGGCAAGAGCTTCACTCAAAGTAGTGGCCTTATGTTACATCAAAGAACTCATACAGGAGAAAAGCCGTATACATGTTTGGAGTGTGGTAAAAGCTTCAGATTCAGTAGTAGCTGTACTAGACACCAAAGAACTCATACAGGGAGGAAATCTTAGAAATGTTTGGCCTATAGAAAGAACTTATGTGACAAGGGCTCCCTTGCTAAACTGAAAAGAACTCCTACAAGGGAAACAGAAAGGTTGGAGTTTGGGAAGATCTTTAATCATATCAAATAAATCCTACAGAGAATAAGCCAATGATTGTGTTCAGCATTAGAATTTGCTTCCATTAAAATTTTTATTCCTTTTAGTGACTGTGCTACAGATTGTTCTCCTGATCAAACTTAAATTTACATAGATTGAGGGTGGCACTGTGGGTTTCAAACTTAGATTGAAGGGGATCAAACTTAGATTTACATAGATTGAGGGCTAAGGGACGCGGGTGGCACAGAGCCTTGGGCTTGCCGTTCAGAAGGTCAGTGGTTCAAATCACTGCGACGGGGTGAGCTCCCGTTGCTCGGTCCCTGCTCCTGCCAACCTAGCAGTTTGAAAACACATCAAAGTACAAGTAGATAAATAGGTACCGCTCCGGTGGGAAGGTAAACGGCGGTTCCGTGCACTGCTCTGGTTCACCAGAAGCGGCTTAGTCATGTTGGCCACATGACCTGGAAGCTGTACACATGAAGCTGTACAACTGCGGGAGGCAGTGGAAGGCAGGAGTGCCTGGCGTGCTGTGGTCCATGGGGTCATGAAGAGTCGGACACGACTAAACAACAAAATTTTCTTTCCGTGCATTATTTCCCATGTATTCTTCACTTGCATATACTGCTGCTTGAATATTTCTCCCTTCCCAAAGATTTGTTAAAATGGTGTGAATTGATCTGATATTTTTCGTAGAAACAAATGCATTCGCTGGTATTCTGTTGACGTATGTAAAGTAGATCTTTGCAATGAGAGTTCAGCCCCTCAGATCACACCTCTAATGAAGAAATTCTGTTGAAAAACATGTACTGTATAATAAGCCTCAATACGCAGTCAAGAGAGAAATGAGAACAGTATAGAAGATGCATTGATTTTCCAGTATGTGTCTAGAGTGTTAACAGGTTAAAAGGTTTCAGGATTTGTGTTTCTTCACCTTCATCTGCAAATGTGGGCATTCAATTTTATGTCTCTGAAATATCCAGGCAGTGACCGGTTCCTGATGGAATGTATTTTTGCTGCGTGTTCTCCCCCTGCACTAGTATTTCACATACCCACCCTTGCATTCTGGAAATGTGAAATCCACTATGCAGCTATGTAAAAGCATTTATTTATCTGATAATTTGGCAGATGAAGAAGATGCAGCCTCATCCAGAACACATTAAAAAACCAAATTATGTTTTAAATACAATTTTTAGATACATCAATTTTGCACAGAAGAGCATTTAAACATTTAAAAATATGTGTGTTTTAGCGAGATAGCTTCCCTGTTGCTTAGTCTAGTGAAAGGCACTATTTGAGAACTGAACTCTGCTGATGAAATACCTGATAGTGCAGGTAATAGTCCAGCAAACATAACACATCTTCTCCAATGGATGCCTGTTGCTCTTCACCAAAATGCTAACATTTCCCATGATGAACCCCAGACCCCAAAAGGAAATCCAACCTCATCCAGCAGGCAATGCTAACCACTGAATTACGTTTTAAGTGCCTTTTTAAAAGATATCTTTGCACAGATACTTGAGTGCAGGCATTCCCAAACTTGGGTCTCTTGCTATTTCTGGACTAAAATTCCCACCATCCCTTACTACTGCTAGCTGGGGGTGATGGGAGTTGTAGTCAAGAAAGAACCGGAGACCCAAGTGTGGGAAGCCTGCTCTGGTGAAATGTGAGAATACAGACATGAACTATGCTGATTAAATTGTAGATTGCATCTTTCATAGCTCCGATAAGCGAGGAGTTCAGGGAGCAAAGGGCCCTCTTACTCTGATGACTTCGCTCCCCCTGCCTTGCTGAACTGGTGTGTATGTGCTTCCTTGCACCCAAGGGATCTGCTGTTCAGGCTCATGCTGCTATCTTTGCTGCCTTGTCAGAAGCTGCCCACTGGTGTCCCCCAGCCTCCACCGTATGTGTGTCATTCACTATAAGGCTTGCACAAGCCGTTCCTCGCCACTGGCGGAGAGCCTGCGCAGACCCCAAAGTGTCTGTTTGGTGCTCTGCCACTTCCTGTGCCAAAGGTTGCCCATTTTTCCACCAGGCACATGGGCAAGAGGGGAAGAAGGCACCCAAATCCTTAAGGCCCGGTTTGCTACTGAAGTCCACAGGAACGCCAGGATCTGAGCCAGGAATCCTAGGTTCATTGTGGGGATTTGTATCTCTGTGCACCGTTTTAGGATATGGATTTTGTAAATGCATGTTTTGCGACGCGCTGGGTTTTCCCAAAAGGGCAATCCAAAAATTGAAGAATGTTTCCACTCGACTTTGGAACTCCCTGCCTATTGATAAGAGGGAGTCGCTTTCACTGTAATCGTCAGCACCCACTAAAAACATTTTTCTTCATGCACGGCTGTCCAGATGTTTCAAATGTTGACGTGTGTTTTAATCCAGGTTTTAGCATTCATTTGAATTATTTTTTAATAATTGAATAGTCATTTTAACTTTTTTTTACTGATAATTTCATTGTTTTATTTTTCTTGAACCATGGTTTTTTAAAATATAAATATGTAATGTTGCATGTAAATTTTACAGAACAAAATAATAAATACCTACAAAAGATGAAATAGCCCCAAAAAGCATGCAATTTCTAAGAAGCCATTTACAACCTGCTCCGGTGCAGGTTTCCCCAGGGGTCCGTTCCACTGTTCCCAACAGGTGCTTAATCTCAGGGGAAAGGAGATAAAATTCAGTTTGGGGATTACCCAGGCACAAGAGATTTTGGTTAAATGCAGGGAAAGAGGAAAGTATACTTTTCCTTCCTATCTGCTTGCCTGAACTTTACAGGCTTTCCTCAAAGGTCTTGGGTGTTACAGATCCTTTCCTCACTAGGAGTGCCACCTGGCTTGGATACAGTTCCACCACAATGTGATTGCTTACAAGAACCTGTGTTTGACAGTGGAACGGTTTCCCCTTCCTTGGGATGCTTTAGCTCAGGGGTCCCCAAACTAAAGCCCGGGGGCCAGATGCGGCCTGCGGAATCAGTGTGATTTTACATGAGTAGAATTATTTAAAATGCATCTCTCGCTTATTAATGGGGCCTGCCTGGTGGTTTTACATGAGTAGAATGTGTGCTTTTATTTAAAATGCATCATTGGGTTATTTGTGGGGCATAGGAATTTGTTCATCCCCCCCCCGCAAATATATATATATATATAGTCCACCCCCCACAAGGTCCTGGGGCAGTGGACCGGCCCCCTGCTGAAAACGTTTGCTCACCCCTGAGTTTAGCTGAAATTCCTGTATTGCAGAGGGTTGGACTAGAGGACTCTCGGGGTCCCTTCCATCTCAAGGATTCTGTGGAACTGCCCATACACACACCCACACCCTGACCCAGCCCATTCACAAGGTGGGAATATAAATAACGTAGGAAAGTTGAAATGCAATCTGCAACACACACACACACACACACACACCCTTTTAACACAGTGACTCACAAATTTTTCTGACTCCCACCTTGGTTTCATAAAATCGTCCCAATGCCCTATTATTCTTATTCTTATTTGAATTTATATACCGTCCTTGTGGCATTTTGCCCACTCTGGGAATATGTTTGTACAGGCAGAGATAAAAGGGTTAATAAGCTGGCCAATAGGAAGGTCCAGGGGCGGAGCCTAACTAGGTTTAAGGCTCAGCATAGGGGTTTTGACAGTTAGTTCAGTTGGGATTTCAGTTAGTTCAGTTGGAAGACAGTTGGGAATAGGGAGACAGTTGGTTTGGTTGGGTTCTTGTGGGTGGAAGGCAAAGGAGTCAGAGTGGGTTAAAGACAGAGGGAAGACACACACACAGAGAGAATCAGTTTACAGTGTTTCAAAGTTTTTAACACTTGTTTGCGTTAACAATAAACTGGATTCTTTGTTAATACGTTACAACCTGACTGAGTCTGAATATATTACCGGGGAGAACCTGGTTGGTGACAGTGGATTAGTGGTGGCATAGGGCAGCGTTTCCCAACCGGTGTGCCGCGGCACAGGAGTGTGCCGCAAGCCACCGGCTCCTGTGCCGCGGGAAGACACCGGCTGCTGTGCTTCCGGGTCGGTCCGGGCTTCCCGCGCCGACCGCCGCCTTCGCGGGGCTGCCGGGCGCTTCGCCCGCTGCCTCTGCCGCCCCGGTCGCGGTCGGGGACGGGCGGGAGGTGCCGGTGCCACCGGGCTCGCTCGGGGCCGGGTGGAGGTGCTGCCGGGGGGCTGGGCGCTGGAGGGGGGGCGGGCGCCTGGCCCGCCGATCTCCAGCTCCATTTTCGCCCGCCTGGGTCCTTCCCCTCCCTCCCGCCAGGGCGCGCGGACACCCCGCCCCCCCGGGTCGGGGTGCATGTGGTGGTGGTGTGCCGCAAGATTTTTTTCGTGGGGCAGGTGTGCCGTTGCCCCGAGGAGGTTGGAAAACACTGGCATAGGGTCCTATACCCAGGGGTCTCAGAATAAAATCAAGATATAAAACCACAAAATACATAATAAAAATCAAAACAACAACCCCCACAAAAAACCACCTGCCTTACCCTAACCTATAAAAAGCCACTATTCAGAGTACGGTAATTATTCCATTAAGGAATATAATAAACATAAATAAATAAAACAAACATAGACATCAGGGTTTGTAGCCACTGACACCCTAGTCCATGAATTTATACAATCCGCTTTTTTAAGCTTTCCAAGTAGCTGTCTGACTGTTGCCTCTGTACATCCCAGCGGGGAGGAGAATAAGATTTCCCACAAATATATTTTCCATAAATATTTACATTTCCCACAATTAATGCATTCTATATATAATTCTAGCAGTTCGAAGGTCGGCGGTTCGAATCCCCACGACAGGGTGAGATCCCGTTGTTCGGTCCCTGCTCCTGCCAACCTAGCAGTTCGAAAGCACGTCAAAGTGCAAGTAGATGAATAGGTACTGCTCCGGCGGGAAGGTAAATTGCATTTCCGTGCTCTGCTCTGGTTTGCCAGAAGTGGCTTAGTCATGCTGGTCACAGGACCCGGAAGCTGTACGCCGGCTCCCTCGGCCAGTAAAGCGAGATGAGCGCCGCAACCTGACTGGACCAGGGGTCCCTTTGCCTATAGTAAAGTTGCATGTATATTTTATGGATCAAAATAATAAACGTGTACAAAAGATGTAATAGCAAAACAAGTATGCAATTCATAAGAAGCCATTTACAACCCGCTCTGGTGCAGGTTTTCTCAGGAGTCAGTCCTACTGTTCCCAACAGGTGCTTAATCTTGGGGAAAAGCAGATAAATTCAGTTTGGGGATTCCGCAGGCAGAAGAGATTTTGGTCCTCTGAGGGTTAAATGCAGTGAAAGAGGAAAGTATGCTTTTCCTTCCTATCTGCTTTCCTTAACAATACAGATCCTTTCCTCACTTAGTGCCACCTGGCTCAGATACAGTCCCATCACAATGTGATTGCTTATAAGAATCTGTGTTTGACAGTGCAACTGTCTCCCTTCCTTGGACGTTTGTAAGCAGAGTACATGGTCACCTGTCAAGGATGCTTTAGCTGAGATTCCTGTATATCAGGGGGTTGGACTAGAGGACCTTCGGGGTCCCTTCCAACTCGAGGATTTTATGGAAGCTCCCCCCCCCCACAAATCCCCCCTCGCCCAGCCCATTCACAAGGTGGGAACATAAAGTTGAAATGCAATCTGCGATCCCCCTCCCTTTAACACAGTGGCTCCCAATCTTTTTCTGGCTCCAACCTTATTGGTTCCAGAAAATTGTCCCAATGCCTATTATTATTATTATTATTATTATTATTATTATTATTATTACTCTACCCCTATACCCGGGGGTCTCAGGGTGGTTCACAAAATAAGATCAAGATATAAAACCACAAAATACATAATAAAAATGAAAATAACAACCCTTTAGCGCTCCCAAAGAACACATGCCTTACCCTACCCTATAAAAAGCCATTATTCAGTGTACTTATTCTAGTAAGGAAGATAATAAACATAAATAAATAAAACAAAAATAGACAATAGTGTTTGTAGCCACAAATTTCTACAATCCTCTTTTTGAAGCCTTCCAAGTGGGTGGCTCAGTATGTCCTCTGTCCATCTCAGCAGGGAAGACAAAAGTATCAGACGCACACACGCACACAGCACATATAAGATGACCATCGGACCCATTCCCGATTATATTCAAGAATAAAAGGGGGGAATGGAAATCGGGGCGGGGGAAAGTAATTTATTGGAAATGTGGATTGGATATGAGAATTGAAAATAAAGTTTTAAAAAATAGTTTAGAAAACGTTTTGGGGCGCCCGTGCAGCTGATCCAGCGGGGCTTTCCGGAGGCGACGCGAGCGCCTCTCCTCGCTCTCTGCCCTGAGCAGCCCAGAGGCTCCTGCCGCTCGGCTCCGAAACGGTTAAGAGCAGCGGCGACAGAGTTGAGATTCCTAGAGCGGAGGGAAAAAGGCTGTCGGGAGAATAGGAGCTTCCGCTTCCTGTCCCGGGGGAGGGGGAGATGCTGGTCATGGCGGCGGCTGCCCTTCCTCGCGAAGGCGCTGGAGGTGCGTCATATTATTATGTGTTATAACGGGGTGGGGGGAGCGGGGTGCTGCGGGAAGGATTAAAAAAAACAAAACCCTTTTAGACAAACCGTTTAAGTGTAAAAAAAAAATTCTGTCTCCTTTTTCTAGTCAACAATTTGTCCAGATTTTCGCATCTTATTGTTTTTATTTATTGAAAATTGGTCAGCATTTTGGTTCTGATTTCTCCTAATGCACACGCTTTTGCAAAGGGTATTTCCCACAATACCCATGCTTTTTAATATCTATATGAAGCCGCTGGGAGAGATCATCAGGGGGTTTGGGCTGGGTGTTCATCAATATGCGGATGACACCCAGCTCTACCTCTCTTTCAAATCAGAACCAGTGAAGGCGGTGAAGGTCCTGTGTGAGTGCCTGGAGGCGGTTGGAGGATGGATGGCGGCTAACAGATTGAGGTTGAATCCTGACAAGACAGAAGTACTATTTTGGGGGGACAGAGGGCAGGCGGGTGTGGGGGACTTCCTGGTCCTGAACAGGGTAACTGTGCCCCTGAAGGACCAGGTGCGCAGCCTGGGAGTCATTCTGGACTCACAGCTGTCCATGGAGGCGCAGGTTAATTCTGTATCCAGGGCAGCTGTCTACCAGCTCCATCTGGTACGCAGGCTGAGACCCTACCGTGTTTCCCCTATTTTAAGACACCGTCTTATATATTTTTTTCCCTCAAGAAAACGCACTATGGCTTATTTTGAGGGGATGTCTTATTTTTATTACGTAAGCCCAGCCCAGCCTTTTCCTTGGTGCCCTCCAGAACTGCGCCTATCACTATGGCTTATTTTCAGGGTACGGCTTATATTTCGCAAAAGCGAAAAAATCCTGCTATGGCTTATTTTATGACTACGTCTTAAAATAGGGGGGAAAGGGTACCTGCCCGCAGACTGTCTCGCCAGAGGGATGCATGCTCTGCTTATCTCCCGCTTGGACTACTGCAATGCTGCGACGAACCTCCCCACCTCTCTACTATTTTTTTTTTTTTTACTGACGTCCCCTCTGACTGTTATTAATTATATATATGTATATAGCTGGGGTGTTCTTTGACAGAAACTCTCTTCACTGCACACCTCAGTCCCTGAGGCTCGTCTGTGTACTCTGTCCCTTTTTTTTCGACTCACTGGGACACCTAGTCACAGGGGTTTTCCTGTCCAGCCAACGTGTTATGGGCTTGCGCTATGCTTTGGGCTTGTGGCTTTAAAATACCTCCCAGTGCCCAGTATCAGGCCTCTGCCTCCACAGATCCTTTTACTGCACCAGTCAGCTACTACCTTAGCTACTGTGTTGCCTTACTGAGGTTTCACCCCACTTGCCCCTCCTGAGTCCAAACTCTGAGGCACAAACTATCCCTATTTGCCTGGATGTTTTGCCTCTTCCCTGAGTTTACCTCTTCATACACACACATACACCGCTGGACCACACAAACCACAATTTCATCCGGGTTTATTAAACGTAAGTTTTTATTTCAAACAGAACATAACTTGTCAGTAGTTTATTCTTTCAGTTTCCTTTTTCAAAACTTCAACATATTCAGGTTATCAACCTGTATTTTCTCCTAACCTAGCCTACCCACCACTATCCTGGTCCCCACTCCCTCTTCTTCCAGTCACCACTCACTCCCGCCCTCTTCTCAACGGTCACAACTGCCTTCCCTCCCTTTTAAACTCGGGATGGTCCCGCCCCTAAAGGATGGTCTGTCACTCAAAGTGGGGGGGGGGGAAACTAACTCTTGGTGAACCTGTATCCCACAACATCTCAGGGCCAATCCGTCACAAATGCGCTCTACGTGGGGCTACCTTTGAAGGTGACCCAGAAACTGCAACTAATACAGAATGCGGCAGCTAGATTGGTGACTGAGAGTGGCCAGTCACAGGACCATATAACACTGGTCCTGAGAGATCTGCATTGGCTCCCAGTACATTTCCAAGCACAATTCAAAGTGTTGGTGCTGACCTTTAAAGCCCTAAACGGCCTCGGTCCTATATATTCGAAAGAGCGTCTCCACCCCATCGTTCAGCCTGGACACTGAGATTCAGCACTGAGGGCCATCTGGCGATTCCCTCATTTCGAGAAGTGAGGTTACAGGGAACAAGGCAGAGGCCCTTCTCGGTAGTGGTGCCCTCCCTGTGGAACACCCTTCCATCAGATGTCAAGGATATAAGCAGCTATCCTATTTTTAAAATACATCTGTAGGCAGCCCTGTTTAGTGAAGTTTTTAATATTTAAATGCTGTATTGTTTTTAACACTCAATTGGGAGCCACCCATAGTGGCTGGGGAAACTCAGCCAGATGGGCGGGGTATAAATAAATAAATGTTTACATTTCCCATAATTCATTCATTCTGTATATACCTGTAATTCCGCTAAAATGATGCATTTATAGGTCTTTCCCCTTTGTATGGGAATAGGACATCTTTTCCCAATGGAAGGACAGATCTTTCTCCTCCTTTCCTCCCACCAGGCGAACCTGGGCAGGTGGGTGACCTTCCTTTGTCTCTCCATAGGGCTTGGGGTCAAGGCAAACTCTTAAGCATTAGAAAACCTTCTGCAGGGGCTCATCCTGGAACTTGTAATAATTTATATCCGGCCTGATTTTACTATAATTTATTAATTTATATACCTCCCTATACCCACAGGCCTCAGGACGGTTCACAGGATAAAATTACAATATAAAAACTCAAAGTACATAATCAAAACAGAAACAAAAACAACCTGATAACATCCCCCCAACACACACACATTTAAAATTATTTGTGTTTCAATTAAACAGCAGTTTCTGCAAGAGCAGTTCTGGGCAGAAGAGGTTAAAAAAAGAGAGAGAAACAAGCAACTTCAAATCCACATTAAAAGTCCAAGGGTGGCTGAGGCCTTATTTGTTGTTGTACAGTCGTTCAGTCATGTCTGACTCTTCGTGACCCATGGAGCAGAGCATACAAGGCACACCCATCCTTCACTGCCTCCCGCGGTTTGGCCAAATTCATGTTAGTGGCTTCGAGAACACTGTCCAACCATCTCGTCCTCTGTCGTCCCCTTCTCCTTGTGCCCTCAATCTTTTCTAGGGTCTAGGGAGTCTTCTCTTCTCATGAGGCGGCCAAAGTACTGGAGCCTCAACTTCAGGATCTGTCCTTCCAGTGAGCACTCAGGGCTGATTTCTTTAATGGATAGGTTTGATCTTCTTGCAGTCCATGGGACTCTCGAGAGTTTCCTCCAGCACCATCATTCAAAAGCATCAGTTCTTCGGCGATCAGCCTTCTTTATGGTCCAGCTCTCACTTCCATACATAACTACAGGGAAAACCATGGCTTTAACTATACGGACCTTTGTCGGCAAGGTGATGTCTCTGCTTTTTAAGATGCTGTCTAGGTTTGTCAGTGCTTTTTTCCCAAGAAGCAGGCGTCTTCTAATTTCGTGACTGATGCCACCATCTGCAGCCCCATGGAACCTTCAATGTGGGGTTCCGCAGGGCCCAATCCTATCCCCCATGTTGTCTAACATCTACATCTATATAAACTAAATAAATAATAATTCTAACATTTGTACCCTAAGGATCTGACTGGGTTGCTCCAGCCAAACTAGCTGGATTCCAACAAATATAAAAGCATAATAAAACATCGAACATTAAAATCTTCCCTATAAATGGGTGTCTTCAGATGTCTTCTAAAACTTGTACAGTGGGACCTCGACTTACGAATGCCCCGACTTCCGTATTTTTCGACTTATGAAGGATCAAAGCGGCCTCACGCTTACGAATTTCTTTGACTTCCGAAAAGAAGCCGTGGCCGCTTTGATGCGGTTTCCACGACTTATGAAGATATTTTCGACTTACGAATGCATTGGGAGCAATGCATTCCCATGGGGACTCGACTTACAAGTTTTTTCGACTTACGGAGATGCCGTCAGAACGGATTATCTTCGTAAGTCGAGGTCCCACTTTATAGTTATTTATTTCCTTGACATCTGGCTTCCAACATATATAAAAGCACAATAAAACATGAAACATTAAAAGCTTCCCTATATATGGCTGCCTTCAGATGTCTTCTTAAAGTGGTATAGTTGTTTATTTGACATCTGACGGGAGGGCGTTCCACAGGGTGGGGACCACTACCAAGAAAGCCCTCTTCTTCGTTCCCTGTAACTTCACTTCTCACAGTGAGGGAACTGCCACAAGGCCCTGGGACCTGAATCTCTCTGTCCTGACTGAATGATTGGGGTGAAGACGCTCCTTTGGCATTTCATCAGTTTGACTTTTTATTCCATCAGGAGATGCTGAAGGGATGCTGGCAGAAGGGGAACAATCAGAACAATCACCAAAAGGATCCAAAGAGGAGGAGGAGCAAAGGAATCTGAGGGTTCAAGATGGAGATAGCAGGCGAGAGGGGAGATGGAAGCAGAAGCCAGAGGGTGACTCTGGTACGTCTCAGGGTGGTGGAAATCAAATTCACAAAGAGGAGAAAAAGCATGAATGCACCGTGTGTGGAAAGAGATTGGGTAGTCGGTCAACTCTGACCTCACATCAAAGACTACACACAGGAGAGAAACCATATACATGTTCCGAGTGTGGAAAGAACTTCAGTCACAGTAGTGCCCTTACTAGACACCGAAGAACTCATACTGGGGAGAAACCGTATACATGTTCCGATTGTGGAAAGAGCTTCCGTGACTGTAGTGTGCTTACTAGACACCGAAGAACTCATACTGGGGAGAAACCGTATACATGTTCTGAGTGTGGAAAGAGCTTCAGTGACAGGAGTGTCCTAACCTCGCATCAAAGAACTCATACAGGAGAGAAACCGTATCCATGTTCAGAGTGTGGAAAGAGCTTCAGTGACAGTAGTGGCCTTACCTCGCATCAAAGAACTCATACAGGAGAGAAACGTTATAAATGTTTTGAATGTCAAAAGAGCTTCCGTGTCAGTACTTCCCTTAACTCGCATCTACGAACTCATACAGGGGAGAGACCTTATACATGTTCAGTGTGTGGAAGGAGCTTCAGTCACAGTAGTGCCTGTAGTAGACACCAAAGAACTCATACTGGGGGAAAACCATATACATGTTCAGAGTGTGGAAGGAGCTTCACTCAGAATATTACCCTTACTTTGCATCAAAGAACTCATACAGGGGAGAGACCTTATACATGTTCAGAGTGTGGAAGGAGCTTCAGTCACAGTAGTGCTTTTAAGTCGCATCAAAGAACACATACAGGGGAGAAACCATATACATGTTCAGAGTGTGGAAGGAGCTTCACTCAGAATATTACCCTTACTTTGCATCAAAGAACTCATACAGGGGAGAAACCGTATACATGTTTGGAGTGTGGAAGGAGCTTCATACGGAGTCGTGCCCTTAAGTTGCATCAACGAATTCATACAGGGGAGAAACCGCATACATGTTCAGAGTGCGGAAAGAGCTTCAGTCAGAGTGGTACCCTTACCTTGCATCAAAGAACTCATACAGGAGAGAAACCGTATACATGTTTGGAGTGTGGAAGGAGCTTCATACGGAGTCGTGCCCTTAAGTTGCATGAACGAATTCATACAGGGGAGAAACCGCATACATGTTCAGAGTGCGGAAAGAGCTTCACTTACCGCAATGTGCTTACTAGACATCAACAGACTCATCGAGGCAGCAAACCTTATAAATGCTGGGAATGTGGCAAGAGCTTCAGTCGCATCGACTCCCTTTTCCGGCATCAAAGAATTCATATAGGGGAGAAACGACATACATGTTTGGAGTGTGGAAAGAGCTTCAGCCACAGTTGGGAAATTACCGTGCATCAAAGAGTGCACACAGGGGATAAACCTTATAAATGCTTGGAGTGTGGCAAGAGCGTCAGTTGCAGCAGCTCCCTTACGTTGCATCAAAGAACTCATACAGGAGAGAAACCATATACATGTTTCGAGTGTGGAAAGAGCTTCAGTCACAGTAGTTCCCTTACCTTGCATCAAAGAACTCATACAGGAGAGAAACCATATACATGTTCCGAATGTGGAAAGAGCTTCAGTCACAGTAATTCCCTTACCTCGCATCAAAGATCTCATACAGGGGAGAAACCGTATACATGTTCCGAGTGTGGAAAGAGCTTCAGTCGCAGTAGTTCCCTTACCTTGCATCAAAGATCTCATACAGGGGAGAAACCGTATACATGTTCCGAGTGTGGAAAGAGCTTCAGTCGCAGTAGTTCCCTTACCTTGCATCAAAGATCTCATACAGGGGAGAAACCGTATACATGTTCAGAGTGTGGAAAGAGCTTCAGTGACAGTAGTGGCCTAACCTCCCATCAAAGAACTCATACAGGAGAGAAACCGTATACATGTTCCGAGTGTGGAAAGAGCTTCAGTCACAATAGTTCCCTTATCTTGCATCAAAGATCTCATACAGGGGAGAAACCGTATACATGTTCAGAGTGTGGAAAGAGCTTCATTGACAGTAGTCGCCTTACCTTGCATCAAAGAACTCATACAGGAGAGAAACGTTATAAATGTTTTGAATGTCAAAAGAGCTTCAGTGGCAGTAGTTCCCTTATCGTACATCTACGAACTCATACAGGGGAGAAACCGTATACATGTTCAGAGTGTGGAAGGAGCTTCAGTCACAGTAGTGCCTTTAAGTCGCATCAAAGAACACATACAGGGGAGAAACCATATACATGTTCAGAGTGTGGAAAGAGCTTCAGTGAGCGTGGTACCCTTACTGTGCATCAAAGATCTCATACAGGGGAGAAACCGTATACATGTTTGGAGTGTGGAATGAGCTTCACTTACAGAAATGTGCTTACTAGACATCAACAGATTCATCGAGGCAGCAAACCTTATAAATGCTGGGAATGTGACAAGAGTTTCAGTCACATTGACTCCCTTTCCCGGCATCAAAGAATTCATACAGGGGAGAAACGACATACATGTTTGGAGTGTGGAAAGAGCTTCAGCCACAGTTGGGAAATTACCGTTCATCAAAGAGTGCACACGGGAGAAACCTTATAAATGCTTGGAGTGTGGCAAGAGCTTCAGTTGCAGCAGCTCCCTTACGTTGCATCAAAGAACTCATACAGGAGAGAAACCATATACATGTTTCGAGTGTGGAAAGAGCTTCAGTCACAGTAGTTCCCTTACCTTGCATCAAAGAACTCATACAGGAGAGAAACCATATACATGTTCCGAATGTGGAAAGAGCTTCAGTCACAGTAATTCCCTTACCTCGCATCAAAGAACTCATACAGGAGAGAAACCTTATAAATGCTTGGAGTGTGGTAAAAGCTTCAGTTTCAGTAGTAGCCGTACTAGACACCAAAGAACTCATACAGGAGAAAAACCGTATACATGTTTGGAGTGTGGTAAAAGCTTCAGATTCAGTAGTAGCTGTACTAGACACCAAAGAACTCATACAGGGAGGAAATCTTAGAAATGTTTGGCCTATAGAAAGAACTTCTGTGACAAGGGCTCCCTTGCTAAACTGAAAAGAACTCGTACAAGCGAAACAGAAAGGTTGGAGTGTGGGAAGATCTTTAAACATATCAAATAACTCCTACAGAGAGGAAGCCAATGATCGTGTTCAGCATTAGAATTTTTATTCCTTTTAGTGGCTGTGCACAGATTGTTCTCCCGATCAGAGTTAGATTTACATAGCTATAAGATTGAGGGCACAAGGAGAAGGGGACGATAGAGGATGAGATGGTTGGACACTGTTCTCGAAGCTACTAACATGAGTTTGACCAAACTGAGGGAGGCAGTGAAAGACAGGAGTGCCTGGTGTGCTCTGGTCCATGGGGTCACGAAGAGTCGGACACGACTAAACGACTAAACAACAACAAAATTCTATTTTCTTTCCATGCATTATTTCCCATGTATTCTTCACTTGCATATACCATTGCTTGAATATTTCTCCCTTCCCAAAGATTTGTTAATCTGGTGTGAATTGATCTGATATTTTTCATAGAAACAAATGCATTCGCTGGTATTCTGTTGACGTATGTAAAGTAGATCTTTGCCATGAGAGTTCAGCCCCTCAGATCACACCTCTAATGAAGAAATGCTGTTGAAAAATATATACTGTATAATAAACCTCAATACGCAGTCAAGAGAGAAATGGAGCGTCTCCACCCCCATCGTTCACTGAGGACCAGTGCCGAGGGCCTTCTGGCGGTTCCCTCACTGCGAGAAGTGAGGTTACAGGGAACCAGACAGAGGGCCTTCTCGGTAGTGGCGCCCTCCCTGTGGAACGCCCTTCCAGTGGATGTCAAGGAAATAAGCAGCTATCCTATTTTTAAAAGACATCTGAAGGCAGCCCTGTTTAGGGAAGTTTTTAATATTTAATGCTGTATTGTTTTAATATTTGACTGGAAGCCGCCCAGAGTGGCTGAGGAAGCTCGGCCAGATGGGCGGGGTAAAAATAATAAATTATTATTATTATTATTATTATTATTATTATTATTATTATTATTATTATCATCCAGCAGGCAATGCTAAAGACTGAATTCTGTTTTAAATGCTTTTTTAAAGATATATTTGCTATTTGCCATTTCTGGACTAAAATTCCCATCATCCCTTGCTACTGCCAGCTGGGGGTGATGGGAGTCCCAAGTGTGGGAAGTCTGGTGAAATATGAGAATACGGACATGAACTATGCTGATTAAATTGTAGACTGGATCTTTCATAGGTCTGCTAAGAGAGGAGTTCAGGGAGCAGACAGCCCTCTTACTCTCATGACTTCGCTCCCCCTGCCTTGCTGAGCTTGTGTGTGTCTGCTTCCTTCCAGCCAAGGGATCTGTTGTTGTTCAGGCTCATGCCGCTATCTTTGCTGCCTTGTCAGAAGCTGCCCACTGGTGTCCCCTCAGCCCCACCCACCCCCGGGTCGCACTGCGGTCTAAACCACTGAGCCTCTTGGGCTTACAGATCAGAAGGTCGGCGGTTTGAATCCCCGTTAAGGGTTGAGCTCCCGTTGCTCTGTCCCAGCTCCTGCCAACCTAGCAGTTTGAAAGCACGTCAAAGTGCAAGTAAATAAATAGGTACCGCTCCGGCAGGAAAGTAAACGGCGTTTCCGTGCGCTGCTCTGGTTCGCCAGAAGCGGCTTTGTCATGCTGGCCACATGACCCGGAAAAACGGCTTGCACAAGCTGTTCCTCGCCACTGGCGGAGAGCCTGCGCAGACCCCAAAATGTCTGTTTGGTGCTCTGTCACTTCCTGTGCCAAAGGTTGCCCATTTTTCCACCAGGCACATGGGCAAGAGGGGAAGAAGGCACCCAAATCCTTAAGGCCCGGTTTGCTACTGAAGTCCACAGGAACGCCAGGATCTGAGCCAGGAATCCTAGGTTCATTGTGGGGATTAGTTTCTCTGTGCTCCGTTTTAGGATATGGATTTTGTAAATGCATGTTCTGCGACGCGCTGGGGTTTCCCAAAAGGGCAATCCAAAAATTGGAGAATGTTTCCACGCAACTTTGAAACTCCCTGCCTATTGATAAGCGGCAGTCACTTTCACTGTGATCTTCAGCACCCACTAAATACATTTTTCTTCATGCACGGCTGTCCAGATGTGTCAAATGTTGACGTGTGTTTTAATCCAGGTTTTAGCATTCATTTGTATTATTTTTTAATAATTAAATAGTCATTTTAACTTTTTTTTAATGATAATTTTATTGCTTTATTTTTCTTGAACCATGGTTGTTTTTAAATAATACATATGTAATTTTGCATGTAAATGTTACAGAACAAAATAATAAATACCTACAAAAGATGAAATAGCCCCCAAAAGCATGCAATTCCTAAGAAGCCATTTACAACCTGCTCCGGTACAGGTTTCCCTAGGGGTCAGTCCCACTGTTCCCAACAGGTGCTTAATCTCAGGGAAAAGGAGATAAATTCAGTTTGGGGATTCCCCAGGCACTAGAGATTTTGGTTAAATGCAGGGAAAGAGAAAAGTATACTTTTCCTTCCTATCTGCTTGCCTGAACTTTACAGGCTTTCCTCAAAGGTCTTGGGTGGTACAGATCCTTTCCTCACTAGGAGTGTCACCTGGCTTGGATACAGTTCCACCACAATGTGATTGCTTACAAGAGTCTGTGTTTGACGGTGGAACGGTTTCCCCTTCCTTGGGATGCTTTAGCTCAGGGGTCCCCAAACTAAGGCCCGGGGGCCAGATGCGGCCCGCGGAATCAGCGTGATTTTACATGAGTAGAATGTGTCCTTTTATTTAAAATGCATCTCTCGCTTATTAATGGGGCCTGCCTGGTGGTTTTACATGAGTAGAATGTGTGCTTTTATTTAAAATGCATCATTGGGATATTTGTGGGGCATAGGAATTTGTTCATCCCCCCCCCGTGTATGTATATATGTATATATATATGTATATGTATATGTGTGTATGTGTATATATATATATATATATATATATATATATATATATATATATATATATATATATATATATATATATATGTATATGTATATGTATATGTGTGTATGTGTATATATATATATATATAGTCCACCCCCCACAAGGTCCTGGGGCAGTGGACCGGGCCCCTGCTGAAAACGTTTGCTCACCCCTGAGTTTAGCTGAAATTCCTGTATTGCAGAGGGTTGGACTAGAGGACTCTTGGGGTCCCTTCCATCTCAAGGATTCTGTGGAACTGCCCATACACACACCCACACCCTGACCCAGCCCATTCACAAGGTGGGAATATAAATAACGTAGGAAAGTTGAAATGCAATCTGCGGCACACACACATGCCCTTTTAACCAACCCCACAGAGGGTGGGCCATATGGGCCATTTGGCCCGGGCCTCCGATTCCAAAGGGGGCCTCAGTCAGCATATTCACAATCGCTCACCTGGTTGTGTTGGAGAGGTGAGGGATTGTGAATACGCCCTCGGTAAGCAAGTAAGGTCTTAAGTCAAGTGTTTGTGGTTGGCCATGTTTTTCATGCTGTTAAAAGTTGGTGAGTTTTTGTTTGAAATCTTGTTTGCCAAAAATTTAAATCACGCGTAACTTAAAGATGGGGACGCCGGTGGCGCTGTTAGGGCTTGCCGATCAGAAGGTCGGCAGTTCGAATCCCCATGACGGGGTGAGCTCCTGTTGGTTGGTCCCTGCTCCTGCCAACCTAGCAGTTCTAAAGCACGTCAAAGTGCAAGTAGATAAATAGGTACCACTCCAGCGGGAAGGTAAACGGCGTTTCCGTGCGCTGCTCTGGTTTGCCAGAAGCGGCTTAGTCATGCTGGCCACATGACCTGGAAGCTGTACGCCGGCTCCCTCAGCCAATAATGTGAGATGAGCGCCGCAACCTCAGAGTCGGTCACGACTGGACCTAATGGTCAGGGGTCCCTTTACCTTTAACTTAAAGATATGTGTGTTGGCTTTCTTATCGCTGAATTATTTTTTGAAAATGCTGAAAAATTGATGAAGATGTGGCCATTTGTTTAAACTTTTGTTGACTAGGCCAGGAATATTACTTACACCAGAGGAGTACATATAGCTCAATGAGGATAAAATTTGGTGGAAACCATGTTTTTTAAAGAAATAGTGGCTTTCTCACAAGCATACATCTTTTTTAAGAGTAGAATAAGAAGATAATAAATAATAGTCAAAGTTGTCTACTTAAAAATAGATTTTTAAATACATTTTTGAACTATTAAAATTGTATAATACATTTTAAAATGAATGTATTTATTGTAAAGTGTATTTAAAATTATAATACATTATTAAAAAATTACGTTATCGGAGATCCCCAGGGTAAAAAAAAAAGGGGGCCATATTATCTACCTGGCCCGGGCCTCTGCCTGGCTCTGCAAGGGCTTGCTTTTAACACAGTGACTCACAAATTTTTCTGACTCCCACCTTGGTTTCATAAAATCGTCCCAATGCCCTATTATGCTTATTCTTATTTGAATTTATATACCGTCCTTGTGGCATTTTGCCCACTCTGGGAATATGTTTGTACAAGCAGAGATAAAAGGGTTAATAAGCTGGCCAATAGGAAGGTCCAGTGTAGTAAGGAAGATAATAAACATAAATAAGTAAAACAAAAATAGACAATAGGGTTTGTAGCCACAAATTTCTACAATCCTCTTTTTGAAGCCTTCCAAGTGGGTGGCTCAGTATGTCCTCTGTCCATCTCAGCAGGGAAGAGAAAAGTATCAGACGCACACACGCACACAGCACATAGAAGATGACCATCGGACCCATTCCCGATTATATTCAAGAATAAAAGGGGGAATGGAAATCGGGGCGGGGGAAAGTAATTTATTGCAAATTAGGATTGGATATGAAAATTGAAAATAAAGTTTAAAAAAATAGTTTAGAAAACGTTTTGGGGCGCCCGTGCAGCTGATCCAGCGGGGCTTTCCGGAGGCGACGCGAGCGCCTCTCCTCGCTCTCTGCCCTGAGCAGCCCAGAGGCTCCTGCCGCTCGGCTCCGAAACGGTTAAGAGCAGCGGCGACAGAGTTGAGATTCCTAGAGCGGAGGGAAAAAGGCTGTCGGGAGAATAGGAGCTTCCGCTTCCTGTCCCGGGGGAGGGGGAGATGCTGGTCATGGCGGCGGCTGCCCTTCCTCGCGAAGGCGCTGGAGGTGCGTCATATTATTATGTGTTATAACGGGGTGGGGGGAGCGGGGTGCTGCGGGAAGGATTAAAAAAAACAAAACCCTTTTAGACAAACCGTTTAAGTGTAAAAAAAAAATTCTGTCTCCTTTTTCTAGTCAACAATTTGTCCAGATTTTCGCATCTTATTGTTTTTATTTATTGAAAATTGGTCAGCATTTTGGTTCTGATTTCTCCTAATGCACACGCTTTTGCAAAGGGTATTTCCCACAATACCCATGCTTTTTAATATCTATATGAAGCCG
Organism: Darevskia nairensis; assembly: GCA_034642065.1. Classification (NCBI taxonomy): domain Eukaryota; kingdom Metazoa; phylum Chordata; class Lepidosauria; order Squamata; family Lacertidae; genus Darevskia; species Darevskia nairensis. Next base: position 67,650 of record JAWWNI010001346.1, read on the forward strand.
CTGGGAGAGATCATCAGGGGGTTTGGGCTGGGTGTTCATCAATATGCGGATGACACCCAGCTCTACCTCTCTTTCAAATCAGAACCAGTGAAGGCGGTGAAGGTCCTGTGTGAGTGCCTGGAGGCGGTTGGAGGATGGATGGCGGCTAACAGATTGAGGTTGAATCCTGACAAGACAGAAGTACTGTTCTTGGGAGACAGGGTGCGAGCGGGTGTGGGGGATTCCCTGGTCCTGAATGGGGTAACTGTGCCCCTGAAGGACCAGGTGCGCATCCTGGGAGTCATTCTGGACTCACAGCTGACCATGGAGCACAGGTTAATTCTGTGTCCAGGGCGGCTGTTTACTTGCTACATCTGGTACGCAGGCTGAGACCCTCCCTGACCGCGGACGGTCTCGCCAGAGTGGTGCATGTTCTGCTTATCTCCCGCTTGGACTACTGCAATGCGCTCTATGTGGGGCTACCTTTGAAGGTGACGCGGAAACTGCAATTAATCCAGAATGCGGCGGCTAGACTGGTGACTGGGAGTGGCCAGTCACAGGACCATATAACACCGGCCCTAAGAGATATCTGCATTGGCTCCCAGTACGTTTCCGAGCACCATTCAAAGTGTTGGTGCTGACCTTTAAAGCCCTAAACGGCTTCGGTCCTGTATACTTGAAAGAGCGTCTCCACCCCTATCGTTCAGCCCAGACACTGAGGGCCAGCTCTGAGGGCCTTCTGGTTCCCTCATTGTGAGAAGTGAGGTTACAGGGAACCAGGCAGAGGGTTTTCTTAGTAGTGGTGCCCTCCCATCAGATGTCAAGGAAATAAGCAGCGATCCTATTTTTAAAAGACATCTGAAGGCAGCCCTGTTTAGGGAAGTCTTTAATATTTAAATGCTGTATTGTTTTTAACACTCGATTGGGAACCGCCCAGAGTAAATTATTATTATTATTATTATTATTATTATTATTATTATTATTACATTTCCCATAAATGCATTCTGTATATAATTCCCCTAAAATGATGCATTTATAGTTCTTTCCCCCTTTCTATGGGGGTAGGACATCTTTTCCCAATAGAAGGGCAGATCTTTCTCCTCCTCTCCTCCCAGCAGGCCAACTTGGGCAGGTCTCAACTTCCTTGGTCTCCCCATAGGGCTTGGGGTCAAGGCAAACACTTAAGCATTGGAAAACCTTCTGCAGGAGCTCATCCTGGAACTTGTAATAATTTTTATCTGGCCTGATTATACTATAATTTATTAAATTTATATACCTCCCTATACCCACAGGCCTCAGGGCAGTTCACAGGATAACATTACAATATAAAAACTCAAAGTACATAATCGAAACAGAAACAAAAACAACCCAATAATATCCCCCCCCCAAAACACACACAAATTAAATCATTTGTGTTTCAATTAAACAGCAGTTTCTGCAAGGGCAGTTCTGGACAGAAGAGGTTAAAAAAAAAAAGGAGGAACAAGCAACTTCAAGTCCACATTCAAAGTTCAAGTGTGGCTGAGGCCTTATACAGACGGCTAAAAATGATAATACTACTAGTAATACTACTACTAATAATACTAATACGCCTGAGCGCCCTCTCCCACTTTGTGGAGCCCGACTGGCCCCCTGGTATACTCCGAGCTGGGAGACTGAACGCAAGTGGATGAAAGATCCAAATTATGCAACCAAACACTGGTAAGGGCTCATTATCAAGCCTACCTAGTGGCAGTGAAGGCAGCAAAGAAGGCATAGTTTTCTGCCTCCATTGCATCCCCATTATGTCGTCTTGCAGAGCTTTTCCGGGTTGTGCGGAGCCTTTTACAGGCTGGCCCAAAGGAGGTGGTAGAACCAATAGTAGTTCACCGTGACTTGTTTGCAAAGCATTTTGTTTAGGGAGGCTTTTAATGTTTAATAGATTACTGTATTTTAATGTTCTGTTGAAAGCCGCCCAGAGTGGCTGGGGAAACCCAGCCAGATGGGCGGGGTATAAGTAATAAATTGTTGTTGTTGTTGTTGTTGTTGTTGTTGTTGTTAAAATTGCTTGCCAGAATGCTATGACGATTGCAGGAGAGGTCTGACCAGGTTCATATGGCAGGGTAAGAAACCCTGCATAAAATACAAATTACTGATGGACAAAAAAGAAAGAGGGGGTTTAGCACTCCCCGATTTAAGAACATATTTGGAAGCCTCGTGCCTATGTTGGATTAAGGATTGGATCTTATTAGAGAAAACAGATATACTTGATTTGGAGAGTTGCAACAACAGGTACGGATGGCATGCATACCTTGGCTACAATAAGGTCAAAGTCCACAGAGGGTTCACTAATCATATAGTCAGAAATGCTCTTTATAAAGTGTGGACAAAATGCCAACCATTATTAGAACCCCAAACGCCATGGTGACTGTCCCCAGTAGAGGCTTTTGCAGTAAAAATAAAATAAAATATGGAGGGAAATAAGGCAACCTATAGTCAACTATTAAAAGAAGACCAAGGACCTCTGAAGTTGAAAACATTCAGAGAGATAAGGCACTACCTCACCAATTGGCTTCAATATCACCAATTGAACAACGTTTTTAATTCAGATTAAAAAAAATTGGCTTTGGGAAAGAGGAATCCAAACTACAAAAAGTATACCCTATATACTCAAGTATAAGCCTAGTTTGTCAGTACATTTTTTGTGCTGAAAAAGCCGCCCTCGGCTTATACTCGAGTGAGGCAGGCAGTGGCTCCTATGAAGCTTTCCCAGGTTTTTTGTGGTAAAATTGGGTGCCTCGGCTTATATTCGGGTCGGCTTATACTCGAGTATATACGGAAATGACAAAAAATTCTTATCTAGATTCTAAAACTGGTGACCTGTTATTGGAAAGGGATTTGAAAGACGAGGAAGTAAAGGATGTAATGGTTAAATGGGCCCAGGACTTCGGCCACACAATACAGATGGAACAGTGGGAGAGACTCTGGAGGTTAGATATCAGATTTACTGTTATACTATCAAGGAAAACTTAATGAAAATGTTATACGGTTGGGACATGACACATTCCAAACTACCCAAGATACATAAACTCCAGTCCAACTGATGTTGGAAATGCAAGAATGCAGAGGGAACAACAATAAAAAAAGTTGCTCAAAGCTCCTATGGAAAAAAAGCCAGAGGCATACTGTAGCAGCTAATGGGCATTATAGGAAAAGACACCCCACAGGATAACAAAAGGTTAGCCTTATTCTTATATGCCATAGCTGCAGCCAGATTAATACTTGCTAAAAATTGGAAAGGGGACATTATTCCCACAAAAGACTGGATAGGTAAATTATCCATTTACATTTCATGTATGTGAATTTATAGAATTGGCCAAACAAACGGCAGCCATAAGACACCTGTCAAACCAGACATTAAGGAAGGAATGGCAATGCTTTGAGGACTATATGAAAAAACACTGTTCTAAAGAAAACCTGTTGATATGTGTGGACTAAGTATGTAAAGTTGAATCGGATTATGACAAAATTAATAATCAAAAACACAATGTAAATAAGAGTATAGAATATTGAGAGATATCAAGCTGAGGAGGAGGGAAGTCACAGTGTTGGAATTTTTATTTTATGTATCTATTTTATGTTGGAATCTTTATTTTATGAAAGGTATATTGATTGTATTTATTGAATATACTCTTTTGATAAGACACCTTATTTTGGGGGGGGGGGGAATAGAAGAAGATAAAATTGCTTGCATCCACAGAGACCTTGACTCTGCTGTTATAGCAGATGAATCTCATGGGTTGTCCAAAGCACAGTCTAGTCCTGTTGTGTTGGATGAGTTTTTTCAGTTGGTAAGGCCTGAGGATATGGACACGGTGCTTGGATCAGTCAGGGTGACCATTTGCACTCTAGACTCTTGCCCCTCCTGACTGTTAAAAACCAGCAGGGAGGGAACAGCTGGCTGGGCCAGGGAGATGACCAGTGCCTCTTTACAAGAGGGGGTGATCCCTGCATGTTTGAAGGAGACAGAGGTAAAACCACTCCTTAACAAACCTTCCCTGAAAGCAGAAAGCCTAATTAACTACTGGCCAGTTGCTAATCTCCCTTTCCTGGGCAAGGTTCTGGAGTGAGTGGTCGCAGACCAGATCCAGGTGCTTTTGGAAGAAAATGATTTTCTGGATCCATTTCGATCAGGGTTTATGCCAGGTTTTGTCACAGAAACTGCTTTGGTCGCCCTGTATGATGACCTCTGTCGAGAGAGATAAGGGAAATGTGTCCCTGTTAATTCTTCTCGACCGCTCAGCGGCTTTCAGTACCATCGACCATGGTATCCTTCTGGAGCAACTTTCTGAACTGGGGGTGGGTGGCACTGCTTTGCAGTGGTTCCAGTCCTACTTGGATGATCGTTCCCAGAGGGTGTTACTTGGGGAATGTGTTTCATCCCTGTGGAACCTTCAATGTGGGGTTCCACAGGGCCCAATCCTATCCCCCATGTTGTTTAACATCTACATGAAATCGCTGGGAGGGGTTAGCCAGAGGTGTGGAGTACCTTGTCAGCAGTATGCTGATGACACTCAGCTCTGTTTCTAACACTTCCTCTGAAGGAGCAGGTTCGTAGCTTGGGGTTACTCCTGGATCCTTTGCTGTTGCTCGAGGCTCAGATGGCCTGGAGTGCCTTTCATCAGCTTTGGCTAGTAGCCCAGCTACACCCTTATCTGGACAGGGATAGCCTATCTACCGTTGTCTTTCCTCTGGTAACTTCAAGGTTAGATATAGATATGCATTATATGTCAGGCTGGCTCTGAAGATAATTTGGAAACTTCAGCTAGTGCAGAATTCAGCCGCCAGGTTGCTCACTGGAGCAAGGCGGTTTGAGCATATTACAACCATCCTGGTCTGACTGCACTGGCTACCAATTAGTTACTGGGCCCAATTCAAAGTGCAGATTTTGACCTATAAAGCCTTAAATGGCTCAGGACCACAATACTTCAAGGACTGATTCTTTCCGTATGAACCTACCCAGACCCTGAGATCATATTCCGAGGCCCTCCTTCGTAGGCCTCCTCCTTAAGTGGTCCGGATAGTGGCAACACGAGAACAGGGCCTTCTCTGCAGTGGCTCCCCATCTGTGGAATGCTCTCCCCAGGAAAGTTTGCCTGCCATCTTCATTATATACCTTTAGGCGCCAGGCAAAAATGTTCCTTTTTAAACAGGCTTTTGGTTGATATGTTTGACATCCTATACCCTTTTAAAAATGTGGCTCTTTTTTGGGTGGGGTATTATTGGATTGTTGTTTTTATTCTGTGATTTTTTTCTGAGAACCACGCTGAGACCTCTGGGTATAGGGTGGTATATAAACTCAATAAATAATAATACTAATATTAATACTTTCATTATTTGTACCCCACACATCTGACTGTGTTCCCTCAGGCGCTCTAGCTGGCTTCCAACAAATATAAAAGCACAATAAAACATAAAATATTAAAAACTTTCCTATATATGGCTGCCTTCAGATGTCTTCTTAAAGTTGTATAGTTGTTTATTTGACATCTGACGGGAGGGCGTTCCACAGGGCCCTCTGCCTCGTTCCCTGTAACTTCACTTTGTGCAGTGAGGGAACTGCCAAAAGGCCCTGGGACCTGGATCTCCGTGTCCCAACTAAATGATTGGGGTGAAGAAACTCCTTTAGCATTTCATCAGTTTGCCTTTTTATTCCATCAGGAGTTGCTGAAGGGATGCTGGCAGAAGGGGAACAATCAGAAGTGTCACCAAAAGGATCCAAAGAGGAGGAGGAGCCAAGGAATCTGAGGGTTCAAGATGGAGGCAGCAGGCGAGAGGGGAGACGAAAGCAGAAGCCAGAGGGTGCCTCTGGTACGTCTCAGGGTGGTGAAAATCAAATTCACAGAGAGGAGAAAAATCATGAATGCCCCGTGTGTGGAAAGAGATTGGGTAGTCACTCAACTTTGACCTCACATCAAAGAGTACACACAGGAGAGAAACCGTATACATGTTCAGAGTGTGGAAAGAGCTTCAGTGACAGTAGTGCCCTTACTAGACACCGAAGAACTCATACAGGGGAGAAACCTTATACATGTTCAGAGTGTGGAAAGAGCTTCAGTCACAGTAGTGCCCTTACTAACCACCGAAGAACTCATACTGGGGAGAAACCTTATACATGTTCAGAGTGTGGAAAGAGCTTCAGTCGCAGTGGTCAGCTTACTAACCACCGAAGAACTCATACAGGGGAGAAACGTTATACATGTTCAGAGTGTGGAAAGAGCTTCAGTCACAGTGGTCAGCTTACTAACCACCAAAGAACTCATACAGGGGAGAAACCGTATAAATGTTTGGAATGTGGAAAGAGCTTCAGTCACAGTGGTGGCCTTACTTCGCATCAAAGAACTCATACAGGAGAGAAATGTTATAAATGTTTTGAATGTCAAAAGAGCTTCAGTCACAGTAGTTCCCTTATCTTGCATCTACGAACTCATACAGGGGAGAGACCTTATACATGTTCAGAGTGTGGAAGGAGATTCAGTCACAGTGGTCACCTTACTAAGCACCGAATAACTCATACGGGGGAGAAACCTTATACATGTTCAGAGTGTGGAAAGAGCTTCAGTAATAATAGTAGCCTTACGTCGCATAAAAGATCTCATACAGGGGAGAAACTGTATACATGTTTGGAGTGTGGAAGCAGCTTCAGTCAGAGTAGTGCCCTTAAGTTGCATCAACGAATTCATACAGGGGAGAAACCGCATACATGTTCTGAGTGTGGAAAGAGCTTCACTTACAGCAATGCGCTTACTAAACATCAACAAACTCATCGAGGCAGCAAACCTTATAAATGCTGGGAATGTGGCAAGAGTTTCAGTCGCATCGACTCCCTTTCCCGGCATCAAAGAATTCATATGGGGGAGAAACGACATACATGTTTGGAGTGTGGAAAGAGCTTCAGCCACAGTTGGCAAATTACCGTGCATCAAAGAGTGCACACAGGGGAGAAACCTTATAAATGCTTGGAGTGTGGCAAGAGCTTCAGTTGCAGCAGCTCCCTTACGTTACATCAAAGAACTCATACAGGAGAGAAATCGTATAAATGTTTGGTTTGTGGAAAAAGCTTCAGTTACTGTAGTAGTCTTACTAGACACCAAAGAACTCATACAGGAGAAAAACCGTATACATGTTTGGAGTGTGGTAAAAGCTTCAGATTCAGTAGTAGCTGTACTAGACACCAAAGAACTCATACAGGGAGGAAATCTTAGAAATGTTTGGCCTATAGAAAGAACTTCTGTGACAAGGGCTCCCTTGCTAAACTGAAAAGAACTCCTACAAGGGAAACAGGAAAGGTTGGAGTGTGGGAAGATCTTTAAACATATCAAATAACTCCTACAGAGAGGAAGCCAATGATCGTGTTCAGCATTAGAATTTTTATTCCTTTTAGTGGCTGTGTACAGATTGTTCTCCCGATCAGAGTTAGATTTACATAGCTACAAGATTGAGGGCACAAGGAGAAGGGGACGATAGAGGATGAGATGGTTGGAGACTGTTCTCGAAGCTACTAACATGAGTTTGACCAAACTGAGGGAGGCAGTGGAAGACAGGAGTGCCTGGCGTGCTCTGGTCCATGGGGTCACGAAGAGTCGGACACGACTAAACGACTAAACAACAACAAAATTCTATTTTCTTTCCATGCATTATTTCCCATGTATTCTTCACTTGCATATACCATTGCTTGAATATTTCTCCCTTCCCAAAGATTTGTTAATCTGGTGTGAATTGATCTGATATTTTTCATAGAAACAAATGCATTTGCTGGTATTCTGTTGACGTATGTAAAGTAGATATTTGCCATGAGAGTTCAGCCCCTCAGATCACACCTCTAATGAACAAATGCTGTTGAAAAATATATCCTATATAATAAAGAGCCTCTGTCCGTACGTACCACTTTCCGTGTGTCAGAGGAAATCGCAAGTGCGCGTGCGTTCCAGTGACACAGGGATTGGAGGACGCAGACCAATAGGAGCGGGGGCAGCGGCGCAACCCGCCGCTTCCAGCAGCCTCCTGCTGTCGGCCATCTTCAGCGGACATTTCCGCTGCCTTCGCCGATGGCTCCAGCTGCTGGGAGAGGGCTGCTTGGCCGCTGAGAACAGGCTGCTGGGCAGCTGCAGGGGCCGTATCCAGCCATGTCTCCTCCTTATGCTGCTGCTGCTGCTGCCTGCCAGGGCACTTTCCCTCCCGCTCTTGGCCAGGGGCTCCCAGGGCGTCTTCTTGCTCCCCCGAACCCCCCGCGACCACTTGCTGGAGATATGCCCCCGCCCGGCGAGGGGCGCGCCTCCCGGATCCGGCCTCTGCGGCACCCGGGCCAAGCTGCCTCTCGGGGGCAGCCCCGCACCCCCCCTCCGGGGACCCAGGCGTCCGGCGCCTCTCCCACCTGCTCCAGGCTCCGGAGCAGCTCCGCCGGGGTCAGCAGCACCTCCTCGCCGCTGCCCGACTCCGCCATCGCGCCGCTCCCGCCTCCCGCACCCGGCACCGCGCGGGACAAGCAAGAGCGCCCCGCCCCTTAGGAATATGCACGAGGGGATTCCCCGTCCCTTAAAGGCGGAGACCCGAGCCCGGGGGGCGGGGAAGCTGCTGCCCTCTCCGGAGTCTGGGAAGTGGGGGGGGAGGTGTGTGTGTGTGTGTGTCGCCCGACGACGCCACCTCCTCCGGCTGCTGCTGCTCTCCGTGCGCTCGGGAGCTGCTCATCTCGGCCCGCCCGGCCGCCTCCGATCCCGGAGGAAGAGGAGGAGGCAAGCGGCTCCCACCCGGCCGCAGCAGGGACCTCTGGTGTCGGGAGGGCGGCTGCCGCCGACGGAAGGAGAGGGCGCTGCGCCCCCCGTGCGCCCTAGAGCCCGTAATCTTTACGGGCTTAATTTACTAGTACTGTATAATAAACCTCAATACGCAGTCAAGAGAGAAATGAGAACCATATTGAAGATGCATTGATTTTCCAGCCTGTGTCTAGAGTGTTAACAGGTTAAAGGTTTCAGGATTTGTGTTTCTTCACCTTCATCTGCATATAAGAAATTTCAATTTTATGTCTCCAAAATATCCAGGCAATGGCTGGTGCCGGATGGGATGTATTTGTGCTGTGTGTTCTCCTCTCCACTAGTATTTCCCGTAAACCCCCCCCCCCCCCCCCCAGTTCTGGAAATGTGAAATCCACTATGCAGCTATGTGCAGGTATCTGTTTATCTGATAACCTGGCAAAGGAAGAAGATGCAACGTCATCCAGAACACAACACTAAAAAAAAAATTACAGTGGTACCTCGTGTTACGGATGGGATCCATTCCGGAGGCCCGTCTGTAATAGGAAACTTACGAAACCTGAAACGCTGCGCGTGCGCGGGCATGATTTTGCGCTTCTGCGCATGCACAAGTGGAGAACCCATTTCGGTACTTCCGGGTTGCCGTGGTCCGCAAGCCGAAGGTTTCGTAACCCAAAGGCAAATTAAACTGAGGCACCACTGTACGTTATAAATACAATTTTTAGATACATCAGATTATCATGGGACAGTCAAAAATTAAAAAATTCATGTGTGTTAGCGAGACAGTTTTCCTGTTGCATAGTCTAGTGAAAGGCAATATTTCGGAACTGAACTCTGCTGATTAAATACCTGATAGCGCAGGTAATTGTCCAGCAAACGTAACCCATCTTCTTCAATAGATGCCTGTTGTTCTTGCCCCTTTCACTGCTGCCTTGTTCGAAACTGTCCTCTGGTTCCCCCATATGTCTGTCATTCACTAAAATGCTTGCACTTCCCATGACAAGGCACAAGTCCTTCCTGGGCAATCCCTGGCAGAGAGCTGCTGAACCCCAGACCCCAAAAGGAAATCCAACCTCATCCAGAATGCGGCAGCAAAACTGGTGACAGGGAGTGGCCGCTGGGACCACATAACACCAGTCCTGAGAGATCTACATTGGCTCCCAGTACGTTTCCGAGCACAATTCAAAGTGTTGGTGCTGACCTTGAAAGCCCTAAACAGCCTCGGTCCAGTATACCTGAAGGAGCGTCTCCACCCCCATCGTTCACTGAGGACCAGTGCCGAGGGCCTTCTGGCGGTTCCCTCATTGCGAGAAGTGAGGTTACAGCGAACCAGACAGAGGGCCTTCTCGGTAGTGGCGCCCTCCCTGTGGAACGCCCTTCCAGCGGATGTCAAGGAAATAAGCAGCTATCCTATTTTTAAAAGACATCTGAAGGCAGCCCTGTTTAGGGAAGTTTTTAATATTTAATGCTGTATTGTTTTAATATTTGACTGGAAGCCGCCCAGAGTGGCTGAGGAAGCTTGGCCAGATGGGCGGGGTAAAAATAATAAATTATTATTATTATTATTATTATCATCATCCAGCAGGCAATGCTAAAGATTGAATTCTGTTTTAAATGCTTTTTTAAAGATATATTTGCTATTTGCCATTTCTGGACTAAAATTCCCATCATCCCTTGCTACTGCCAGCTGGGGGTGATGGGAGTCCCAAGTGTGGGAAGTCTGGTGAAATGTGAGAATACGGACATGAACTATGCTGATTAAATTGTAGACTGGATCTTTCACAGGTCTGATAAGAGAGGAGTTCAGGGAGCAGACAGCCCTCTTACTGTCATGACTTCGCTCCCCCTGCCTTGCTGAGCTTGTGTGTGTCTGCTTCCTTCCAGCCAAGGGATCTGTTGTTGTTCAGGCTCATGCCGCTATCTTTGCTGCC